>LR738716.1:7646-40251 GCA_902687465.1 Secale cereale
CCGGGAGCCAAAACGATGAGTAGTAGCCCACGAAACGGGCAAGAATCGACCAAAAGTGCGAGTGTTGATGACCGACACGTAAGCGCACCTTGGGGTTCAACAACCATGAAAATCACTCCGGGACCCAAAAATGGTGAGTAAATAATCTACGAAATGGGCCAGAAACGGCCAAAACTGCGAGTGTTGATGACCGACACGTAAACGCACCTCAGGGACCGTTAATTTTGGAAATCGCTCCAGAAGCCAAAACGGTGAGTAGTAGCCCATGAAACGGGCAAGAATCGGCCAAAAATGTGAGTGTTGATGACCGACAAGTAAGCGCACCTTGGGTTTCAACAACCATGAATATCACAAAAATAATTAGATGAATGTACTGTTTAGAAACTACAAAAATAACTTAGAAGTCATCTGAGCAACAACCAAAATGTTTTCGTGGATAGCTAAAAAATTATTATGGAGACAAGAAATTCCTCTAGTACCTATTTAGTTTGTTAGATAACTGAGACTTTCGGCTTGGCATCCGATGGCAATATAGAAGCATGCCAGAAATAGTGCAGCAATGCTACAATATTCTGGAATTGCAGAACAAACGATAATTTAGTTACCAGTCCCTCTTCACTGTATAATTGCATTGAGCACTCAGAGTCACCAGAAGAAGAATCGGAATGGTGGAAACTTTGATGAAACCTGAGAGATCAATAACACTGTGAGCATCATGACCAAATAATCAAATTCAAGATTGACATACAGAGAACACAAAGCAAGAATCAATATCTCCTACCATGAATGCGGTAGTTGCTCTCCGGCCAGTCACGAGTGCAAGCTGGCAGAGGAGAGAACTCAAGGCTCAAGAATAGGAATTTCTACCAAAGAGTTGAAAATGACCATGACAAGGAAAAAGTGGAGAACAAGGTCAATGGTAACATGTTTTCTGCGCATAAATGCGAATATGCCACAGATTGATCACATCATCGACACAACAAATAGATACATGCCATTTGGTAGCGTCACATCAAAATTTCCATTAAATGCCCACTTTTTTCGCCGTTAAAATATGATGCATCGAGAGCGCCTTTATGTCGTTGTCTCTTACTTTATTCTCAAATAGATGCAGGGGTTTGTAAGTTTGGGAAACAAAAAAGTGAGAGAGAGTTGAAAACAAACAAGCAAAAGGTGGACAAGGGAAACCATCACCAAGTGTTTGGGGTGGCGCGGTGTGCTGCAATACCTGGACCCAACTACGCTTTAACTATTTTTTTCCAATGTCCCATGTGCATGTTTGAAGGATCTGTGTGTACTTTCAATTTTACTTTGTTGACAAACGTGTGTCTTTGTTGTGCTCTTCAATTTGTTCATGGGCTCTTTGTAAAAAAATGATTGTTACTGGCATAGCCATGAGTGAGGGTGGTACCACCGGTCAACCGGTGATGTAGAACCGAAGATGGCAACAAAAATACGTTCCCCAAACAGGTATATGATGCATCGAGAGTGACCTTCCATCCTTACCTCCTACTTTTTGCTTAAATAGATGTAGATGGTTAGAAGTTTGGGAAACAAAAAATTGAGAGAGAGAGAGTTCAAAACAAACCTGATGACCAGAAAATATTTGGAGAAGAAAAACCTGAGGATGATGCATTGAGAGTGCCATTCTGCCTTATCTTGTTCTTTTGTGCTTAAATGGATACATGATATTGTAAGTTTGACAACAATATAGTGCGAGAGAGTTGAAATCGACCATGACGAGGAAAAGTGGACAACAAAGGTCACTCGTAACGAGCTTTCGGTGTGTAAATACGAATATGCCATGGATTGATCACGTTATGCGTGGCAATAAAAGCTCATTGACACAACAAATAGATACATATCATTGAAAGCGTCACATCGAGATTTCTATTTAATGAACACGACACAACCATAAGATATGATGCATTGTGAGCGCCTTTATATCGTTATCTTGTGCTTAATTTTTTTATAAATGGAGTGGTTTATAAGTTTGTGAAACAAAAAAGTTTATGTATGAGAGAGAGAGAGAGAGAGAGAGAGAGAGTTCAAACAATCATTTGAGACGAAGGGGGAAAAGTGGAGAGGAAAAAACGATGTGTTTGGGTGAGTGACCCTGTGGTGTGTTGTTGCTTGCTGCTTCCTCTCCCCTCCCTCTCGTCTCGGACAGAAAGAAAGCAGAAGAGAAAAGGTAAAGTGTTGACATGGTTGAAGGACTTGTTTGTAATGTTATCTTTCTTTGGCTGTCATGCTTTGGGATGTGTTGTGATCTTCGTTTGTTCACAATCACTTATGTAAAAAAAGGATTTTTGCCGACATAGTCGTGAGAGACGACGGTATCACCGATTAGCATGTGATGTACAACCAACGATGGATGCCAACACAACATCATTCATTAGACATTTCAGGCGCATAAAAGCGAATATGCCACAAATCAATCATATTATGGGCGGCAATAAAAGCTTATCAAAATAAGTAGACCAATCATCACATCAAAATTCCCATTTAATGCACGTGATATAACCTCAAGATGCGACGCACTAAGAGTGTCCTTGTACCTTAGCTTGTGCTTTTGTGCTTAAATAGACAACAAAAATAGTACCAGAGAGTTGAAAACGACCATGACAAGGAAAAAGTGGACAACAAAGGTGAATGGTAACGTGTTATGGGCGCGTAAATGCGAATATACCACGGATCGATCACATCATCGACACAACAAACATATAGATGCCATTGGTAGCGTCACATCAAAATTTCCATTAAATGCCCGTTATACAACCTTAAAACATGATGCATCGAGAGCATCTTTATGTCGTTATCTCTTACTTTATTCTCAAATAGATGCAGGGGTTTGTAAGTTTTGGGAAACAAAAAAGTTAGAGAGAGTTGAAAACAAACAAGCAAAAGGTGGACAAGGGAAACCATCACCAAGTGTTTGGGTGGTGCGGTGTGCTGCAATGCCTGGACACAACTACGCTTTAACTAAAAAAATTTCCAATGTCCCATGTGCACGTTTGAAGGATCTGTCTGTACTTTCAATTTTACTTTGTTGACAAACGTGTGTCTTTGCTGTGCTCTTCAATTTGTTCATGGGGTCTTTGTAAAAAGAAAAATGATTGTTACTGACATAGCCATGAGTGAGGGTGATGTAGAACCGAATATGGCAACTAGAATACGTAGCACTGACATCTGACACATGAGTAGAAACATTTGATTGAGTCATCATGTTAGGTGTGGCAATAAAAGCTTTTCGACACTTGAAAATAGATATCCACCGAAGAGATATTCATTCAATTCCCTCGTTACAACCTTATATAAATACAAGCTAAAGACACCTTATTCATTGAGAATCGACGTGGGGATTTCCCTGCATTTAATGCACGCGAGACAACCTAAAGATACATTACTGGTTACTCCCTCTGTAAACTAATATAAGAGCGTTTAGATCACTACTTTAGTATTCTAAACGCTCTTATATTAGTTTACGGAGGGAGTACTTTGTAAAGGTGAAATAGAGGGGATTGTAAGTTTTGTCAAGCCAAAAAGCCTTCACATTAAGAAGAGTAGTCCAGTATATATGTGTTGGTTGGGTCCTCTGCTTCACCTCTCCTCTGCACCGCACCGCACCGCACCGCACCGGACAGTCAGTCAGAAAGAAAGAAAAGGAAAGCAGAGTAGGAGAAAGGGAAAGTCTTTAGCGATGACGACCGCGGCGGCGGCGGCGGCGGCGGGGTCCGAGTCGTCGTCCTCCTCCTCCACCACGGGGGCGGCGGCGGCGGCGGCGCTGCCGGTGGGGTTCCGGTTCCGTCCGACGGACGAGGAGCTGGTGCGGCACTACCTCAAGGCCAAGATCGCGGGGCGGGCGCACCCGGACCTGCTGGCGATCCCGGACGTGGACCTGGCGGCGGTGGAGCCCTGGGACCTGCCCGCCCGCTCCGTCATCAAGTCCGACGACCCCGAGTGGTTCTTCTTCGCCCGCCGCGACCGCCCCAAGTACCCCGGCAAGTCCTCCCGCTCCTGCCGCTCCACCGCAGCCGGATACTGGAAGGCCACCGGCAAGGACCGCCTCATCCGGGCCCCCGGCCCCGGAGGCTGCAGGGGGAAGGGCGCCCTCATCGGCGTCAAGAAGACCCTCGTCTTCCACCGCGGCCGCGCCCCACGCGGCGCCCGCACCCCCTGGATCATGCACGAGTACACAGCCACCGACCCCCAATCCCAGTCCCAATCTGCAGGCCCCCAAAACGTAACCTTTCCCCTCCTCTGCTCTGCTTCCATTGATTTGATTTCAGCTTGCTTGAATGAATAAGTAGAGTAGAGAGTAATTCTTTGTTTCTGCCAAAGAAATTAGGGATGTGGTCAATTGCTTGCTTCCATTGATTAAGTAGGATGTCACTAGTAGAAATCATCAGATACCAAGTTAGGGTTGCAGTCATTAAATCACATACTCTGCCCCCGTTTCATTTCATCTACCTACCTAGTACTCCCTCCGTCCCAAAATTCTTGTCTTAGATTTGTCTAGATAGGGAAGTATCTAACACTAAAATGTGACTAGATACATTCGTATTTAGACAAATCGAAGACAAGAATTTTGGGACGGAGGGAGTACAAAATAGTACAAAGTTGGGTCATCTATTTTGGAACGGAGGGAGTAGTACAGTACCTACCTAGTAGAGTATTTTGTTTCTTGACAGATAATCCATCCCATCCAGTTGCTTCTTTCTCAATTATTGTCTCTGCTATGGATATGCATATGAATGTGCTAGCTAGCAGTCCTTGAACACTAGGAGGACTTGTTGGCAGGATGAATATGAATATCTTGTGTTCCATATATCTTCTTCTTCTTCTTCTTGTTTCTTCAGGGTTGCTTCTTTCTTCTATGATTATTTATGCCCTAGCTAGCTAGCTAGCTTAGCAGTACCATTTGCATTTGCAGTCAGTAAGGTCAATTCTTGGGCCAATTCTGCCTGCCATAACAATTTCTAAGGGTTGGCCATACTTGCAAGACGATGAAACCATTGTGCAGTTACAGTCAGTCAGTCAGTGTACCTCGCTCACTCCTTTACAGGAGAAATTGTTTGTCATAAACATTATGTATATTCGAATTTTGCCATTACAATTGGACAGTACATGCTTGCAAGATGATCAACTATGTACTATATATAACCTGATGCCTGTCCAAATGTCTTCTTGTTAATTTCTTTCTTCAGGATAGCTTTGTTCTGTACCGCCTGTTCAACAAGCAGGACGAAGAGACCCCGGCGCCCATTTCAGAACCTCTAGCCAATCCGCTGCTACAGCAAGCTGACGACACGGCCAGCGCCTCCATGGTACAAGACAAGGCCTCACCGTCTGATTCGAGCCAGCTGACCCCGACCAATGCAACCACCACCGACCACTCCTCCACGGCCCATCTTCCTGCAGCCGCCGGCGATGCAGATGCAGATGCTGAGGTGAACTGCTTGTTTTCCCTTTCCTGCATAGTACATTATTATCATCAGCCTGTTCCTGTCTTTCAGTTGACTGAGAAATGTGTGTGTTTCCTTATCCATAATATAAATTGAATTGCAGCAAGCTGCTTTTATTGCTTCGTTGGAGCAGCTTCCAGACATACAGCTACAGGCCGAGCAGCAAAGATACGATGAATTCCCTATATTCAATTCCCCGATGCGTCCTTACACGGATTTCCCTTTCATTGGCAACATGGGTGATGAGCAGGAAGACCTCTCGATGTATCTGAACAACTTCATAGGTGAGCAGGATGTGTCCAATCCAGCCCATGACGAAACGGGCGTGTCCAATCCTACAGGCTCATGGACTCCTCCTTATCCCCAAGATATGTTGGACATGATAAATTCAATTGGCCAAGATATGGGGGCAGCACCTTGGACGCAGCAGCAGCAGCAGCCCACAGCTCCAGCAGAGTTGATGGACCCGCAACAAGGGATTGCGGCAAGGAGGATCCGGCTTGCGTACGCTGTTGAGAGGGCATCGGCGTGGTCTCAGCCTATATTAGCTTGTGACTCGGAAAGCGAAGAAGGTGAGGGCGAATCAGCAGGCTGTAGCACAGAAAGCTCATCCAGCAACCATGAGGAGGAGGATCATGTCGATGATGCACTTTTCCAAACCATGGTATGTATGGTTCTGACTTACCTTGAGTTATGTTTGAAAAAAAGACTTGGAGCAAGCCAAGCCTACTATTAGTATTTACTTTACTCATCGTAATATGTCTGTGTTGCTCAGGCTGGAGATGTGATGCATAACATGGCTCCTGCTCAAGCACTGCTGGTTTCTCCATTGGAAGTTGCAGACAAGCTCCAGCATCTATCATTCAATCTCAATGGTACGTTACGTAATAAACCTTGCTCAGTTTTGAAAGAAGTTTGCGCTCTGAAAGAAGCTGAGCTGTTTGGTAAATTTGGTGCCGTGCAGATAAGAGCATATTGGAAGAAGAAGAAGAAGATGATGCGAAGCCGCGTCGTGGAGCCGGTCTGAAGCAGAGGGTGAAGCAGGACTCGGGTCAAAACGGGCACAACCAGGATGGACTCGTGCGCAACAGTGGCTGCTTGCCTGACCCTGGAGATTCATCTTCACGGCCCGCCGTGCGGAGGTCCCTCTGGATTTGGCTGGCGCTCCTGGTGATGGCCATCCCCCTCTGCTTGTGCTTGTGCTTGTCTTGGTTGGTGTCTGGAGGTGAGTGAGCTACCGGCCTGCCGGTGTGAACTAAACAAAACGGTTCCTCTTGCTCATCGTCATCGTTGGTTGGTAGTCACTGATATATGATGTTGGTGTTGCTGCCCTGGGTGTGGTCTGTGGTGTATATACTTGACTTGCTGTCTGTGTGTGTGTTAACTAAGAAGTAACTTTAGGGTCTCTCTACCGTAATCGTATGGACTTTGTAGTGTAATGTAGCCATCATTGACATGACATATTGGGAAAATGAATGAATGAATGGATGATTGAGTTATGTTAGCAACTCCATGACCTCATTATTCATATGGGAATGGGAATGGGAATGGGAATGGGAGCAGTTGTTGAGTTTGCAGGAGTGACTGATCTGAATGTTTTCTTCACTGTAGCACATTTATCTTGCAGCACAATTTCAACCTCTGGACCATAGCATTTGGCTGGCTTCACAAAAGGAACCGCGACACTCAAACAAAATACAAAAGAAAAATGAGTATCAATATTCTTACCTGAATTTTATAATATTTGTCGATTGTTGTTTATTCTTTATGTTTACCACCAAATTATGCTCAGTGATGTTTGAGATAAACTTGTTACTACATGCTATGGTCAAGGGGGCGAGGACATCGATATGATGATGATAAAGATACAATAAGGAGGGTGCACACGCATTAAAATTCTCAATAATTATTCAGCAAACCATACACCGGACCGGATCGATTATGAAAAAGGAGATGATACATTGCACAATAACTCTGAAAATCTAAACATGACCATGGTCGCCTATAATAAAATAAAATATAACTCTGAAAATCTAAACATGACCATATTCTTCCCCCAACGCACCTCCCTTCCGCGTCTGTACCGCACCGCCACCACTCCGTTCCATCGGCACGCCGACCTCACTCCGAGCAGGAGTACTCCCCTTAGAGGCCAAGAAAAGCACCCGCGCCGTTACATAAGTCAAAATCCACCCAAATCCCCTCCAATCCTTTTGAGAGGGGAAGATGACCACGGAGGCCACCGGTGAAGGACGTCCTCCCGTGGAAAGCGAGGTGGATGAACTGGAGGACTGAGCAGTCAAGAAAAGTAACACTTTTTTTTTTTTTTTTAGAAAAGGGGCATTCCCCGGCCTCTGCATCAAACTGATGCATACGGCCATCTTATTAATAACCAAAGGTCAAAGTCTCCAAAAGTACGAAAATAAGAGTACAAAAGGCTCAGACTGAGCTAGAAGAAACGTGGGTATCCCACAAGCGGATGCGCTAATGCAAACAGGGCCTAGACTCCTAGCCTATTACATGACCGCCATCCAAACCGGCTGAAGATAGAGAATCCAACGCGTCAACCTAATTCGTCTGCGCGCGTTCGTTTGGGTCACGGCGGACAGAAAAATCGGCCCAACACGCCAACCCATTCGCGGCCTATTTTTGAGCCTGATTTGCGTCGGAGCGGACACGAGACGGACGCGCGCATCGTGCGGCAACTACTCCTCCTGGCTCGCCAGTCGGTGACAAAGCATCCAGCATTCCCTCTAGTTTCACCAAAACCCTCCCGCCCACGCGCTCCCGGCCACTTGCCATGAACGACGCCCTCGATGCCGCCGCCTGCCTCGCATCCCTCGCCTCGTCCGGCCTCGCCTCCACCCCATCCGACAAAGGCAAGCCCCGAGCCCCTCACAAGACCGCCACACCGCCCAGGAAGAAGTTGACGCCAGAGGAGCGGGTTGTGCTGTCAGCCAAGAGGAAGGGCCGGAGGCACGCGGCGGACGCAAAGGACGAAGCAGCGCCGGCCGCGTAGCAGGAGGACACCAACGCGTGTGTCACGGCGGCAATGAGGGAGGCCCTGTTCTACTTAGGGTTAAACCCTGACCAACACGAGCTCGTCAACGCCGTCGTGGCTGCGGCCAGCACCGACTCGTCCGCGTTTCCTCGGATGGTGCTGCCGAAATCGCCGCGTGCGTCGGCGACGATTATGAACAATTTTAAAATGTGTAACAGAGTTTAAAATTATGAAATAAATTTGAAAACATAAATATTATATGAAATTTGAAAAAAAATTAAAAAATGAACTTCTTTTAAAATTTCCACACATTTTTGGAAACTTGAAGAATTTCCGAACATCGTTCCAAACATGAACAATTATTAAAATTTGTGTTGATCTTTCTTTCTTGGTTTTTGTTTCTCCCGTTTCCTTCTTTTTTAGTTTTTATCATTATTTTTTTCCATTTTCTTTTTTCAAAGTCACAAACTATTTTGAAACCATGACTTTTTTCTTAAATCCGTGAACTTTAATATGTGTGAACTTTTTTTCTTAAATTCACAAACTTTGTTTTCAAATCCGCGAAATTTTTGCCAACTCAAAGAACTCTTACTAACTATTACAAAATTATTTTGAATCTCACATAAGTTTCAAATTCGTAAACATATTTTGAAAACTGATGAACTTTTTACAAATCCACGAATGCTTGGACTGGCCAAACAGGAACCTGATGTAAGCGATGCATTGCCTAGTTGGGCCAAGGCCTGTGCTTATGTTTTTATTTTTTATTTTTCTGTTCTTTTTTTGGTAATTCATTTTCTCCCTTTTGAAATTTATTATTAGTTTTGAAACATTTCTAAAATTTTCAGATATTTTTTGGAATACCAAAAATAGTCTTATTTTCAAATATTTTTTACAATTTCAAAAAATGTTATATTTACTTGAGTTTTATATTATTTTGGTGCACTTTTATATTATTTTTATGGATTAATCTATTGATCCAGTACCTAGTGCCAGTTCATGTTTGTTGCATATTTTTAGTTTCGCAGAATATTCATATCAAATGAAGTTCAAATGCGATACGGTTTACAAAGATTTAGAAAAGCTTGCAAAGGCGCCCATGGCCATGGCCAACCTTTACATTTGATGCCGTTGGACAACAAGTGAGGGCGTGCCGCTCTGCCCGAGGCACGCACGAGTAATAACATTTCCGCCTTGATCTATAAGAAGAGAAGACACCTGAGCTGATCAACAAATCATTCATTTGCGCGCATCTAACATTCTTAAGAAGTTGCTCCCCACTTCTACCAATTCTCTCAACATGCAGCCCTCCACATCATCAACATGCCACATCAGCATTTTCTCTTTTATTTACTGTGCAGACCTATCCTCTTCTTTGGGATCGTATTTTTCTTTTACCACTTCAGTTACCCCTACCGATTGATTTTTCTCTCAAGCTGATTGATCCGTAATAAATTCCTCCATTCCATTCACCTTCATCTTCTCCACTACTCTTCTCTTCTTTGTCGTCTACAGTATATAAGGAGCTTATATTCCTCTTTGGCGGCTGTGCCAGCGTAGTTCTTAATCTTGTGATGATACTTCCAACCTTCCAGGGCTTCGATTCTAAAGCTATCCCACTCACATACGCTTGACATAGAAGTAGAAGCTGGCTGAGCATGATCTGGCGTTGTACGACATCAGATAGTGCGCACTTGCCATTGATGAGTATCCTCATCAGTAGCACACGATCGACCAGCCACCTGAGCTTCGATGGTGAGCACTCCATAGCGGCCAGACAGAGAAGACGAAGCTGGGCGGGCACGATTTGGCATCGTACAGCATCAGGCCGAGACGCACATGTCGTTGATGAACATCGGCAACAGCAAAGCACGACCGATTGGCTGCTCATGTCGTTGATGAACATCCGCAACAGCAGAGCACGACCGATTGGCTACCTAAGCACCTGACAGTGCGCACTCCATCGCAGCCAGTATAAGCCTGGCCTGCTGGATGTGAAGATTCAACCTGTCACGCCGGCCGGTGTGGCCATCCATTGGTGTCGTTTGCGCGTGCCCCAGAAGGCTGAGGACGGTGTTGGCCTCTGCGATAAGCGCGGCGCCTCGCCACCATGATGGAGGTTGCGCGGAACGCAGCGGCGAGGTGTGACGACCCCGGCCCGACCGTGCACTAATCATACACGCAAATGCACACGATCAAGCCTAGGGACTCACGTGAAGGAATCACAGCACAACTCTAAAACATAAATAAATACATACAAGTTATATATTACAAGCCAGGGGCCTCGAGGGCTCGAATACATAACATGATGTCATACACATAGTCAGCGGAAGCGTTAGGTATCTGGGTACAGATACAACACAGCAGAAGATAGGCCTTTTACAAAGGCGGGGCAAAATAAAAGCTACGATCGAAAAGGCGCAGGCCTCCTGCCTGGGACCTCCGATCCTACTCCTGGTCGTCGTCCGCCGGCTCCTCGTAGAAGTACTCGTCGGCCGGGTAGTAGTAGTAGCCAGCCTCGGGCTGGTAGTAGTAGTCGTCAACAGGGGCTGCAGGCACCATGGCTCCGTCGTCTGGTTTATCATGCGGGTAGGACAAAAAAAGGGGAAGCAAAGCAACCGTGAGTACTCATCCAAAGTACTCAGCAAGACTTACATCAGATCTATACTAGCAATGCATCATTTTCAAAGGAGGCTTTATGTGGGTGGACTAGACTGCAGAAAGCCAGAGTAGAGAGGGGAAAAGCCTAGTCCTGACGAAGACTAGCATCTTCAGGGTCTTGCAGCAATTAGAAGGGAGCAGAATAGTTTCATCATAATATAATGTATAGTGTTTGCAGCAACATCAACCTCATATCTCAAGTCACCAGTTCTAGTTGTACCGAAGTGGATACAACTCCGAGTGTCCGTTACCGTAGGACAGGCTATCGATAGATTGTTTCTTCCCTGCAGGGGTGCACCAAGTTACCCACCACGCTCGCTTAACTCCGGCCGGACACACCATCAGGTCGTGCCCGCCCTCGGCTAAACAATACGACGCAACCCGACCGGATACCGCCAGAGAGGATCGAGCACGTCGGACTAAACCTATGCCCCCGGGGGTCGGGGCCATCGCCCCGGACGCTCCGTACGTTGCGAGGACGTTCGGTAGCAGACCTAGCAACCCCTTATACAAGCGCAGTTGCATCCTAAGTCCAATCCGAACGGGCCGCTCAATCGCTGACGTCGTGACGACTCCGGCTGATGTATACGACGCAGAGCACCCACTCACACCCACGTGGTGGTTAGTGCTATCGGCCCGGAGGCCTCTCGGATCAAATATCCAAATCGCTTAGTGATTTGGGAGCGCGCGGTAACGAGCAGAGCCGACGATACTGTTGGCCCCGTCGTCCCGTCTCGAGGACTTGTGACAAGGACTGGAAAAGACCGGCCACGCCTCGTAGTTATCTCGCGGGTACCCTCACTGGTCACCCGACTCCACAGCTCACGCCTCGAAGGCACTCGCGGGTACCCCTCAGGGTCAACCCGTCTCTATCCAACATGTGTAGTAGTCACCATAAAGTGTCATCAGACGCACGATACCTCTGGCCGCACGCCTTTGTTCCTGGCGACGTCCGGCCTCGGGGATCGATACGTCTTTAAACACGGTACAGTAAACCAGGGCATCCGTGTGGTTTTCATGTCGATGAGGAATCCGAGGAATCACCCTCGTTGGACTCCGAAACGACAAGTCCCGATAAGGTGGTACCGGAGGAATCACCCTCGGCGGTATTCACAATAACGGATGCACGACCAAAGCTAAGTCGGAAGTGGGAAGAGGAATCACCCTCGGTAACCCACAACGAGCTAGCTATACAGGGACAACATCGAAAGTGAGTCCGGAGGTATCACCCTCGTCACCCGATGTTAACTCTGCGGAGTCGAGCATAATAGGGGGGGTTGTGCGGTGATGTGGAGAAGGTTAGGGGAAAAGGGCTCGATCAGTTGATCGAGACAAGGGTACTATGCGAGGCAACTACGAGAGTGTGGGTCCATAGCAGTGCTACCCAACCTATACTAAGCAGTTCATGAATAATGACAGGTATCAATAATTTAGCAAAGACAGGCTATGCAACAGTAATAGGAGCAATAGCAGTAGCAGCATTTCTAATGCAAGAATAAGAGAGAAATAGATATAGGCGATATCGGAAATGCTCAAGGGGGGTTTGCTTGCCTGGTTGCTCGGTGGCAAAAGCAAGATCGTCGGAGGGGGAACCAATCACCGGGACGGCGTCGGTCTCTGGAACGGCGTCAGTGTCTGACTCTACCGAGAGAGAAGAGGGGGAAGAAACAGATAAATACACAGCAAACATGCATCACAAAGCGTGCTAAGCTAACGTGCAGTGCAGGGTTGCCTAAAAACATGTCTAGGTCATATTGGTTATTTTTAAGAAATTGTTTGGATTTATTTTATTAAAGTTGAGCACTATTCATTTATCGAAAACAGGTCAAAAGTTCCATGTTCATCTAGCTAGGGACATCTGATGGGAATACGGAGGGCGTATCTAGATTCGTATCGAAATTCTGATCAATTTTCATATATAAATTATTTTCATCGGAGTTACGGATTAAAAGATATGATTTTTCAAAGATTTAATTGAATTTCTGGAATTGTTTAAATAACAGAAAAGGTAATATGACATCAGCATGATGTCATGCTGGCATCAGCAAGTCAACAGGACGGCTGACCAGTCAAATCTGACATGTGGGTCCAGTGGGACCCACATGTCAGCCTCTGTTACTTTAACAGTGGATTAAACTAATTAAAACAGGTTAATTAGGGGTGTGGGACCCACCTGTCATAGGCTTATTAGATAAACTAAACAGTTTTTATTTTTAAAACGTTTTAATTAACTTTTAAACGCAGGGGCCCCACATGTCAGTGACTGGGGCTGCCCAGTCAGCACGTTGACTGGTCAACCCAGTCAACGGGGCCCTGGGGCCCACGGGCAGCGACCCTGGGGGTGGCCCCCAGGTCGGACACGCCGGCCAGTGGCGCCGGAGTTGCTCCGGCGACCACTCCAGCGGCGGATTCTCGCCGGAGCCGGTCGGAAAATCGCTACGAGGCTCCGTTCGGGCCGTGGCTGGTCGCGTTCGAAAGCTGGAGCTCTCGCGCATCTAGTGGAGCTACTGGCCGGACCAGGGGACGGCCGGAGCATCGCCGGCGACGAGCTTTGGCGGCCGTGGCTTCGGGTGCTCGTCGGGGAAGGTGCTGCGGTGAGCAAAATGGACGGGGCTGGGCTCCTACAGCATCTACGGGCGCTGGCAAGCACGACGGGCATGCTTGCGCGGGTGTTCGGCCACCGGAACCTGGTCGTCGACGAGCTCGCGCGGCGGCGAGCTCGGGCTTCGGTGAAACGGTGGCTACGCGTGCGGGACGGAGCGGAGAGGAGAGGGGAGAGGTGGTGGCTCACCGAGCGGCACGCAGAAGGCCCTCGACAGATTAGGAGCTGCAGAGGGGCGCCGGAGACGTCGGAGTCTCGCCGGAGCCCGAGAGGAAGGGGGCGACGCCGTGCGCCAGCTCCAGAGCCTCCCAGCTCCGGCTCGTGGGCAAGGCTGACGTAGTCGAGCCCCGCGCACACGCCGGACACGGCGGCGTGGCCGGCCGGGGGCGGTGGCCGCGGGAACGGCGGTCGAACGGCGGCGAGGCACTCGGCTCCGCCCGGATCTGGAGGGGGAAAGGCGAGGCGAGCGAGGGGAGAGGAGGGGGAATGGATAGGAATGGAGGGGGAGGCCGCTGGGGCTCGGCCTTATCCCCTCCGGCGCCCTGTAGCGGCAGGTGGCGGCCGGAGCGGCGACGCGCGCGCGGCGGCCAGCGCGCGGCCGACACGGCGACGGGGCAGGTGAGGAAGAAGATGGGCCGGGCCAGTTCGAGGCAGAGGAGGCGCCAGGTAAGTTTTTCCCTTGCCTTTTCTTTTATTTCTAAGGCAGAGAGAAAATGAAATGCCTGGGCCTCCAAACATTTTGTAAAAATGTGGGAGTGGGCTCATAATTGATATTGCAATATTACTTATCACCAAAAATTGGTTGGAACAATTTTGGATCACTTTTGAATTATTCAAAAATGAAAGGGCATATAAAGGTGCTGTTTGAACACTGTTTGATGCCCTAGCCCATTAAGGGAGTTGCTGTTGATGCTGTTCTCACCAAAAACAATTGTTTTGGAATATTTGCAACAATATGGACATTTTTCCATAATTTTTGGAACAACTTCATTTTGCATTTGAAGTTTGAATTTGAATTTTCAGAGGAGTTTTGAAGTGATTGTTTTAACCACTGTGATTATGCATTGTTAATGATGATGACATGGCATATTTAACAGAGTGTCACAGTGATCATTACAAGGGGGTGTTACAAATTCTCCTCCTCTAAAAGAAATTCTCGTCCCGAGAATTTAGGAGGTAGAAGGAAAGAGGTCTGGGTATTCCGCCCGAAGATTTTCCTCGCGTTCCCAAGTGGCTTCATCTTCAGTATGATTTGACCACTGCACTTTCAGGAACTTGGTTGTCTTCTGGCGGGTCCGACGTTCAGTTTGATCGAGGATGCGGATCGGATGCTCCTTATAAGACAGATCATCTTGAAGCTCGAGCATCTCGTGATCCACAGCACGATGCGGGGACTCCTTGAAGGATCGACGAAGTTGCGACACATGGAACACATCGTGGATATGCGAGAATTGCGGAGGCAATTGCAATTTGTAAGCCACGAATCCACGTCTAGCAACCACGGGAAAGGGACCAATGTAGCGTGGAGCTAACTTGCCCTTGATACCGAAACGGTGCGTGCCCTTCATAGGGTTGACACGAAGATAAACTTGATCACCTGGATGATAAGTCAAACCCCATCGTTTGCGATCATAGTTGCTCTTCTGACGGTCTTGAGCCGCCTTGAGATTTTCACGCACGATACGGACTTGCTCTTCGGCGTGTTGAATGATGTCCGGACCAATAACTTGTCGTTCCCCAGTTTCTGACCAGTTCAGAGGGGTTCGACACTTACGTCCGTACAGAACTTCAAAAGGAGCCATCTTCAAGCTTGCTTGATAGCTGTTGTTATACGAGAACTCGGCATATGGAAGGGATTCTTCCCATTTCTTACCGAAGGATATAACACAAGCTCGCAGCATATCTTCAAGCACTTGATTGACTCGTTCAACTTGACCTTGGGACTGGGGGTGATAAGCTGAACCCCAGTGAATATGAGTTCCCAAAGCTTCTTGAAAACTTTCCCAGAACTTGGAAGTGAACAGGGAGCCACGGTCCGAACTAATCTCCTTCGGGATTCCGTGGAGGGATACAATTCGGGAGATATACAGTTCTGCTAACTGACTAGCAGTGATAGTCTCCTTGACTGGCAGGAAGTGTGCAACCTTCGAGAGTTGGTCGACGACGACAAGAATGGCATCGTTACCCTTCTGGGACTTAGGAAATCCAGTAATGAAATCCATCTGCACTTTATCCCATTTCCACAGCGGAATAGGGAGAGGTTGCAGAAGTCCAGCAGGCTTCTGATGCTCTGCCTTCACGCGACGACAGACATCGCATTCAGCAACATGACGAGCAATATCCCGCTTCATATTAGGCCACCAGTACCTTTGGCGGAGATCACGATACATCTTAGTACCACCAGGGTGAATAGACAGCGGTGTATCATGTGCCTCCTTCATGACCTTGTCAGTCATTAGGTCGTAACGAGTTACCACGATGCGGCCTCGGAAATACAAGGTTCCATCTTCGGATATTGAGAAATCCCTGTATTTCGGAAGATGCAGTTCCTGTTTTATAACATCAACGAAAGCATCTTTGGTTTGCGCTACCTTGACAGCCTTCTCAAGATCCGGCTGTATCACAAGGTCATTGAGCGAACCATGTGGAACGATATGCAGATTCAGCTTGCGTAATTCCTCATAAAGACGAGGTTGAGCTCGCTTAACCTTGAGGTTGGTGCTGTATGACTTGCGACTCAAGGCATCGGCCATCACATTAGCCTTGCCAGGGGTATAAGAAATACCACAGTCATATTCAGAAATAGTTTCCAACCATCGCTGCTGGCGGAGGTTAAGATCCGGCTGAGTGAATAAATACTTCAAACTTTGGTGATCAGTATAAATCTCACACCGGTTACCGAGAAGGTAATGTCGCCATAACTTCAATGCAAAGATTACTGCAGCAAGTTCAAGATCATGCACTGGATAATTCTCTTCATGCGGACGTAGTTGACGCGATGCATAAGCAACTACTCTTCGTTCTTGCATTAGGACACAGCCTAATCCTTGACGAGAGGCGTCGCAATATATCACAAAGTCCTTGCGAGAATCTGGGGAAGCAAGCACTGGTGCAGAAACGAGCTTGTCCTTAAGAGCTTGAAAGCTTTCCTGACATTTATCTGTCCACTCAAACTTAACGCCTTTGTGAAGCAGATTAGTCAGGGGCTTGGCAATCTTGGAAAAGTTCTCGACGAAGCGTCGACAATAGCTTGCAAGGCCGAGAAAACTTCTCACTTGCTTGACATTCTTCGGAGGAGTCCAGTCAAGAATAGCCTGAACCCGTTCCGGATTAACGGCAATGCCATCCTTGGAAATCACGTGTCCAAGGTAAGTTACTTCAGAAAGCCAGAACTCGCATTTGGAAAACTTAGCATAAAGCTGATGTTCTCGCAGCTTCTCCAGAACAAGGCGAAGATGTTCGGCGTGTTCTTCCTTGTTCTTTGAGAATACCAGAATATCATCCAGATATACCACGACAAACTTGTCGAGGTAATCCATGAATATATAATTCATCAGGCGGGAGAAGGTAGCTGGAGCATTAGTCAGTCCAAAAGACATGACGGTGTACTCATAAGAGCCGTAGCGAGTAACAAATGCAGTCTTTGGAATATCCTCTTCGCGAACACGGATCTGGTGATAACCCAACCTCAAGTCGAGTTTGGAAAACACAGATGATCCAGCCAGCTGATCATATAAGTCATTGATCCGAGGAAGTGGATATTTGTTCTGGATGGTTGCCTGGTTGATAGGTCGGTAATCTTGTACCAGCCTATTCGTACCATCTTTCTTCTTGACGAAAAGAGACGGTGCTCCCCAGGCAGAGGAACTAGGACGGATGAAGCCCTTCTTGAGTGACTTGTCGATTTCCTCCTTAAGCTCTAGGAGATGATGCGGTGGCATCTTGTAAGGACGCTTCGCAATAGGAGTAGTACCCGGCTTCAAGTCAATAACAAATTCGACGGCTCGAGCAGGGGGTATTCCTGGAAGCTCTTCAGGGAAGACATCCGGGAAATCACATACAACTGGTATGTTCTCGAGCCCGTCAAGTGGTGAAGCATTCAATGTATTTAAGGCATAAATTTGAGCTTCGGCATTATGGGATACACGAGCACGGCAATTCACGAGTTGATTCAAGGGGTGCCGAAGACGTACAGTCTTGGTGGCACAATCAATTTGGGCCTCGTGAGCCTCCAACCAATCCATGCCTAGGATAAGGTCGATGCCGCAGGATTTCAGGACAATGGGGTGTGCCTGAAACTTCCTTTCTTCTATCTCCACTACCACTTCCGGACAGAATAAGGTAGATCTGCACCTACCCGCGGAGGTTTGTACGGAAACCGTTTGATATAATTTATCTTGTTTAAAACCATGTTTCAATGCAAATGGTTCGGATATGAAAGAATCAGATGCACCAGTATCAAACAAGACATTAGCAAATACTGAGTTGACAAGAAGTGTACCCATCACTGTGGCTGGCTGTTCTGGGTCTTCGCCCAGATTGACGTGGTGAAGCTGACCACCACGAGCATTCGAAGGCCTGACATTATTGTTGCGCCGCGGAGGAATTCCACGTCCACTGCCACGGCCAGCAGATGGAAGAGCCAGCTGACCCTGAGCCTGCGGACAGTCTTTGGCACGGTGACCCGGACGGCCACACTTGAAGCAGAGTCCACTCTCTGGACGAATCGCAGGTGCTCGAGGTGCTGGGACAGCAGGCCTGTACTGCATTGGTGGTGGAGGAGGCAGACGAGGTGCAGCATATGAAGGCCTGTACACTGGAGCGTTGGGACGATACATGCTCTGAGGAATCCATATGCGGCGCTTCTGAGAAGACGAGCCCGAAGATGAGCCCGACTCGCGAGAGCGCTTAAGAGCATCCTTGTGTAGCTTGAGTCCAGTTTCAACTTGAATGGCCTTGTTCACTAGAGTGGCGAAGTCCGGAAAGTCCAGTGCCACTAGAGCAAGCAGAATATCATGATGAAGTCCACGCCTGAACTTCTCTTGGCGTCTTGCGTCAGTAGCGATATCCTCCTCAGCATAGCGGGACAGTTCCAGGAACTCCCGCTGATAAGCATCAACTGACTTGTTGCCCTGAATCAGGTTACGGAACTCCGTACGCTTGCGGTCGATAACCCCCTCAGGGATGTACCGAGCACGGAAGGCAGTCTTGAAGTCTGCCCAGGTGATGACAGTTCCAGTAGGCACTGTGTTCCGGTGAGTGTCCCACCACTGGGCCGCCGGACCCTTCAGGAAATATGTCGCGAACTTGACATAGTTGTCAGGGGACACGGCGGCAGAATCCAGCTCAAAGAAGATATCACGCAGCCAATCATCGGCATCCAAGGGGTTGGCGGCACTGCGAAATACCGTTGGATTGAGCCGCAGAAATTCTTGCAGAGTGATAGCGGCTGGCTGATGCTGAGCATTGGCGTTGTTCTGGGGTATCTGGTTAAGCATACCCTGCAGCACCTGACGCTGCATGTCAAGGGTCTGCATTACAGCAGCCATATAATCTGGCGGCGGAGGCGGAGGTGGAGGTGGAGGTGGAGGTGGATCACCGTTACCAGCCATCCTGATAATTCCAACAGGGGTGGTTTAGAGACAAGAATATACAGGGGTGCTCTGATACCAACCTGTGACGACCCCGGCCCGACCGTGCACTAATCATACACGCAAATGCACACGATCAAGCCTAGGGACTCACGTGAAGGAATCACAGCACAACTCTAAAACATAAATAAATACATACAAGTTATATATTACAAGCCAGGGGCCTCGAGGGCTCGAATACATAACATGATGTCATACACATAGTCAGCGGAAGCGTTAGGTATCTGGGTACAGATACAACACAGCAGAAGATAGGCCTTTTACAAAGGCGGGGCAAAATAAAAGCTACGATCGAAAAGGCGCAGGCCTCCTGCCTGGGACCTCCGATCCTACTCCTGGTCGTCGTCCGCCGGCTCCTCGTAGAAGTACTCGTCGGCCGGGTAGTAGTAGTAGCCAGCCTCGGGCTGGTAGTAGTAGTCGTCAACAGGGGCTGCAGGCACCATGGCTCTGTCGTCTGGTTTATCATGCGGGTAGGACAAAAAAGGGGAAGCAAAGCAACCGTGAGTACTCATCCAAAGTACTCAGCAAGACTTACATCAGATCTATACTAGCAATGCATCATTTTCAAAGGAGGCTTTATGTGGGTGGACTAGACTGCAGAAAGCCAGAGTAGAGAGGGGAAAAGCCTAGTCCTGACGAAGACTAGCATCTTCAGGGTCTTGCAGCAATTAGAAGGGAGCAGAATAGTTTCATCATAATATAATGTATAGTGTTTGCAGCAACATCAACCTCATATCTCAAGTCACCAGTTCTAGTTGTACCGAAGTGGATACAACTCCGAGTGTCCGTTACCGTAGGACAGGCTATCGATAGATTGTTTCTTCCCTGCAGGGGTGCACCAAGTTACCCACCACGCTCGCTTAACTCCGGCCGGACACACCATCAGGTCGTGCCCGCCCTCGGCTAAACAATACGACGCAACCCGACCGGATACCGCCAGAGAGGATCGAGCACGTCGGACTAAACCTATGCCCCCGGGGGTCGGGGCCATCGCCCCGGACGCTCCGTACGTTGCGAGGACGTTCGGTAGCAGACCTAGCAACCCCTTATACAAGCGCAGTTGCATCCTAAGTCCAATCCGAACGGGCCGCTCAATCGCTGACGTCGTGACGACTCCGGCTGATGTATACGACGCAGAGCACCCACTCACACCCACGTGGTGGTTAGTGCTATCGGCCCGGAGGCCTCTCGGATCAAATATCCAAATCGCTTAGTGATTTGGGAGCGCGCGGTAACGAGCAGAGCCGACGATACTGTTGGCCCCGTCGTCCCGTCTCGAGGACTTGTGACAAGGACTGGAAAAGACCGGCCACGCCTCGTAGTTATCTCGCGGGTACCCTCACTGGTCACCCGACTCCACAGCTCACGCCTCGAAGGCACTCGCGGGTACCCCTCAGGGTCAACCCGTCTCTATCCAACATGTGTAGTAGTCACCATAAAGTGTCATCAGACGCACGATACCTCTGGCCGCACGCCTTTGTTCCTGGCGACGTCCGGCCTCGGGGATCGATACGTCTTTAAACACGGTACAGTAAACCAGGGCATCCGTGTGGTTTTCATGTCGATGAGGAATCCGAGGAATCACCCTCGTTGGACTCCGAAACGACAAGTCCCGATAAGGTGGTACCGGAGGAATCACCCTCGGTGGTATTCACAATAACGGATGCACGACCAAAGCTAAGTCGGAAGTGGGAAGAGGAATCACCCTCGGTAACCCACAACGAGCTAGCTATACAGGGACAACATCGAAAGTGAGTCCGGAGGTATCACCCTCGTCACCCGATGTTAACTCTGCGGAGTCGAGCATAATAGGGGGGGTTGTGCGGTGATGTGGAGAAGGTTAGGGGAAAAGGGCTCGATCAGTTGATCGAGACAAGGGTACTATGCGAGGCAACTACGAGAGTGTGGGTCCATAGCAGTGCTACCCAACCTATACTAAGCAGTTCATGAATAATGACAGGTATCAACAATTTAGCAAAGACAGGCTATGCAACAGTAATAGGAGCAATAGCAGTAGCAGCATTTCTAATGCAAGAATAAGAGAGAAATAGATATAGGCGATATCGGAAATGCTCAAGGGGGGTTTGCTTGCCTGGTTGCTCGGTGGCAAAAGCAAGATCGTCGGAGGGGGAACCAATCACCGGGACGGCGTCGGTCTCTGGAACGGCGTCAGTGTCTGACTCTACCGAGAGAGAAGAGGGGGAAGAAACAGATAAATACACAGCAAACATGCATCACAAAGCGTGCTAAGCTAACGTGCAGTGCAGGGTTGCCTAAAAACATGTCTAGGTCATATTGGTTATTTTTAAGAAATTGTTTGGATTTATTTTATTAAAGTTGAGCACTATTCATTTATCGAAAACAGGTCAAAAGTTCCATGTTCATCTAGCTAGGGACATCTGATGGGAATACGGAGGGCGTATCTAGATTCGTATCGAAATTCTGATCAATTTTCATATATAAATTATTTTCATCGGAGTTACGGATTAAAAGATATGATTTTTCAAAGATTTAATTGAATTTCTGGAATTGTTTAAATAACAGAAAAGGTAATATGACATCAGCATGATGTCATGCTGGCATCAGCAAGTCAACAGGACGGCTGACCAGTCAAATCTGACATGTGGGTCCAGTGGGACCCACATGTCAGCCTCTGTTACTTTAACAGTGGATTAAACTAATTAAAACAGGTTAATTAGGGGTGTGGGACCCACCTGTCATAGGCTTATTAGATAAACTAAACAGTTTTTATTTTTAAAACGTTTTAATTAACTTTTAAACGCAGGGGCCCCACATGTCAGTGACTGGGGCTGCCCAGTCAGCACGTTGACTGGTCAACCCAGTCAACGGGGCCCTGGGGCCCACGGGCAGCGACCCTGGGGGTGGCCCCCAGGTCGGACACGCCGGCCAGTGGCGCCAGAGTTGCTCCGGCGACCACTCCAGCGGCGGATTCTCGCCGGAGCCGGTCGGAAAATCGCTACGAGGCTCCGTTCGGGCCGTGGCTGGTCGCGTTCGAAAGCTGGAGCTCTCGCGCATCTAGTGGAGCTACTGGCCGGACCAGGGGATGGCCGGAGCATCGCCGGCGACGAGCTTTGGCGGCCGTGGCTTCGGGTGCTCGTCGGGGAAGGTGCTGCGGTGAGCAAAATGGACGGGGCTGGGCTCCTACAGCATCTACGGGCGCTGGCAAGCACGACGGGCATGCTTGCGCGGGTGTTCGGCCACCGGAACCTGGTCGTCGACGAGCTCGCGCGGCGGCGAGCTCGGGCTTCGGTGAAACGGTGGCTACGCGTGCGGGACGGAGCGGAGAGGAGAGGGGAGAGGTGGTGGCTCACCGAGCGGCACGCAGAAGGCCCTCGACAGATTAGGAGCTGCAGAGGGGCGCCGGAGACGTCGGAGTCTCGCCGGAGCCCGAGAGGAAGGGGGCGACGCCGTGCGCCAGCTCCAGAGCCTCCCAGCTCCGGCTCGTGGGCAAGGCTGACGTAGTCGAGCCCCGCGCACACGCCGGACACGGCGGCGTGGCCGGCCGGGGGCGGTGGCCGCGGGAACGGCGGTCGAACGGCGGCGAGGCACTCGGCTCCGCCCGGATCTGGAGGGGGAAAGGCGAGGCGAGCGAGGGGAGAGGAGGGGGAATGGATAGGAATGGAGGGGGAGGCCGCTGGGGCTCGGCCTTATCCCCTCCGGCGCCCTGTAGCGGCAGGTGGCGGCCGGAGCGGCGACGCGCGCGCGGCGGCCAGCGCGCGGCCGACACGGCGACGGGGCAGGTGAGGAAGAAGATGGGCCGGGCCAGTTCGAGGCAGAGGAGGCGCCAGGTAAGTTTTTCCCTTGCCTTTTCTTTTATTTCTAAGGCAGAGAGAAAATGAAATGCCTGGGCCTCCAAACATTTTGTAAAAATGTGGGAGTGGGCTCATAATTGATATTGCAATATTACTTATCACCAAAAATTGGTTGGAACAATTTTGGATCACTTTTGAATTATTCAAAAATGAAAGGGCATATAAAGGTGCTGTTTGAACACTGTTTGATGCCCTAGCCCATTAAGGGAGTTGCTGTTGATGCTGTTCTCACCAAAAACAATTGTTTTGGAATATTTGCAACAATATGGACATTTTTCCATAATTTTTGGAACAACTTCATTTTGCATTTGAAGTTTGAATTTTGAATTTTCAGAGGAGTTTTGAAGTGATTGTTTTAACCACTGTGATTATGCATTGTTAATGATGATGACATGGCATATTTAACAGAGTGTCACAGTGATCATTACAAGGGGGTGTTACACGAGGATGAGCCAGACACACCGCAAATTCTGGAATAATTGTTTGTTGCAGACTTGGGTGGTCTGCAGCGAATGGCGGCCACCTGAACGTTTACATGGATTATTTGTAGATTTCTCTCATGTGACGCCTCCTAAGACGACCCTAGAGATTTGATGGAGGGCGCACGGTTCAGTTCAACTAATTCCGTGGGCTTATCGCCGATACCGCTCGAGTAAACAAAATGTCATATACTCCAATTGCGTACGGAGTATTTTGCATATAAACCAAGACTGCAGTAGTAAGAGATTAGGAGAGCGGGTGGAAGGGTCATCGACTGGGATGCAAGTCAACAATTTTGAATCTGGGTGCGTACATAATCTTGCAGCCAATGGTTCTTCGCTGGTGAAAACAAAATTGGCTAGCAATATCATCATACTGTGCAGTATGCATGATGTTACCGTGCCTTTCTATAGATTTTTTCACTATTTGGTTTTAAGCATTTTACACTGCTCAATATTTGCACCCCTATTAATTAGTACATATGTTGTAGGCTTGGAGTTGGTGGGTTGATCAAACTATTTTGATAACAGTTTAGCAGATGAGTCAAATGTATTTGTGAACTATGAAAAATACAACTGAATTAAGTATCTATATGTGCTAAATATTCCCGCAGCAACGCGCGGGGTTTATTCTAGTTAAATATATGACAAACCTCATTACCTTGAGTTAATTAATGCAATCTTACGTGTTTATATACTAAACTTTTTTACATCAAAATAATTAATCCTATAGTTAAATTTATCTTTTCTCTTGCACAATATTCAGTATTACTGTGTTGAATACTAAAATATTAGGTATAATTAGCAGAATTATCTATGTAAACACACTTGTATATTACGCCAATATACTTATTATTACACAATCATTTGTTGGTGCTTACCTAAGTTTGTATATTTTGTCACAATTTTCTTATTTAGTTCAAGATAATTAAGAAACTATGTTGTTATAGTGGGTTTTCTCTATAGATATTAGCAAATATATATTTCAAATATGATTTCATATGGTGCTTACTTGTTGTATACTTAAATATCGTAGAGAGTATGCATCTACCAATCTAGCAAATAACTAGACAGATGTTTCTAGGGTATAGGACTAACAAGCTTAGATGGAATTAAATAGATAATTCTCGATGGTATGTGTCTACTGCTCCCACCATTCCACAATGTAGTGCATATAGATTTTTCTAAAGTCAAATTTTATAAAATTTGACAAAATTTATAGAGAAAAACATATACATCTAGAACACCAAATACATATCCATAGATACATCGCAAGACGTATTTTCATGTTGTACATATTTGTCTTACTTTAAAAAAAAAACCTATATGCACTACATTATGAAACTGAGAGAGTAGTAGTAATTTGTCCTTGAATATCATCTTGTGTTCTCGGTCGGTGAGGCCATCAACGCATCGATCGCTATGGCTTTTATCAACACTTGATTAGTCTGCATAAGTGGAGCAGAGCAAGGAGAAGGGGAATCTCAAAGTCTCACCGTCTCTACAATGAGTTGCGTTGATGATGACAGATAAATAGTGGAGTCGAGTGAATGTGTAACGTTGCAGCCGTGGACAAGACGAAGAATGGGATCATGTGTTTGTGGACCATATATACATGGGTGGATATATGGATGACATGAAAGCCAATGGAATGGACCTCACCTAGCTCATCCGGATGGACCAATGGGGCGCCGGCATCCAGATTTGGTTACCCTTCATCCTGGCCACCCAATCCTCCAGCTCTTCTTCTGGGTATAAATTATATAACCGGCCAACCAGCAGCTTGCCTCGTCTAGCTCTATCTCCTACCTACGTACGTACGCTTTCCCAGCCAACCACTCCCACTTGGTAGCTAGCTAGCAGTAGCAGCAATGGCCGCCCTCTCCTCTGCAGCGGTGTCCGTCCCTTCCTTCGCCGCCGGCGCCAAGGTGGCCGCCACCCCGATGCGCGGCAGCAGCAGGATGGTGGTGCGCGCGTCCCTGGGCAAGAAGGCGGCGAGCGCGGCCGTGGCCATGGCGGCCAGCGCGATGCTGCTGGGGGTGGGCGGGTCGGCGATGGCGCAGGACGTGCTCCTGGGCGCCAACGGCGGCGTGCTGGTGTTCGAGCCCAACGACTTCAGCGTCAAGGCCGGCGAGACCATCACCTTCAAGAACAACGCCGGGTACCCGCACAACGTGGTGTTCGACGAGGACGCCGTGCCCTCGGGCGTCGACGTCTCCAAGATCTCCCAGGAGGAGTACCTCAACGCCCCCGGCGAGACCTTCTCCGTCACCCTCACCGTGCCCGGCACCTACGGCTTCTACTGCGAGCCGCACGCCGGGGCCGGCATGGTCGGAAAGGTCACCGTCAACTAAGCTTGCCAGTTTGGGTCCATTGTTGCCCGGACGTGTCATGCATATTGATTAATTGTACGAACGTGCGCTATATGTATATGTTTTCTGTAAGGTGAGATGAGGCTCTTGATGATAACTACTCCTTCTTGGCTTTCATTTGATTGATGATCTAAGGCCAACTCCACCACACGACCCATCATGTCCGCGTGCGTCCGTTTGAGGTAAAACGAACGAACCAGACGAACGGACTTTTATCCGTTTTCTGTTCGCTTTTGACCCATCTGCGCGTGTCCTCCCCTGGCCCGCCCGTCGGTGGCATACTGACGCATTTTTCTATCCGCCCCCTCCCTACCTTCGGCCGCACCCCATCCACTCTTCCACACTCTTCCCCTCGCCGTGCGCCACCGTCGCCGCTGCCATTGCAGCTCGGACGCGCGCTCGCCCAGCCCCTTCCCCTCTGCGCCTTCGAGCTACCCAGCCACAACCACCTCATTTGCGCACCAGCCGGCCGGATTTGGGGCGGATCCGGTCGGTCTTGAGCTCGCCCGGCTGTGGGAGGCCGCGCCGCGCCATGGACTGGCCGGGCACCGGGATGGAAGGCCCTGGCAAGGCCGCATGCATGCAGTGGCTCCTCCTCTAGCCACTCGGATCTACACCGTCGGTGGTCCGCCTACGGATACACGTATGGCGGCCGGCCGGGCTCGGTGCTAGCCCAAAAGCTCGTCGGCGCACCGTTGCCACTCATTAAGTGCGATGACTGCCCAAAGAAGGTCGTGCGCCGCGCGTCTACAACGCCGGAACATCCCGAATGGGTGTTCATCAAGTGCTTAAACGATGGGGTATGTGCTATTCTTAGCTTCGGTTGTGCTCTCGAATTTGACTAGTTGTGCTAACTTAAAATTTTATTGTGTACCATGGATGCAAGTTTTGGTATTGGGAAGAAGAGTGCATCGATATATTGATAGAGCGCAATTTAGTAGATGTTCGTGCACTTTTAGCTATCATAGAGGCTAGAGATGAGACTAGTGCACTTGTTGCTAGAATAGAGGCTAGACATGAGACTAGATGCGAGGAAGCAACCTCTACTTCTTTAGACTCGAAGAAGAAAGAAGCACGAAAGATCGAGCCTCCTCCGCAGATCAACAATGAGTGCATCGAGAAGGCACTAATCCAACTTACAGGAGCAGTTATGGAAGTTGGATATCTTCTAAAATGTATTCTTGTGGTTCTTGTTTTCTTTGGTCCTGTTTTTCTAGTCAAAATTTGGTGATGTATTTCCATGTACCAAAAATGAATGATGAAAAAAGTTAAGGGCTCGCAAAGAAAAATGTACGCGGACAGGATGCGGCCGCACGTTGGACGCACGACCACCGCATTTCAGAAATTGTCCGGACACGACCCTATTGCCCTACCGAAACAGACAGAATCCGGACAAAACAGACGTCCATCCGTTTGGAGTCACGCGTGCGTGTGGAGTTGGCCTAAGGCTGCACTGCATGCACGCGATTAGCCGCGGTGGTGTGGCTTCTTGCACGCGTTTAGTGTGCCGGTGTTATGTCAATATATATACTCCCTCCGTTCGGAAATATTTGTCATCAAAATGAATAAAAGGAGATGTATCTAGATGTATTTTAGTTCTAGATACATCCATTTTTGTCCATTTTGATGACAAGTATTTTCGGACGGAGGGAGTACTTGTCATGTTGTCGTTACTAATGCTTCATGTTTTCTCAGATATCCTATGCGTCACGACTTGGCACCTTCAATAGGGAGCTACCACCTGAGTTTGGATCTATGATGACATGCTGACCTGACACCTAATGGGGCCGCATGTCATGCACCCAAAGTCTGAGTAACTTTAACAAATACTATAGGAAAATGAGAGAAAAAGTAGTTCGCACCTTTTTTTTTTCTCTCCCTAATGGGCCCGTTTCTTATAGAAGTAGTTTTATAATCTTAGGGAGAGAAAAAAAAAGGTGCGAGTAGTGAGCCCGGCCCGTTTCTTTTCGAGCTTTGCTACACGTACAGGATGTTATAGGGATGAGGGGTTTACAGGGTGTTGTGGCGGTTTTTAACTGGTCATTAGTAGAGGCACGGGCCCACTCCTGTTGAAATCAGGGGGGGAGTGTTTAGAAAGTTTGGAAGGAGCCTGTAGAAACATACGTCTAGCATTTTTGTTCTTATAGTTTTATAATCTTAGGGAGAAAAAAAAATAAGATGCGACTCCGCTGGGGATCGAACCCAGAATCTCTGGTTTCGTAGACCAGCGCCTTATCCATTGGGCCACGGAGTCATGCTTGCTTCTTTTTTTCGTTTGTTTTGCTCTAGTTATACATCATTACTCTTTTCCTTTAAGCAGCGTGTAGTCACACTACATACATCCTCCTTCTATCGGTGTATTGTGTTTCATGACTCTCATACAAACATTGGCATAGGTTTGTAGGAGAGATTCGCTAAAAAAAAGTTTGTAGGAAGAGAGGGCCGTATAATTTATTTTTTAATTTAGATATGTGTTTCACATTGGGGCTGGATTTTACCATGTGTATTTTCTTTTTTTCTTGGAGCAGACACGCATAAGTGGGTTGTGAAATTTGCCTTCTTGGGTGAGCAATCGCATGTCCGCCGCTAGATATGCAACTACAAGTGTTAGCCCTCGGCTGCAACTGCACGCCTTCAATGTTGACCGCAACTTTGGGGTGGTTGGATGTGGGTTAAGTAATTTTGTCGGGGGTAGTTCCATGTCCGTCACTAGACACATGATGTGGGTTGGATGTGGGTTAAGTGTTGTTGGCCCCAACTTCAATGTGACCGCATGATAGTATCCAAACTTACATTCCATTAGGACATTTGTTAAAAAAGTTCAAAATATTTACATTTGTCTCTTTTTTTATTTTCCAATAATGTTGTTTTCAAAAAAATATTAATGAATTAAACACTGCTCGTAAATTTAATAACTCTACATGAATATGAAAAACATAATTATGAATTCTATGAAACATTCACGAGTTTTATGATTATTCACATTTTTTTGAATGATCATGAATTTTAGAAATTATTCACACAAATTTGATGAATAATTACAAAATACAAAAAAAATACTTTTTACGGGTAATAAACAATTCTATCTATACAATTAGTAACCCCCCTAGGAATAAAGGCGTAGGAGAGCTCCAAACTTTTTTTGTCCTCAAAGTGGACCGTGGCTAAAAGGGTTAGTTGGTCATGCATGATGATATTGGAACTAACATCCCATTGTACACTTTTAAAAAAAATGGAAAACCTTCAAAAACAATATTGGTTGTGAATTTCCAAATATGTTGACAATTTTTAGAGTCTATTTTTGAATGCAAATAATGTTCATAAATGTAAAAAATCTTCATGAATATGGAAAAAACCATTTACAAAAAATTAAAAGATTACCATGAGTTTATAATTATTCATGATATTTTAAATGGCCACAAATTTTAGAAAATGTTCACAGATTATAAAAATATTTTTTGAATTTAAAAATGTCCAGAATATCAAAAAAAAAACTTTACAGATTTTTAAAAAGTTCAGAATTTCGAAAAATAAACTTTTTTGAATTATAAAAAGTTCAACAATTCAGTTGTATTCCTGAATTCTGAAAATATTAGTAGTTTCGATAAATATTCACAAATTAATAAATTAAACCTGAAAAGAACTAGTAAAGAAAAAACTGAAAGAAATCTTCCCAAAACCGGAAGACCCGCATCCATGGGCAATCCAATAGCGCCCACAGGGGTCCGTATTTGCACCCCTCTGTGATATGCATGGACTGTGAATTGTCATAATAACTCATACAGAAAAATAAAATTAATTTCAAAACACGTTATCCTCTAGTCACAACCATAACGCACCCTTTGGGTGTATGTTGTACACCTCCATAAGCAGTAGTTTTTTTTTTTTTGCGGGGTTCCATAAGCATTAGTTAAGGGTTTACAGATTTCATTAGGGTCAATAACCGTTAGATTTGCACACACACACAATCCATGGAATGAGACCCAATTACGGAATCAGTAAATTAATAGCCATCTTCCTCGCAAAAGTAAAAATAAAAATTAATAGCCATCTGGCTTGATTGGTTCCCGAGGCACGCGTCTGTCCGCTAGTAATAAAAAAGCAGGAGAAAATTTCGACTCGAAAAGAAATAAGTTGGAGAAAATCACAAGGGGATACAATATTATTTATTCACCATCAATCGAGTTGCATACGTATGGCGTCGCTTTGTCATTGCAGACGAGGATGTTTCCACGTTATCGTTTAATGGTATAGGGTAGCACCATTTTCCTCTACACCTTTCAAACCACCACATAAGACTTTTACGGCATCCCGGCAACACAACACTTGATGAAAAAGAGACTGAATTTGTTGATTGAATAAAGTTCCAAACAAAAAGGAAAAGAAAAGAAAAGAAAAAGAGACTGAATTTGTTGGCGCGACGTAATGTAACAGTTTTGCTGGGCAGGGTTATTGTCAGGTTTATTATATGTTTCATCCTCTCAAAGTGAATTGTTTGTTGCCCAAAACAAAGCAAATGTCAGATGTTTTATCCCTAAAAAAGATTTTAATCTAAAAAAGAAAAGAATGGCTGAAATGAAAAGGAAAGGGAAAAAATGAAGGGAATGATGGAGGTGCGGGGAATCGAACCCCGTGCCTCTCGCATGCGAAGCGAGCGCTCTACCATATGAGCTACACCCGCAATTTGCTTCTTTGTTACCTCGGGAAGCGTGATCAATTAGTCCCAGCATTAATTAGGATTGATCTACTCCTATTGTGGTAAGACACCCATATGAATCATGTTGCGCACTCTATATTTTATTATTTTGTCAATATAATACTAATAAGAAAGTAAGACGTAATTAATGCTGGGACTAATTGATCATGCTTCCCAAGGTTACACAGAAGCAAATTGGGGGTGTAGCTCATATGGTAGAGCGCTCGCTTCGCATGCGAGAGGCACGGGGTTCGATTCCCCGCACCTCCATCATTCCCTTCATTCCTCTTTTGGTTTTGGTTTTGGTTTTGTTTTTGTTTTTGTTTTTGTTTTTGTTTTGAGGAAACAAATCTACTATCTTCATTAATTCCACTCTTTTGAACATCCTTTCACGTGTGCTCTCTCCATCAACGTGTCAGAAACTCTGCTGAAATAGTTGGAGACAATGAGCTTGAAGGCGCACGCAATGCCGGGCGTTCAACATATGTAGACTGCAGTTCTGCATAATTATCTAGAGAAGCTGATTGTACGAAGAAAGAGTTTTATAAAAGCTTTTGGAGTATCAACCTCAATATAAAACAACAAGGTTAAAAATAAGCTATCCATTACTCCATCCGTTCCAAATTACTCGTCGTGGTCGTAGGTTGACATGGCCGGTGGAGACGGCGGCCAGCGTGCGGCTCCCTAGAAGATGACCTTCTTCCGCCACCATGCCCAGCATCCTGGCAAGTGCGCCCTCCCGGCTCAGCACGCCGACGACAAGCTCGACGGTGGCCTGGCTGGCGTATACCTGCTTCAGCGTCATTAGCTCCAACACCTCCCAGGCGATCCGGAACCGGCTGGTGCGCTGCCCCGCGTGCAGCACGGCGTTGAAGGCGGAGAGTGAAGGGAGCACGCAGCGGAGCTCCAGGTACCGGCAGGCCTCGAGGGCCTCCTCCGGGAGGCGGAGCTGCGCGTAGGCGTGCACCAGGAGGTGGAGGCCGCGGGCCGTCGCGGCGGTGCCGCTGTCCTCGTAGGCCGCAAAGAAGGCGTCCAGGAAATGCGAAGCCGGTGAGGAGGAGATGGCGGCCTGGAGGAGGACGGAGGCATGGCCGACGAGGACCGCGCGGGCGAGGAGGCAGTAGGAGCGGAGCGAGTGGGGCTACGGCAACGAGGCGGCGGACCAGTGGAAGAAGCTGTGCTATTCACCAATTCAGACATTAGAAGTAGAGAAAATATGTGTGTCACTGTTACTTCCTTGGTAATGGTGGCGGCTCGGACGGGATGTGAGATAGTATTTCTGCCCCAAAAGGAGGCACAGATTATGCGACCCATTGGATTAAAGTAAACATACAACCCACTACTGCACTCACACGTATAGAATTTCCTCCTCCTCAAAAACAAATCTAGGGTTTGTGCCTCTCGTCGACGCCGCTATAGGTCCGCCTCGTCTTCAGTGGCCCTAGGGCTATGGGGGGCGGTGGATCTTGGCAAGGGCCGACAGGAGGGCTTCGTTGTTAGTCGTTTCTTCGAGTTTTGTTAGGGTTTGTGTCCTGTTCAGAAAGACGAGACAACGGAAGATGTAATAAAGGTCTTCCTACCTAGCCCCCGTTCCGGTGGTGCGTCTAGCATCGTTGTTGGGCATGTGGAGGTGTGTCTCCGGCGGATCTATCCTTGGTGGATTTGCTCGGATCTGGTTGTTTTTCGTCTATGTTCATGTGTCTTCAGGTTGGATCCTTTCGATCTATGTTATTCTTTATCGACGATGGGTTGCTGTTCTGGTGTGCTGGTCCTATGAGGCCTTAGTACGACGACTTCCCGACTTTCTATTACAATAAATTTTGCCTAACTCCGGCGCGGGGGGGG
>LR738716.1:40387-99665 GCA_902687465.1 Secale cereale
GGGGTGATGATGGCGACCGTCTTGGTTCAGTGCTTGTAGTTGTCGCTAGGTGGTCTACGGATCTGGATGTAATTTTTATTATTTCTGGTGTTCGTTGTACTGCCACGATTGAAGGTGAACAGATTGAAAGTTTTCTCACAAAAAAAAGGGTAAACATACAACCATCTTATTTTCTTGGTACTGTAAAGCGTGAAGTCCATATTATAACCCAACTAACCAGAGAGTTTAAATTACCCCACTGAAGTAGAATATACTTCTTAAAAATGAAACATCTCTCTTACTTTTGACAATACAAATATATATATGGGTGGAGACATTAAACAACACAGTTAGGCCGTGACCCAAGGAGACCTTCAATTCACTGCTGCCCATGTTTGAAGGATTTGGCCAAAAATATATAGCTTACTTACAAACATCTTGCACCTTACGTGATCGACTCAGTATGTGTAGCCGCTCAGCTACCTCCATCATCGTTGGTCTTTGATCTACATCCAGGCTAAGGCATTCCACCGCCATAACCGCAAGACTGTCAAGAAGCTCCAAATCTTCCGCTGTCGCTATTTCCTTGTCAAAAAACTCGGTGGCCTTCTTCTGTTTCTTATGGGCTTCAAGAAAGCTCTTTACCAAGCTATTATTCTCGGAACGTATGGCCATCCTGCTGCTGATAAGCTCCAGGATTACAACTCCGAAACTATAGACATCACTTTTCTCGGTGAGGAGGCCTTCCTGAAGATATACCGGATCCATATAATTCATGTCGCCGATGACTGACCCGGTGTGTTGCTTGTCTCTCGCAATCAACCTAGATATGCCAAAGTCTGAAATCTTGGGTACAAGGTTATCATCCAAGAGTATATTTGCTGGTTTGACATCACCGTGTAGAATTCTAATATTTGCTTTTGAGTGCATATAAGCTAGACCATCCGCTGACTGCGCCGCAATACTTAAACGTGCATCCAAGTTGAGAGCAACCTTGTTATTTCTGATGTGAAGATTGTCATGGAGGCTACCTTGGGTGATAAACTCATAGACCAGCATGGGGGCATCAACTTCAAGGCAACAACCAATGAGCCTAACAATGTTCTTGTGGATGACTTGAGATTGGATGATGACTTCATTTGCAAATTGTTCGTTCTCTAGCACACTACCATTGATCGGCTTCTTTATTGCAACTTCTTTATTGTCAAGATGGCCCTTGTAGACTTCACCAAAGCCACCTTTACCGATCAAGTTGCTACTCTTCAAAATTGGCTTGAGCTCCTCCTTTTTGTAAAGTTTAATGACATTTGCCTCCTCTAATGTAGGGCCGCCGTTCTTTTTGAAGAATTCTTTCGCCTTCTTTTTCTCTTTGCGAAGAATAACAAGAAACAATAGAATCACCATGAGAAGAATACCACCTATTGCACCTACAAGGCAATAAACAAACTTGCGTTATGCATGTCGTCACTACATTCGCAATTACAAATAATATAGCAAAAATGTTTAGTATAAGGGGTAAACTGAATCTAAATCAAATTACCACTAGAACTAGCTTACCCACAGTCGCCTTTGCTGCTGGAGTGAATACATGTGTGCAGGTTCCGGCTTTGCCGTCGCCTTTCATTCCGAATTTGCATGGACAGTCATATCCACCCAGCCTGTTTTTGCAGATCCCGCTTGAGCAGGGATACACCTGGGGCTGCTTGCATTCATCAATGTCTGAAGAATCAACATCACACTTTTGGGAGTTAACACTCTACCAAACATCGAAAAGCAGGTCGAGAAGGGAACTTTTGCTTTCATGCACCCTTCATACACCCTATCAAACACACATGCTGTAATGTACTATGTATGTACCTTGGCATCCGTTAGCAATGTATGGGTTGCCATGGTAATGTTCCCAGCACTTGCAGATATAGCCTGCAGCTGCAGGAGAATATGTTGTGTTGGCACAGGAGCTGTTGCCGCTGACGCAGGCGTAGTCCCGAGGCGGCGGTTGTCCTTCCGCCGGACAAGAAGTGTTCCCGGCGGCGAAATCGAGCGCAAAGGGCACGCCCCGGGGGAACCTTTTGGATAGCGTCTTGTCGCCGTACATGTCGGGCGTAGAGAAGTTGTACCATGACTTGTCCACCAGCATGGCGTAGGAGCATGGACTGGTATCCCACCGCGTGTTGTGCTCCACGGGTTGGACCAACAATTCGGTAGTCTTGACCGGGCCGTCGTCGGCGGGGAAGGGGTGCTCGCAGCAGCCCCACCCCGTGCACGACCCGTTCCTCGCGTGCGGGCTGGACGACTGCCAAATTTGGGCATGGCAACTGAAACTGCTCCAGCCATATAGATGTGGCAGAGACCATGTCAGCCGAGCCTCTGCTTCCCAGCCGACGCCGACGACAACATTACCCGTCGCCGACACGGCGAACGGCGTGCCGTCGAAGTCCATGTGCTGACGCACGGATATGGCCTCTTGGTAACTTGTGCTGCAGCGGTACGAGACCGCAGCGTATGCTCGTGCCTCGCCCGTGCCGACTGATATGCTCACCAGCTCCACTGGCGACATCACAGAATATGTGTCGTGCCTATCCGAGTCGTTGAAGTAGGACCCGGCCTTGAATGTTCTCTCGTCGGCCAGAAAGGCACGAGGGGGGTTGGAGGTGTGGTTGCAAGCGACCTGGAAGCCTTGGCGGAAGCAGTCGGGGCCGACGCCGATGCCGAAGGGGAAGGGGATGTCCATGTCGCCGCACTTGTGGAGGCAACCCCCTTCCCCTTGTCCTTGAGCTTCAGCCATGGCCATGGCCATGGCGGCAAGGACGACTAAGACTAGTAGGATTGCTGGAGGCGGCCAGGAGTAGATGATGAATTGCGAGCTGGGCGTGGTCATGGTCATGCTCTATCCTCGGATATGATGCATGGATGGATGCATGGATGAACGAATGCCGACTTATACTCCTCATTGCATGTCACCAGTGGCCTACGGGTGTGTTATTTTAACAAAAAAATTAGTCTACCAGTCACATTCTCATTTTCTTTCAGGATTTTGTTGTTGAAGCAAAGACTTTTGTGGCACTTTCGTAGTGCATATATATTATACTAATCCAAAAGAGAAAATGGGAATCATGCATGTGTTCCATCGTGCATCTGATCCGTAGCCACTTTCTAGTTGATTGACAAGGCAAATATATACAAGTTTACTTTAGGCCACTAATTGATCAACTCGCCAATAAGCTTCGCCTTGGCAAAGCAAGCGTATATATGCGGATCGCCACTAATTGATTTTCGTCATGATCGCACGCTTTAGCTAAAGCTATGTGAATACAGAGAAACGACTTGACCTAGCGGCAGTTTACTAGCTAGGGGTGCACACTCAGCGGCTTAGACCAGTGTGTACCGGACAATATCAAAGGGTTTGTTTGGTATATTAATTTCCATCTTATTGCTTATTGGGATCATGATGAGTAATCATGAATGATAGCCATTCATTACTTGTTCCCAGATGAACTCAGGTCCGAAGCTCCTTCCAATTCCTCCGCCGCCGCCTCGGTAGCAGACGACGATGCCCTCGCCCTCGCCCTCATCGTGGCCACGTGGGAGAAGTCGTCGGGCAGCACGAACAGCGGCTTGTTGTTCCCCTCCGTCTTGCGCAGGAACGCCTGGGCCAGCGCATAGCCCAATGCACGGCCTACTGGGACCGCCACCGCGTTGCCGACTTGCATGTATCTGTGAGGCAACGCATCATCAGCAACATTCACGAGTTGCAAATGTTCAGTTCAGGTCCGGACTACATATGTGTGAATGTGTGACTAGTGGAAGATGAACCTACCGCTCTTTGATGGGCCCGTACATGCGGTAGTAGTCTGGGAACCCCTGCAGCCGAGCATTCTCCCTCACCGTCAGCACCCGCGCCTGCTCCGGGTGAAGTATGATCTAAATGCAGGACAAACACACACACAAAAAACTTATTCAGGGAATCCAGCGGCGACGGGTGAATAACGCGTTGCCCTTGGGAGGGGAGGGGAACAACAAGAGGAAACGGTAAGCTGAAAATTAGAAAACAGAGAGCAAAAGATGAGAGATACTGCAAACAAATTATGAATGAAATAGTGTGACCTGGTTGTGCGGTTCTGCTCTGGTGAAAACCGTCGGCACTGTCTCGTCCCACCACAACCGCCCGAAAGGCCTAAAACAGCAATGTATATATGTAACTTTGTATGTATCAAAGAAAATCATTGACGACAACACGACCGAGTTCTAGAAAGGAAATACTCACTTTAACGACTTGCCATGCACAAACGACAGCGCGTACAAAGGAACCTGGAAATGTAGATGACTAAGAAGATTTTCTTTTCTTTTCTTTTTGAGATTCTATAAATAATAAGTAAGAGCTAGTGTACAGTTGCTTGTTTTTGGTAATGATTTGGGTCATACTGGAAAAAAAGAATTGGGCAGTAGAAGGGTACCCACCAATGGTTTGCCAGACTCAAGACAGGGCGGCTTAACTGTAGGATCCATATACGCAACATTGTCATGGCCGACCTTGACGCCTCTCAAGTTACGGAAGTTGGCTCCCTAAAACACACAAAGTTGAGCATATGGTCAATGCATAACACGCTCATAGTCATCTTCAGTGGAGAATGCAACGGGCAAACAACAGCAGTGAGAACTATATCCAGCCACCTACCTTCTGATATGGTATTTGCTTAACACGCTCATAGTCATCTTTGTTCAGCTTCAAAGGCCGGTGATCAAGGAGCTTACCTTCTGAGGGACCTTTGTTATCACCAAATGAGTAGTCCATCATCTCTGGAACATTTGGAATGAAAATGAATTTCAAAGTGAAAAACAAGGCATTTTTTCCCAAACAAACAAACAAAAAGAAGAGCGTGTTCATCTTGTTAGTACAACTATGTAATTTACCTTTACGACTTAGCCGGATATAGCGCTGGAAGTCTGTCTCTGCTTCCACACTATACACAGTTTCATCGGCAGTTTCATCGTTGCTTACCTGGATGTACAAAAGATGTTAGATATGTGAAGGTTATGAAATGTATAGGCTGGGGAGAAACTTGCCTTGGGCAGATCTGAAATGGCGTCACGAAGACACAGAGCCTCCTTCAAGGTTGGTTTCTGATTTTCATCATATGCAACAACGCTTTGCTGCCATAAAGAATCAATCTGGTCAGCATGCATATTTACACTTGCTAGTGGATTGGTTTCAGTATAATTTTACTTACAGAGAAGGCACTCGGTGCTCCGCCACGTACTACTACGTCGTGTGTTGGGAGGGGATACTTTGGGAGCACCTGCATAACCAAATACACCATATCAATCATCTGAGTCATAAAGTTGTAGAGAACACTAATAATAATGACAAGGTACAAAAAACAAACCATGGTCGGGAGGGCTCCCCATAGGAACATTCGCATTCGAAATTGTGGCAGCCCATAGCAACCGGCTACCATCAACCCCATCCGAGATTGATAGTTCAGTGCCACCAAACGGCTCAAAGCATACCTACCAACAGAGCCACCATTGAGCTTAAGGATATCCGCGACGTTTTCCATAAGCACATATTTTGGCTTAAGGAAGGAAACGATGTCCATAAATGTGACAATCTGTCTATTCTTGTCATCATCCAAGGGTTTGTCACATTTTCTGTGCCGATTGTTGCCGCTCAATCCTTGACAGGGCGGGCCACCGCACAACACGTCAACATCACCCTTTAAAATGTGATAGGACAATCAAATACCATTAGCGAATCTTGTGTTTAACCAATATTACCAAGTAGAAAGAAGATAGGAAACACTCACTGGCAATGGTAAGATCTTCCGCCTATGGCCTTCTTGAATAAACTCTTTAATTTTTTGTGGACAAGCACTGAACATTGAAGCAGAGTCATTGCACTTGAAATACACTTTATTTACGAATAACTTCTGATTATATACTAACCGGAGTTTCTCCATGGGCTCCCATGAATCCTTGACCTGATGGTCATTCCATTGAACCTGTTAAAAAACTATACTATGATGACATGGACAGGGACAACAAATGTACCAACACTACAAGCGAACAAGATGAGAATGAGGAGTACCTTGAAGTATATGCATTTTTCTCTCTTGACACCACCATAGCATATTGCGGTAAGTTTGTCTATGACAAGCTTGCCTTTTCCAAGTTCATGTTTCTCCCCTTCATCCTTCAACGGACTAGCTGATGCATCGTCATTATGTTTATGGATGTACTTGTCACATAGGACAGTCCATTCCTCTAGCAACGAAAGAAAATCCTCCACTTTTTCATTACGAACCTACGTCCACAAATCAGAAGAAAAATTATATATTCAGCAAACAAGAGAGAGCATTTATACAATATAACGAAGTTTAAGATGCACCAAGACATACCTCTGTGCTTGGATGGTTATACTTAAAGCTCTTGCATGCATTGGTATTAAGATCTACAGCCCATCGCTACAAATACCAAGAGAAAAGGTAAAAACAAAGAAGGACATGTTAGTGAAGAGAAATCAATCACTTATGTTCTTCAAAACAATAAGGTAGAACTATACCGTTTCCATCTGAACACCAGCTGTTACTGCACCCAAGCACAAGCCGGTGGACATTCCACCACAGCCTGAATATAGGTCGAGAATTGTTGCTTTTGTTGCTATAGCGTCAGACTCTGAATTAGCTTCACCATCAAATGAGATCCCAGAATTCTCATTAATATCTACAAGCAAGGAAAATCTTGTATTATCATAATAATAAAAATTTACTACCGGAATTTATCTCGGTAGATTAATTCTGAATTTGTGTGTACAAGTTGAAGGTGGAAAGTGGATTTCTGACTTCAAGCAGATTATGATCAACAAGAGCGAAATTGGTGGTAAAAATAGGTCTATGTATATTTTTAAAAACCTTCAAAGCCCTGAAATTAATTTTGAAAATCTAATACAGCAAATTTAGCAATGGTACTCCAAAGATTATATATAGAGTGCAAAGCCCATGTCAATATATATATAGTAAGTTTCCCTACGGAGCCAATATATATAATGTTCAAAACATAACCAAGGTTTGCCATTGATGCAGACAGCAATTACCTGGTGTGATATTTTCAAACGTCGAGTAGGGGACAGCATAGGACATATCAAAGTACAGGTCCGCGTCAGCCGCTAGTTGAGCCTTGGCTTCTTGATCAAGCTGAAACGAGGTGTGCAACAAAACTGAGAAACATTTACATAGGTGAGGCATCATAGAGTCATGCATGAAGAACGAAGTACGCTTACCTTGGGATCGACCTGGATGATCTTGACCTTGGACACAATACAGTCAAGGTCATTATCGTTCCTTTCATCGGATAAGAAGACGCGCTTGGGGTCGTGGGTGTGGTCCTTGACAAGTTTGGTGTTGGATATCACCGTGTCTTGTGGGCGGAAGAACCACCGGCACGTGAAGTAGCGGCCACCGTCGACGCCCTTGAAGAACTCTGTTATCCTGCCGATGTAGTCCGGCAGATTTTCTCCGGCCTATGCACAAATGGTTCAAGAGAAATTAATAGTTGGAAGTATAGGATTATTTCTAGGATTATTTCAAGGAAGCATGGCATACATGAATTTCACGTGCTAGCTAATCAGATCTGACTTGTGTGTTTATTACGATCTGCTATGAATATTTAGGCCATTGCTACACTTGAGTGGTCTATCGTCTCATCTAGAAGCGATCATGCGTGTTCCAGAAACCTATGTAAATTCCATTGTCTGTTCAATCCTTTTGTAAATGGCTTTGAAAATGAGACCTAGACTAGAGGTAAAGATCGTACCGTTACATAGACGTCGTCGCCAATGTTGTATATCGTCTCGTCGACCTTGGCTGATGGGTAGTGCGACTTGGCCAGCTTCACCTCCTCGTCGGCGGCGTTCCTGCGCGCTCCAATGCAACAATGTCATCGTGCATAGAATGAATGAAGTGACAGATGAATGCATGCGTTAATTACCTCCTCCTTGGGCCGCGTTGGCGCTTGTTGTATCGATTGGGCCACCTGCTGCGTGCCTCCTCGGCGAGGAATGGCTCGCCGACCAACACAGACTCAGAGTCGCCGTCGCCGACGGCCTTGGGTGCCTGCGCTTTCGATCTCTTCCTCTTCACCGCCGACTTGACGACGGGCGCACGCTTGCGGTTGCGGGGCGCTTGTTCCGTGGCGATGGCAGGGGCCGACGGTAGGCTCTCCATGTCCATGGCCACTTCAACGTCGTCCATGTCCAAGGCTAGGTTCGTAGAGATGGTTGGAGTGATGAGGAAGATGGATGGATCTGAGTGTGTGCCGGTGAGGATTTTGGGGGGTTTTAAAAGGATCGGAGGAGATTGCGGGGGAATCGGATGGCCCGTCCATGGTTTGAATTTTGATGATAATGATTTTGCGGAGGATGAGTTTTGGGTGGCCATCGGAATCGGAACGATTCTCTTCATTGTTTCCTTCCATCCTACAGTAGGTACTATACGCTGATTCCAGTTTCCTTCCATAAATTGCTTCTCTTATTATCACGTACGTCCCCATGCCAACATACTATACGTTTATTACTATATATAATTTAGATTTGATTCTGAAAAAAAATCATATTTGGAATGTGCACTGTGTTTGATTGATTGTTTTTCTTTCCGGTTTATTACGTCCCATCGGATTTTTAAGTGGGTCCAGCTTGCTTGACAGATATGGGAAGTGGGTCACCGCGTGGGGGAGCTGCGACGGCATGGTGGCGGCTGCCGATGGTGTGCGGGCGTCAGAGGGTGACGTTTGGGGATGTGGTCGAAGAGATTGGTGATGCCGACGCGGTCGGGCCACCCGTCACTGGCAACAGTGCCAAGCGTCGATGTACTCCGCTCCCGCCCCGCCTCTTCTCAACTTGGCCTTTCTCCGCGTCAAGGAGAAGACAGGGAGGGTGTGGGGGTAGCTAGCGATAGTATAACTAGCAATGTCGAATATCGAAATTGCATATTTTGAAAATGTCGCTTATTTACATTTGAAGTTGTAAAATATATGTAAATGCCACAAATTTTGGCCACCATTATAATTTCTAATTAAGTGATCGTGCTTGATAACACTTAGTCACTGTTTGTTCGATTAAATGGCTCAAGTGTCACTTATATTGAGACTACATGTTTGAAGCAAGTGCAAAAAAATAACAGACAAAATAAATATTTATGGTGGCCACGGGTTGGCGATTCTATGTTTGCACACATGCCCGTCGGACTCAGGAAATTATGGAGGGTGCTCCATATAGCGGATGGCGACTCCCACTTTGGCAACTCTGCTAGAGTTGCCCTTATATATCTTGTCAAAGAGTTGGCAACCATTGTTGGGTCTTTGAACTCACGATGCTTATCTTCTCGGATATGGTATTGGTGGAACTTGCATTTTGTAGATCCATATTTCCAGCTGAACTTTCACTAGGATGAGAGATGAGTGAGAAGATCAAGTTAGTGCTAAATAATAATTTCAAGCAAAAACAATGGGGCAAAAATATGATATAAATATCTTACTCTGGTTCACCGAAGTTTTGCTTTGGTGGCATGTCCAATTCATCTAAGCTTCTCTCGAACATTTCCAGAACTCTTGTTATAGTGGGGCGATACATAGGTAGTACTTGTATGCACCACAGACCAATTATGGTCATCTTTCTGGCTATCTCAACCGTTTCACATGTTACTTCACATGCTTGTAATCCTTCATCTTGAGCAAAGTGGTCATGAATCCAATTTGGGAAATACTTTTCGCTGGATTGTTCAACAATTGATTTTACGTTTCTCCTGCCCCCAACCATCTCCAACAACATCATTCCATAACTATAAACATCTGACTTTGTTGAAACCATTCCAAAGGTTCGAGAGTGAACTTCTGGAGCAATAAATCCAATTGTTCCTCTAGCACCAATCATTGAAACCTTACTCTCTTTTGTATGACACACTTTAGCTAGACCAAAGTCAGCAATTTTTGGGCTAAAATTCTTGTCTAGAAGGATATTTTGAGGCTTGATATCGAAATGGACGATGCGCGTATTACAGCTATGGTGCAAGTATTCGAGGCCATGAGCAATCCCAATTGCTATCGCATAGAGTTTCTCCCATCCTAAAATTTCTTTGGGGTTCTCTGAATAAATGTACTTATCCAAGGAACCATTGGACATGTACTCATATATAAGGGCTCGTTTTGATCCCTCCAAACAAAACCCAAATAAGCTAACAACATTAACATGAGAGGTCCTACCAATGCTCATTACCTCATTCACAAACTCACTCCCGTTTCCTTTGCAGTCATGCAAGAATTTCACAGCAACTAAACGGCCATCATGTAGTATTCCTTTGAAAACCACACCATAGCCACCTTTTCCAAGCTCAATGCTGCGAGAGGATGTTATCTTCATTACCTCTGAGTACATGTATCTTTTTGGAGCTAGGGACCCATGCGATGCTATCATGGCCTCGTAATTATTTTCATTGTTTCTGCTAGTCCTCTTGCAAAGGAGAAAGAACAATCTTCTCCCTTTTCTATGCCATATTAGCACATAAATGCACGGGAATAGCAAGGTTGCAGCTGCTGATGTCAAAACTGAGAAGAAAGCATATGTTAGTTCCTTTCGTAAATAAGAAGATATAGTATAGTAGTAAATAAGATTTCCATGACCATCGGTAGTTTACATTCGTTTTATGCCAGAGTGCATGGTGGCAGAAATAGTAAATTCCATAAATTCTTGAATTGTGTGCAAACTAGGAGTCGCTTGTGTGAAATACTTTTAGAATCAATTTCTAATAATGATTACAAGCGTGGTAAATGTTGAAGTTACTATTTCATCATAGGAAAGCACTATTTGTGGACTGTAGGTATTTTAATCGTCACATACAAAAAGAAGATGATGAAAGTATTAGCATACCTATTATCATAATCTTGGTGATGGTCCTCTTTCTACCTGGAATATAACATGGCATTTATGAGTAAAAACGGTGCAATCCAATAGAACTACATTGACAGTTTCTCCATAAGAAAGCGATAGGCGTTGTAAATGAATCTTCAATGTTTTGCCAAGCCAACGGAATATGTGCAAGAAATAAATAAACTGCAAGATATTGAAGGACAATAGAACATGAAGTACATATGTGACTTTCGTTTTGATCGAATACAGGTTTGACAAAAAGGACATGTATCCCGCCTCTCATTAATTTCTCTTTTTTAAGGAATCCATATCTCACTAGCCATCTTAATTAGGGCATCTTCAATGATTGTAAGATATTTGTTGGTAGACTTTGTCACGTAGGATTTTTGATGATGTGTCATATAATAAATAAAGGAAGAAAGGAAGCTTGTATGTACATGAACCAACACTCCTTGCACAAGCTCCAATGTAGAATGAGAGAGCACGTTATTTATTATCTCACATTTTATTGGGCAAATTAGATACAACCCATTGGAGTTGTTGTAGGTTAAGGTGTTGGTTGATGACATGGCATATTTTACCAACAAGACAACATACAAACGGTTGGAGATGCCCTTAGACTAGCCACAATGGGAAGTAACATAGACTAGTAACATGCATACCTCTATAGTGGGGAGTAACTTATGTGTGGTACTACCTCCGTCCGGGTTTATTAGGCCCCTTTGTATTTTGGGCCCAAGTTTGACCATGTATTTAACTAAAAATATATAAAGTATATGCTACTCAAAGTATATTATTGGATTTGTATTAGAAAGGGGTTTTCTATGGTATAGTTTTCATGACATATAGTTTATATTTTGTTAGTTAAATTTATGGTCAAACTTCGACTCAAAATGAAAGGGGGCCTAATAAACCCGGACGGAGGGAGTAACATGCAACACTTCATTTATTAGGCTATAGACTCATTTTGTCTTGATATGTGTGATGTTACTCTTACTACTAGTAACTAGGTATGTTACCACTTTCCTCCATTTCTTCATTTATTGCTTGTCACATCATCTATTTTATCGAGATATGTGTGATGTTATTACCTATATTACTCTCACTATGGGTAGTCTTATATGTATTCCAAGTATTCAATTATTTGTACTCCAGCTTGTCGGCTGGGGACTCGACACCCCAATGGCAAGCGATATCCACCATCTAATAAGTGTATTAAGGCATATATACCAACATGCATGCAAGGTCGGCTATTTTTATGAAATATTATTTTTTGTGAATGCAGGTTGAATATATAATACTGTACAGTTTTGAAGAATTATTGTACAGAGGTAGGATAATTTATTTTACGAAATGAAAAACCTCCATGTGCTTGCTGTGCCTAATAAACATAAGAAAGAAATGGAATCTTTTTATAACCAAATTGAAATCTTGGTAAAAAAAAAAAAAACCATAGACCGTGGGTTTTGGGGTTTGCAGGCACAAAGTTTCTTTGTAGCTCAGGCTACACGGAACCTTTTATCCTCGACCCTCCAGTCTTGCTTTGAGATCCGTACTACCCAACAAACTTACAACAAGCAGGCGACTGACCTCTAGTACTAGTAGCAGCCGTGGGTGGTGGAGCTGGCGCCGGTGCAGCCGTGGATTTTGGGGTCGACAACAGGAGCATGGCGTCGCCATTGTAGAAGTGGTTGAGTTGGTACCTCAAGGTGCAACGCATACCAACCACCCTCCCGCCCGCCGCCTTCCGTGAGTAGGCGGACCACCAATTACCCAGGAAGCCTTGCAGGCAGCTTGTGCACTGCGCCGGCGACAGATCCGCCGCGCACTGGACCGCCGAGTAGATATCGCTGAACCCCGGGTCAGGCCCTACCCATTGCCCCGTGGCGAAGAGCGTGGAGGAGTTGTTGACCGCATACTGCGCCGTGGCGTTGAGAAGGCCGGTGACCGCCCGGCTGTAGCCCATGACGTCGTCGCTGGTGATTTCCTCGCCGGTCATGAAACCTACCTCGCCTGGTGCGGACTTGGGCTCGCCGGCGGGGTCCCGGAAGTCGTGGTTGGATAGGCGGACGTAGCACTGGTCGTAGCAGAGGGCCACGTCCCTGCTACGGCTGCAGGCTGTTGCCGCGTCCTGACCGGCGGAGGTGACGCAGTCGTAGCAGTCTTGGGCAAAGAACCAGGGCCCAGGCAGTGTCCGGCGCGGCGCCCAGGGAGCCTTTGGCGAACCGGGACGGCGAGGAGGAGGCGTTGTCGCGGACGGTGCCGAGGAGGAGGTCTTGGAGGTTGTGCTCGTATGTGCTGCCTGCCGAGTAGTTGCCGCGGCCTGTGATGCAGTTTGCCCACGGCTGTGCCTGTGCTCCGGCGAGCGGGATAAGTGCGAGGAGGAGCACAAGGATCATGCTTGGAGCTTGGTGTTGGTCAACAGATGCTACTCTACTTAGATGCGCATGCATTCATATTCATATACATGCATGCATATACTCGAGGGAGCGGAAACAGGGAAGAAGCTGCCTTGCTTTTGAGATGGACTGCACTGAGTATATATCTAATAATAATTACGTACTAGCTGGAAATATAAATTGAATCCTTGTTTGGATTTCATTGACTCGAGACGAATCTTGAGTAGCCCCATGAAAATTACACATGACCAGCCCGGGCGACGACTCTGACCCACGTGTTTCCGTCCGCGTTCGCAACCACTCCAATTTGAAGTCAAGTCGAATTCGGCCGGTGTTAGTAGCCTTGAGCGGATGGGATGGTAGCAGGGACAATGGATTCTACCTAGATTCGGCCTCTCCTAAAATATAATATAATACCCTACGTCTTACTTATGTTGTATTATTATTGATTTGGATTGGAGTATAAAGTATAAATTGATCTACCACAAGATCGATTATTGTCTGTCCTCCACTAGCTCTACCCTTAGGTTTATAATTATATAGACACTAGGGGTCTAGGGCTATACTACTAGTTTAGTTAGGCCCTGTTTGGTTTATAAGTCATAGGACTTTTTTTAGTCCCAAATAAAAAGTCCCTGGTCCCTAAAAAGTCCCCCCCCCCCCTCCTATTTGTTTCCAGTGACTAAAAAGTCCCTAGTCCCTACCTAGAGGTTATTAAATGACATGTAAAAGATCATGTTACCTCTATTAAACTAGTCACAATGGGTAGTAACATAGAGTAGTAACATGCCCATGTTACTACTCTATGTTACTACCTCTATAGTGGGGAGTAACATTGACCGGCGCTGAGGTAAACCACGATGAATTCCTGATTGTCTATGTTATGGTAGGTCATTGTGAGATAACATACCAAGTTTGAGCTCATGCTCTCACACAATTTCCTCCCATCGGCTCAAAGTGGGGAACCAACACCCCAAGTCCTCGACCTTCCCATCCGGCTGTCCGGTTTCTAAGGCCCAGCGACCCGTCGCGTCGCCCGGCACCACGGGCGACTGCCACGCGTCGCCTGGCATGCGCCTCTCGCCGCCCGAGCTCCGGCTATAAAAGCATCCTACCTCGCCGGTGAACGCCCACACCGCAGCCCCATCGCCCACCGCAATCTCCTCCGCACTGCCACGCACTGCGCCCCTCCGGCCGCTGGCTGCTTTGTCGCCGACACGCACTATGCCCCCATGCCGCCTCGCCGTCGGGGAGGTGCGGGCTACCGCGGCGTCCGGGTTCGTCCGTCCGGCACCTACTCCGCCGAGATTCAGTCGGGCGACGTGCGCCTCCGCCTCGGAACCTTCGACACCGCTCAGGAGGGCGCCCGCGCGTACGACGCTGCGGCGTGGCGCCTCCGGTGTTCCCGTTGGGACATGAACTTCACGGACGTGCCGACTCTGGAGCGGGCACAGGAGCTGGCGCCTCCCCCGCGGCTTAGAACCGAGGAAGATCGTCGGAAGAACCGTAGGCGGGCGCACCGTCTCAACTTGGCCGAGATGGATGAGGAAGCCATGGCGACGTGGCGCCAAAACTTCCTGCAAGACTTCATCGACGAGCACCGGTTCTTGGCCGAGAGGAGGGCGGAGAGGAGGAAGGAGCAAGCGGCTTATCGCGAGGACAAGCGAGCGCAGAGGGCGGTCGCTAAGTCCAACGTCGAGCGAGGAGATGCGTCCTCCTGGGACTTCACCGACGAGCGGTTCCTTGACGCCTACGCTGAGACGTCGGAGGAGGACATCACCGAGGAAGAGTCCGAGTCGGAGAATGACTAGTAGTAGTAGGTCGTAGGAGAAGACTATGTGAACTATCTATTTATCTATCTATCGTAGGGTTAAGATTATGTGAACTATCTATCTATATATGTGAACTATCTATCTATCTATGTGAACTATCTACGACAACGTCGAGCCTGGGCCGTTTTGCGCCGGAAATGGACTGAAAAGCACCGAAGATGGGCTTAAAGCACCGAAAATGGGCCGATATCGGCGCCTGGGAGCGACCTGGGGGGGCGGCGACTGGGAACGAACTGGCACCCAAGCCGAAACTAGCGCCGGCTCGCCCCCAGGCGGCGGTTTTCGGCGTGTCCTGTGGGGCCAACGGCTGCAGATGCTCTAAGGGAGCACTACAAAAAAGACACATTCGTGATATTATGATATGAATAAAAAACTTGGTCATGATTAAGTGATACTAGGGATGAAAACGGAGCGGAAACAGACGGAACTGAGTGCTACCACATTTGTTTTCATATATTTTTGCATAAGCGGAAACGAATACAGAAACCCCGGAAAGGAATACGGAAAAAGATACTGCCGGAAACGGACATGAAGCGAATACAGAGCGAACACGCAAACAAAAATGGACGTTGACCGGAACTTAAAAACCCCCTGAATCATAGAGAAATACACACAAAAAGAAACAAATTTAATGAATTGTTAACATGGCTATAGGATAAAGTTGAGTACATGTGTGGTAGTAGAAGTTGGACCTCAAATGATCCATTTTATTCATTGTGTCATTGTGTGTTGTTTGGTAATTGAACTATAAAGTGGCCATAGGTCTATAGTAAAAACAGAAATTCCATATTCTCGGAAATGGAAAGTTCCGTTTCCACTCATGTTCCACCGGAAAACACCGTTCCGTTTTGTTTCCATTTCCGCATAAAAATTTCCATTTCCACTTCCGTTTTGCAAATTTCCATTTTCATTTTCACATTTCCTCTCCGTTTCCATTTTTCCTCCAGAAAAGCGGAAAGTTTCCACTCCATTTTCATGCCTATGTGATACTTCTATGAAGAGAATGATGACAAAAACGCGTATCATCATAAATGTGGTGGGCTTCTACTTCTATGACAGAAAATAGGCTTTTCGTCCTGGGCGGGCTGAAGACGCACCTGCACAACATTCTTTGGGTGGTCCATGACGTAAAAAATCGTGGTATAAGTGAGGGCGAGGAAAATTTAAGGAGTTCCAGATTACGGTGGGTGGTCGGAGCCGAGCGATGCAGCGTGGTTTGCGCGTTTCTCTCGTACGTACGCACGTGTGTACGAGGCGTTTGCTACTGAACCCTTGCGAGGCGCTCGCTTACTAAACCCGAGCGACCGCACTAGCTACGTACTGAAGTCGATCGTTCCCTTCGCTACTAACTGAACCTAACCGATTCCTTCAGAGCTGCTGCTAACTGAAACCGAACGATCGCTGCTGCTGCTTACTGAAGCTGATCGATCCCCCTTGCGAGACGTAGTAGTTATCCAGTTGGGTGCCTCTAGATGAACCGTGCTTGTTACTGCCGCGTGCGCAATGCGTCCAACGAGTCGAGACATGCGGTGAGTCCAGCCGGTTGGTTGGCGGTGGATGAACAGTTCTTGGTGGGCGTTGGATGAACAAGACCCCATGGTTGTCGTTGAACAGGACCCCGAGGAGGCCGCCACACCCCAGCCGGATGAGGGTGGATGAATGGGACATCATGGAGGCTTGATGAATAGTAGCCCGTGGAGGCTGAAGCGAGGCAGTAGACATTAGATGAACAGTAGTTCATAGAATTCAGTTTTGCGGTACAGCACACCCCTCCCGATGAACATGACCCCGTTTTGACAGTAGGCGGTTGGAGATAAATCCATTTCCTCCGTTTTGTGGTACGCGACAGCGATCCCGATGAATATGACCCCGTGTCGACCGTAGGCGATCCTCTGTTTTGCGGTATCCCACCGGATGCGCCGCAGTGAGCAGCGGCGCGTGCAAGCGAGGGGGGTGGCATGGCACGGTGATCAGCGAGCGTGTGCAAGCAGGGGGCATGACATGGTGAGCACCGGCGCTGGCCTGGAGGTGGAGGCTGGATTCGATCATGCGGAGCACCGGCGCTGGCCTGGAGGTGCCGGCTGGATTCGGTCCGGCTGAGGAGGCGGTGGAGGCGTGGGCACCATGGGCGCAGCGTGGTGGTGGTCAACCAGATTATCATTCATGATCCACGATCTATTGTTCTGACAAAAGAGATGAGCTTTTCCACGCGGTTCCTGACCTTGTGTGAAAATCCGACCAGATTGTATGAATGGGACTTAAATTTTGAAGAATCAGTGGTAGTTTTCAACTGTACATAGGTAATACTCCCTCCGTCCAGAAATACTTATCATCAAAATGAATAAAAGGGGATGTATCGATGTATTTTAGTTTTAGATACATCCTTTTTTGTCTATTTTGATGACAAGTTTTTACGGACGGAGGGAGTATTAGGCATTGATTCGATGGAGAGTAGTCGGTCAGTGTTAGGTTGGCATGTAGCTAACGTTAGAGCAGGTTATAGTTAAGTACGGTGCTTAAACTAGCATAGTCAATAGACAAGTAGTACTAGTACTATACTACTCCTTTCGTCCAAAATAAGTGTCTCAACTTTGTATTAGCTCTAGTACAAATTTATACTAAGCTCAAGACACTTATTTTGGGACGGAGGGAGTAGCATTTTATTTTGAAACCAATCGCTGGCTCTGTTACCAGCGTACGTACGTTAGTAGCGTTTTTAATATGGTGCTTAAACCAGAGCGGCTTAGATTAAACCATGTGCCGTGTTTGCCTTGGCTTGGCTGCTTGTACTTGTTTGCCATTAGTTATGCCCCATCTTGTGTCTACATTTAAACTACCTTCCCACTAGATCTATGCATGCGTCACATGAGGAATGACTATTCGTTGTAACCCATAATTCGTACTCGCTCCGATGTACTCTTTTTTTTGAGAATGTAGTGTCAAAAAATGTATTACATATTTACATTATAGGATGGAGAGAGTACTTGGAAGAAGTGAATCACAGCGCGGCCAAGTTAAGTGCAGTTAGCTTTGAATAGAGTACCTAGCTACTTACTTTTTTGGCGAAAACAATAGAGAATGAGAAGCTAAGTTTATGGCACTAGAATGTGCAGTTACCTAACCAGGGAAACCAAAACAGGGGTTTGTACCAGTTTAGGATAGCATTTGTAATCCATGACAGGTTGACTTGTTAATGTTTCGTGCTGGCATCAGCTTAGCTACAGAGTTGGAAATTCACTGCATCATCCTAGTACAAGTATAGTATTTTTTTTTTTAGAAAAGGGGCATTCCCCGGCCTCTGCATCAAAACGATGCATACGGCCATCTTATTAATAAAAAAAAGGTCAAGGTCTCCAAAGTATGCGAAAAAAAAGTACTAAATGCTCGGAATGAGCTAGAAGAAAACGTGGGACTCCCACACTCGGATGCGATAATGTAAACAAGGCCTAGACTCCTAGCCTATTACATGACCGCCATCCAAACCGGCTGAAGATAGCCCGAGCTACCATCTCCCATCGGATAGATCCAGTAACCAAATGCTCCCTGGCATCCATCGGAGTGAGTAGCGACCACATACGGATTAAAGCAGTGGCCCTGTGAATAACCTGCAAAAAGTGAACATTTGTTAATCTGTTAAAAACCAAATCGTTCCTGCACTTCCAGATAGCCCATAGTAATGCACAAACACCCACACGTATATGGCTCGCTGATTCTTTCGCGACTCCATTCAACCACGTCCCAAAAAGCGTGTTGATACTAGCAGGTGGAGTGATATTAAAGGCTATATGAACCGAACGCCATAAAACTTTAGCCAAAGGACAATCGAGAAAGAGGTGTTTAATTGATTCATCCTTGTCACAAAAGCTACATCGTAAGGACCCACCCCAGTTGCGTTTGGCTAGATTATCCTTAGTGAGTATAACTTGTTTATGCACAAGCCACATAAACACTTTGATTCGTAGGGGCACTTTGACTTTCCAAATGTGAGCAGACCTAGGGAGAGGCACCGAATCAATTAAATCTAAATACATCGATTTCACTGAAAACATCCCATTCTTAGTCAGTTTCCAATGAATACGATCAGCCTGTTGAGTCAACTGAACATCCATCAGTCTTCTCACCAAATGGATCCAGGCTTCCCAACGGTGACCAACCAGTGCCCTTCGGAATTGAATATTAAGAGGATTTGACTGTAGCACTGATGCAACGTAATCTTCCTTACGTTGAGCAATGTTGTAAAGAGAAGGATATTGAATTGCTAGGGGCGTCTCTCCCAACCAAGTATCCTCCCAGAATCTAGTGGAGCCGCCATTGCCAACCAAGAACTGGGTTCTATTGAAAAAGGCCGACTTTACTTTCATCAGCCCTTTCCAAAAGGGTGAATCAGTTGGTCTAGCTATCACCTGAGCTAGTGTCTTGATTGCAAGGTATTTGTTATGTAAAATCTGGGCCCAAGTGGCTTGAGTCTCAGAGAGTAACTTAAACAACCACTTGCTGAGTAAGCACCTATTTTTAACCTCCAAATTTTCAATTCCGAGACCACCTTGATCCTTCGGTCTGCAAATAACATGTTGAATAAATAGGCAATTTTCCGAGTAGATTAATCCAGGAAATAATTACTAACATGGCATTGACTGGGTACATGACATACTGATCACGGAGTATACTAGCAAGTACTACGCATATAGCAGAAACATCTACACGTATAACCAGTACTGCTAGTGCAAACATAAACAAGAGAGAGACATACCCTCCGATCGGCCAGTTGGCCGTAGCAGCAGCAGCGGTGGCGGCGGCAGCATCCTCTGCCGCCTTCTTGTCGGATTCGGCCTTCTCGCGGGCGAGACGGTCAGCTTCGCTTGGTGAAGCCATGGCGATGAAGAGGACGACGCGGACGTAGACGAAGCAGACGGACGGAGGCGAGCAGTCGCGTGATCGCTCCCCAAAAACCTAATCGCCCCTCTTCCCCGTACAGGAACCGGAGAGGCGGGGTTTCGGAGGCCTGCTCTCCCGTCGACCGTGTACGCGGCGAACGGGATGGAGTCGCCGGCGGCAGCAGCAGCAAAGGAACAAAGGCGCGTGAGGCAGATGTGATCTGATTCTCGTGGCGGCTAGGGTTGCGTTAACGCTGCTTATATAGGCGGTTGGGCGGAGAGACGTGGGCCGAACCCACGTCCGAGTCGGTAACAGTCCCACGATCCGACGTCTCGGATCGTGTCGTGTCCGTTACGTATTCTCCGTTCCTGACCGACAAAAATAAGCGCGTAGGTATGAGCTCGGCTCGGCTCATTCCCGCAACCCGCGGCGCGTCGTGACGAGGCGTGGCGTGGCGAGGCGGGCGGCGGAGGAGGAGTGCGCGAGGGCTCCTTCTCTTCTCACTCTCCAATAGCATGTAGAAGAGAGACCCTTATAAAGGAGTCCAACTCCTTCTCCACTAGCATGGTGGGACTAAACTTCCCACCTTGTCATCCCACCACCTACATGGGCCCTTGGAGATTTTTCTGAAATTCTCTTATGGGCCTAAAGCCCATTACTAAATTCAGCAATCCCCCACCAGATCTCAAGGGCACATCGTGTTCCCTCGTTCCATTCACTGTTTTAATATACCAGCATTTCAGTGAAGACCTGTTAAGGTTGAGCTTCACCTAGAACAAGTAGCTACACTCCTTTACAACTGAACAATGGACTATGCCTTGAATTGTCAGTTTGGCGTAAAGAAGCTTCACCACAAGTCTTACTAGTACTAGGCTACCGAAGGCCGACCCCTCGGGTGGAGCATATAAGTCACACTCCTGGCCTATTCATGAGTTTACTAAAGATCACCCCAATCTCATAGACTATGACCAGCAGTCGGGCTCATATAGGTGTGTTCCTCCAAAGATCGCTCTGTAGGATAGCATCTTGCTTATACATATAAGCCTTGGAACACATTAAGACAGTAGTCATCCTCCCATACAGTTTTGAGAGTATTGCATCTCCAGCGGAGTGGGTTAATATAGTTACTCTCCTCAGTTCACCACTGGCTTGTTTTCCCAGGTCCTACTTCACGGGATCTCCGATCACATAGGTTGGGTTACCACCATGGCAACTCATGTGGGTCTCATGCCCATCTCCCTCGATGCATTATCTATCACAACACGTGATAGCCCTTTTGTAAAGGGATCTGCCAGATTCTTAGCCGTATGGACATATTCCAACGCTATCACTCCGGAGTTTCTCAATTTTCTGACAGCTTTTAATCTCATTCTTATGTGTTTGTTGGACTTCATGTTGTCCTTTGAACTCTTCACCTTGGTGATGACGGTCTGATTGTCACAGTTCATAAGGATAGCCGGAACCGGTTTATCAACCAATGGCAAGTCCAACAAGAGATCTCGAAGCCATCCCGCTTCGACACCAGATGTGTCTAATGCTGTTAATTCTGCTTCCATTGTCGATCTCGTTAAGATCGTTTGCTTGCAAGACTTCCAGGAAACAGCGCCACCTCCAAGAGTAAACATATACCCAGTTGTGGCCTTCATCTCATCAGCATCAGAGATCCAATTCGCATCACTATACCCTTCAAGTACCGACGGGTATCCGGTATAGTGAAGTCCATAGTTCATAGTACCCTTCAGATAACGCATAACTCTTTCAACATAATGGGATTGCAAAAGTGTAATCCCACCCTCATTATCTCTCAGTAGCTTGATGTTCAAGATAACATCAGCCACACCAAGGTCTTTCATCTCAAAGTTCTGAGATAGAAACGACTTGACCTCCTCAATTACTTTGAGGTTGGTTCCGAATATCAGTATATCATCAACATACAAGCACAGTATAACTCCTTCGCCCCCACCATGGCGATAGTATACACATTTGTCAGCTTCATTAACAACGAAGCCAACAGATGTCAGTGTTGTATTAAACTTATCATGCCATTGCTTAGGTGCTTGCTTCAGGCCATATAAAGATTTTATCAACCTACACACTTTTCCTTCCTGACCGTCTATCACAAAGCCATCTGGCTGTTGCATGTAGATTTCCTCGTTTAGCTCTCCATTTAGGAAAGCTGTCTTAACATCCATCTGGTGGACGAGAAGACCATGCGAGGCCGCCAACGAGAGTAATACTCGAATGGTGGTCAGTCTGGCCACAGGTGAATAAGTATCAAAGAAATCTTCCTCTTCCTTTTGGTCATAGCCCTTGGCCACAAGCCTAGCCTTGTACTTTTCAATCGTACCATCGGGCCTAAGCTTCTTTTTGAACACCCACTTACATCCCAATGGTTTGCAACCATAGGGACGCTCAGTAATCGCCCATGTCCCGTTAGCCATGATGGAATCCATCTCGCTACGGACCGCTTCCTTCCAGTAGTCAGATTCTGGAGAGGCATACGCTTCTGAAATAGAAGTGGGAGCATCATCCACGAGGTACACGAAGAAATCATCACCAAAGGTCTTTGCAGTCCTTTGTCTCTTTCCCCTACCGAGGGTTTCCTCGTCATCCTCCTCAGGATTTTCATCATGTGTTCGTTCATAGTATTCCATAGGAATGGCAGGCTCAGGAGTCTCCTCAGATTCCTGTCTAGAAGTGCTTTGCTTATCTCTCATAGGAAATATATCCTCGAAGAATGTAGCATCTTTAGACTCCATAATTGTACCAACCTTTTGGTCAGGTACCTCAGATTTCACTACTAGAAATCTATAGCCAACGCTATTCTTAGCATAGCCCAAATTAACGCAGTCCACGGTCTTCGGTCCAAGCTTGCGCTTTTTGGGGATCGGCACATTGACTTTCGCCAAACAGCCCCAAGTACGCAAGTACGATAGTGTTGTCCTTCTCTTCGCCCATTTCTCATAGGGAGTGATCTCATTGTCCTTTGTCGGAACTTTATTCAGGACATGACATGCCGTCAATATAGCCTCCCCCCACCATGCCTTGGATAAACCCGACGTATCTAACATGGCGTTAACCAAATCAGTTAGAGTACGGTTTTTCCGCTCGGCAACCCCGTTTGACTGGGGCGAATAGGGAGGCGTCCTTTCATGAATAATGCCGTGTTCCGCACAAAAGGAGTCAAACTCACTCGAGAAGTACTCTCCACCACGATCTGACCGGACTCGTTTAATTTGTTTTTCAAGTTGTTTCTCAACTTCTGCCTTATAGATTTTAAAGTAGTGTAGAGCCTCATCTTTAGTATTTAACAGATAAACATAGCAATATCTAGTGGAATCATCTATCAATGTCATGAAGTATTTCTTTCCACCTTTAGTCAACACACCATTCATCTCACAAAGATCAGAATGTATGAGTTCTAATGGTGCCAAGTGTCTCTCCTCCGCGGCCTTGTGAGGCTTGCGAGGTTGCTTAGCTTGCACACATGAAAGGCACTTAGAACCTTTGGCTAAAGTGAAACTCGGGATTAAATCCAACTTAGCTAGCCGCGTCATAACACCGAAACTAATGTGACAAAGACGTGAATGCCAAACTTCTGATTCATTAACATTCGAATGAATATGGTTCACGACTTTATTACAAAAATCTGCGAGGGAAAGGCGGAACATTCCTCCGCTCTCATAACCTTTTCCAACAAAGAGTCCATATTTCGTAACAACTAATTTATTAGACTCGAAAACCAACTTAAACCCTTCTCTACATAGAAGGGAGCCACTAACGAGGTTCTTCTTGATGGCGGGGACATGCTGCACGTTCTTCAGCTGCACGATCCTTCCCGAAGTAAACTTCAGATCGACCGTGCCAACACCATGAACAGAAGCATTCGCGCCATTCCCCATCAATACGGACCCGTGGCCTGTGACCTGGTAAGAAGTGAACAATGAAATGTCAGCACACACATGAACTCCTGCACCTGTGTCCACCCACCAATCGTTGGGCTGAAACACTGAAAAAACAGTAAATAAATTACCGTACCCAGATGCACCATTGTCATTGTTGCCCACAATCATGTTGACAGACTTGGAGTCCTGTCCTGGCTTCTTGTACTTGTTTGGGCACTTGTTGGCCCAATGTTCAGTAGAACCACAAGTAAAGCAGCCCTCATCCTTCTTGTTCTTCTTGAAGGTCTTCTTACCCTTCTTCTTAAAGTCGGCATTGTGTTGGACACCGTTCTTTCCCTTGGGCTTGTGGGAGTTGGAGTTCCTCTGGTTCACCATGTTGGCGACAGAAGTCCCCTCAACTGCTTTTCCGTTCGAGTCCTTTGCCCTTGAGTTCTGCTCAACACTCAGATGGCCAATGACATCCTCCACTGAGAATTCACGCCTCTGATGTTTCAGAGTAGTAGCAAAGTTCCTCCAGGAACCAGGGAGCTTAGCAATTATACAACCCGCGACAAATTTGCCCGGTAAATTGCACTTCAGAACCTCAAGTTCTTTAGCAATGCATATTATCTCATGAGCCTGTTCCAATACAGAACGGTTCTCAACCATTTTGTAATCATGGAACTGCTCCATAACATACATCTCGCTCCCAGCGTCAGTGGCCCCGAATTTAGATTCGAGGGCCTCCCACAAGTCCTTGGCAACATGCATATGTAAATATGCATCAACCAGCTTATCTCCGATCACGCTAATGACTGCTCCAAGGAATAGGACAGTGGCCTCCTTAAACATCTTCTCCTGTTCAGGAGTGATAGTTTCCGTAGGAGTGACACTTGCTACCCAGAACACGTTCATAGCAGTGAGCCATAAGGTGGTTCTCGTTTGCCAACGCTTGAAATAAGTACCGGTAAATTTATCCGGTTTCAGTGCAGCAGCAAAACCATTACTCGAAAAATTCCTACACAAATTAGGTTTTTGGATTGTTGAATAAATGGGCAATTTTCCGAGTAGATTAATCCAGGAAATAATTACTAACATGGCATTGACTGGGTACATGACATACTGATCACGGAGTATACTAGCAAGTACTACGCATATAGCAGAAACATCTACACGTATAACCAGTACTGCTAGTGCAAACATAAACAAGAGAGAGACATACCCTCCGATCGGCCAGTTGGCCGTAGCAGCAGCGGTGGCGGCGGCAGCATCTTCTGCCGCCTTCTTGTCGGATTCGGCCTTCTCGCGGGCGAGACGGTCAGCTTCGCTTGGTGAAGCCATGGCGATGAAGAGGACGACGCGGACGTAGACGAAGCAGACGGACGGAGGCGAGCAGTCGCGTGATCGCTCCCCAAAAACCTAATCGCCCCTCTTCCCCGTACAGGAACCGGAGAGGCGGGGTTTCGGAGGCCTGCTCTCCCGTCGACCGTGTACGCGGCGAACGGGATGGAGTCGCCGGCGGCAGCAGCAGCAAAGGAACAAAGGCGCGTGAGGCAGATGTGATCTGATTCTCGTGGCGGCTAGGGTTGTGTTAACGCTGCTTATATAGGCGGCTGGGCGGAGAGACGTGGGCCGAACCCACGTCCGAGTCGGTAACAGTCCCACGATCCGACGTCTCGGATCGTGTCGTGTCCGTTACGTATTCTCCGTTCCTGACCGACAAAAATAAGCGCGTAGGTATGAGCTCGGCTCGGCTCATTCCCGCAACCCGCGGCGCGTCGTGACGAGGCGTGGCGTGGCGAGGCGGGCGGCGGAGGAGGAGTGCGCGAGGGCTCCTTCTCTTCTCACTCTCCAATAGCATGTAGAAGAGAGACCCTTATAAAGGAGTCCAACTCCTTCTCCACTAGCATGGTGGGACTAAACTTCCCACCTTGTCATCCCACCACCTACATGGGCCCTTGGAGATTTTTCTGAAATTCTCTTATGGGCCTAAAGCCCATTACTAAATTCAGCATAACATCCCATCTAGCCAACCTATACTTGCGCTTCACCTCATCACTCTGCCAAAAGAACCGCGACCGATAGAAATCGAGCCTTTTCCTCACCCCTACTGGGATGAGGAAGAAGGACAGAAGAAACATGGGCATACTCGTAAGTACCGAATTAATTAAAATCAATCGGCCCCCATACGACAAAAGCTTGCCCTTCCAGCAGCTAAGTTTCTTCTCGAAACGGTCTTCTAGACTCTTCCACTCTTTATTAGAGAGTTTCCGATGATGGATCGGAATGCTAAGTATAGTATGGGCAGAAGCAAATGTCAACGGCTACACTACATGTAATGTAAACCACCAAAATCATGCGCGCCAAAATCGGCCCTCACAGAGAGGCCACGGCAACGAGATCCATTACCACCCTAGGCCCAGCCCAGATGCAGGCCGACGCCGGTCATGCGCGTCAAGGTGGAGATGGAGATGCCCAACCCACATGCCAGGAAGAGGAGGAGCTGGGCGGCCGTGGATCAAGATAGTTTGGTTGCTCACGCAAAAATAAAATTAAAAATAATAATAATAATAATTGGCAGGAAACCAACCAATCACATGTGAGGTCACGGACTCCTCCCCTAAATCAAATCCTGACCATCCATTCCTTCTACATCCAACGCATGAAATTCCTTCAATCATACAGCACAAATTTTTCACATTCCAACTTTCCTTTATGCATGATTACTACACGCTGTGTCGCTACCATGTGCGCACTTATCTTACCTCTGCACATTTGGCAGCCATGTTTGCTCCTCGGTCTTACTCATGTACACTAATTTGGGCGTTTGCTATAACATTAGTGTCTATTAGTAGCACATGGACCAAACATACATATACTATGTATATTACTATAATTAGACGCCCGTGCGTTGCCATGGGTAACAAAAATATATATAATGATAGATTGAAAGGTGTCATGTGTGGTTTTTAAAAAGTCATTATGGATGTTCATCTCTTCCTATATATGTTACGCTCTTCTGGTTCATTTTATACCACCTCGTCCCCACTATTATCCCTTCTGTAGCGTTTTGACCTCATACCCATGACGCCGCATCTGAAATCATCATCGTCCCTATGGTTGCCTACGACTTGTTATCCGGTCTGCTCATCATCGGCAGATATCACCTCCTCTTTACCCACAACCCAACAAGACATAAAAATGCAATCTATAATTTTTTAATGTTTCATGCTATTATATTATCTGTTTTGGATGTTTAATGGGTTTTATTTATGCACTTTTATATTATTTTTGGGACAAACCTACTAACCCAAGGCCCAGTGCAAATTGTTGTTTTTTTGCCTATTTCAGTGTTTCACACAAAAGGAATATCAAACATAGTCCAAACGGAATGAAACCTTCGCGAGGATCATTTTTGGAACAAAAGCAACCCAGAAGACTTGGAGTACACGCCTGGGAAGCCACAAGAAGGCCACGAAGCAGGAGGGCGCGCCCAGGGGAGGTAAGCGCACCCCCATCCTCGTGGGCCCCTCGTAGCTCCACCGACGTACCTCTTCCTCCTATATATACTCATATACCCTGAAAACATCCAGGAGAACCACGAAACCCTATTTCCACCGCCGCAACCTTCTGTACCCCGCCGCTACATTATGTACCCGTGAGAGCCCATCTTGGGACCTTTTCCGGAGCTCCACCGGAGGGGGAATCGGTCACGGAGGGCTTCTACATCAACACCATAGCCTCTCCGATGAGTTATGAGTAGTTTACCACAGACCTTCGGGTCCATAGTTATTAGCTAGATGGCTTCTTCTCTCTCTTTGGATCTCAAAAGAAAGTTCTCCTCGATCTTCTTGGAGATCTATTCGATGTAATTATTTTTGCAGTGTGTTTGTCGGGATCCGATGAATTGTGGGTTTAGGATCAAGATTATCTATGAACAATATTGGATTCTTTTCTGAAATCTTTTATGCATGATTTAAATATCCTTGCAAGTCTCTTCGAATTATTGGTTTGGTTTGGCCTACTAGATCTATAGTTCTTGCAATAGGAGAAGTGCTTGGCTTTGGGTTCAATCTTGCGGTGTCCTTTCCCAGTGACAGCAGGGGCAGCAAGGCACGTATTGTATTGTTGTCATCGAGGATAAAAAGATGGGGTTTATATCATATTGCATGAGTTTATCCCTCTACATCATGTCATCTTGCTTAAGGCGTTACTCTGTTCTTATGAACTTAATACTCTAGATGTATGCTGGATAGCGGTCGATGTGTGGAGTAAAAGTAGTAGATGCAGAATCGTTTCGGTCTACTTGTCACGGACGTGATGCCTATATTCATGATCATGCCTAGATATTCTCATAACTATGCTCTTTTCTATCAATTGCTTGACAGTAATTTGTTCACCCACTGTAGAATATGCTATCTTGAGAGAAGCCACTAGTGAAACCTATGGCCCCGGGGTCTATCTTCCATCATATTAATCTACCATCAACTAGTTATCTTTACCGTTCTTTTATTTCGCAATCTTTACTTTTCAATCTATACAACAGAAATACCAAAAATATTTATTTTATTATCTCTATCAGATCTCACTTTTGCAAGTGACCGAGAAGGGATTGACACCCCATAATCGCGTTGGTTGCAAGGTTCTTAATTGTTTGTGCCGGCACGAGGGATTTGCGTGTAGTCTACTACTGGATAGATACCTTGATTTTCAAAACTGAGGGAAATACTTACACTACTTTGCTCCATCACCCTTTCCTCTTCAAGGGAAAAACAATGCATGCTCAAGAGGTAGCAACAAGAATTTCTGGCGCAGTTGCCGGGGAGATCTACGCACAAGTCATATACCAAGTACTCATCACAAACTCTTATCCCTCGCATTAAATTATTTTCCATTCGCCGCTCGTTTTCCTCTCCCCCACTTCACCTTTGCCGTTTTATTCGTCATTTTTCCGTTCGCTCCTTTTTCGCTTGCTTCTTGTTTGCTTTTGTGTTGGATTGCTTGTTCGTCACAATGGCTCTAACAAATAGCGTTGATCCTCACCTTAGAAGGTTAGAAGAGATCGAAAACAATGGTAGAAGTTTTATGTCTTTGCAATTTGAGCATAATAGTTTCTTCATAAACGAGCTTAAAGAACAGAAAAGTTTTATGGAGTACTCCCTCCGTTCCTTTATATAAGGTGTATTTGTTTTTTGATAAAATTCCAGAATATAAGGTGCATTTCTTCTAATTTCTCATAATTCCCTTGTTAGCCCTCCAGAAAAAGGAAAGTATCTCTCTCCTGATTGTGTGTATCTCTCCTTGTTGCAAAAGAAGGAAACTATCTCTATGTCGATTGCATGTATCTCTTAATTTCCTGGACTAACTGATTTACTTGCCACTAACGAATAAATTTGCCAAGGGTAATTTTGTCCTAACACGTCTATAATTATGTGCCTTGTTCACCGTGCCAAAACTAATACACTTCAAATGAAGGAACGGAGGGAGTACATGAATAAAGAGCTTGACGATATGTCTAAAGAATGTTATGGTTTGAAATCTCAGTTTGCTCGTCTTGAGAACTTAATAGCCCAACTTTCGGATAAGCAAGCCACCTTAGGTAATAAGATGGCCGCTAAACCGGAAGATCTAGATGATAATAAAGATGAAGATCTAAAATTGATTGATGTGTCTCCTATTAAATCCTTGTTTTCTAATATTAATCTTGTTAAAGATGGGACTGGAGATGAGTCAACTTTAGTTAAAAGGCCTCCCAATGATTCGGAGTTTTTAAATCTTAATGCAAAAACTGTTAAAAGTAGGATTGAAGAGGTCAAAACTTTACATAGCAATGAACCCACTATTTTGGATTGCAAGGAATTTAATTATGATAATTGTTCTTTGATAGATTGTATTTTCTTTGTTGCAATCCGTGCTAAATTCTCCCCATGCTTATAGTCAAAATAAAGTTTTTACCAAACACATAGTTGATGCTTTAATGCAATCTTATGAAGAAAAGCTTGAATTAGAAGTTTCTATTCCTAGAAAACTTTATGATGAGTGGGAACCTACTTTTAAAATTAAGATTAAAGATCATAAATGCTATGCTTTGTGTGATTTGGGTGCTAGTGTTTCCAGGATCTCAAAAACTTTGTGTGATTTGTTAGGTTTCCATGAACTTGATGATTGTTCTTTGAATTTGCATCTTGCGGATTCTACCAGTAAGAAACCTATGGGAAGGATTAATGATGTTCTTATTATTGCAAATAGGAATTATGTACTCGTAGATTTCATCGTTCTTGATATAGATTGCAATCTTACATGTCCTATTATTCTTGGTAGACCTTTCCTTAGAACGATTGGTGCAATTATTGACATGAAAAAAGGAAACATTAGATTTCAATTTCTGTTAAGGAAATACATGGAACACTTTTCTAGAAAGAAAATCAAATTACCATATGAATCTATTATGAGAGCCACTTATTGATTGCCTACCAAAGATGATAATACATAGATCTATTCTTGCCTTGTGTCTAGCTAGGGGCGTTAAACAATAGCGCTTGTTGGGAGGCAACCAAATTTTATTTTATTTGCTTTTACTTCTGTTTAGTAATAAATAAATCATCTAGCCTCTGGTTAGATGCGGTTTTGTGTTTTAATTAGTGTTTGTGCCAAGTAGAACCTTTGGGAAGACTTAAGTGAAGTCTTTGCGATCTTGCTGTAAAAAAAATAGAAACGTTTGCGCTCACGAGTTTTGCTGCCATTTTTTATTGGAGAGTGCTTTTAAGTTGATTCTTTTTGCAGATGATTAAAAGACAAATTTCTCATGTCCACCAATTTATTTGAGGAATTTTAGAGTTACAGAAGTATTCAAAAGTTACAGATTGCTACAGAATGTTCTGTTTTTGACAGATTCTGTTTTTCTTGTGTTGTTTGCTTATTTTGTTGAATCTATGAGTAGTATCTGGGGGTATTGCTACTTCTGAAGCTTGCGTTGTATTCCCTCGAAGAGGAAAGGGTGATGCAGCACAGTAGCGTACGTATTTCCCTCGGTTTTTGAGAACCAAGGTATCAATCCAGTAGGAGACCACGCGCGATTCCCTCGCACCTGCACAAACAAATAAGAACCTTGCAGCCAACACGATAAGGGGTTGTCAATCCCTTCACAGTCACTTACGAGAGTGAGATCTGATAGATATGATAAGATAATATTTTTGGTAATTTTGGTATAGAAACAGAAAGTAAATAATGCAAAGTAAAGTAAAGTAAATAGTAGATGGGAGATTAATATGATGAGAATAGACCCGGGGGCCATAGGTTTCACTAGTATGCATCGTAAACGTTGCACCACAGAATAGCATGTGCGATAGTTGTCGTGTACGACGATGTTACGACGGTTCGACGTTTCGTAATCCTGTCCGACACTCATACGACGATTAGCTCATCTTCTTAATTAGTTATCGCATACAGTTTGGGAAAAGCGAATGTGTGTGATTGTATGCTTATCATACACGTTCTATAATAGTGAACCGTTTGTGATGGACCGCGCATCGTAAACGTAGCATCACAGAATACCGACTGCGATAGCAATGCGAGCAGAAACGAGTACGAGTACTGTAGGGTCCCTATCCCCGACGGTTTCTGGGTCGTGTGGGAAGGATCCCCCTATCACCGTCACTCACAAGGCGACGGTTCGAAATGCCATCGCGGAAAGGGTTAAAAACCGTTTGTATAACACCGACGCGTACTATTGATATAGATCAAATGTGACACATTAGTAAAAATATAATTATCACACATAAAATATAACTACTCCCTTCGATCCATATTAATTGTTCGCTCACTTAATACAACTTTCTACTATAGTTTTACTAGGTGGGCGACAATTAATATGAAAGGGAGTACTAAGAAAGAGTCATTTCGTGAGCGCAGTATACGCTGGGATACATCTATCTTCTGAACATCCTCTTTTGAAGTCTTAAGACCACCTTTCCACTAGGCACCCATCTTCTTTGTGCTCTTTATTATCTCTTTCAACAAATGTTAGGACCGTTCAAGCAATATTTAGTCTATTTTGGTTTTACTATCTATTTTCCTTAGGGAGATGGATAGGGACCTCAGAAGATAGCTGTTACCACAGGCCTAGATTTCTAGAATACTTCTACAGGAAATGGTCATTGAAGGACTGGAAGCTAGAAGCTCTTCGTCAAGAGATTTGAGTCTCATGTGTCTACCTCTTCACCATCAAGGCATCTTGAAATTCAATCGTGTTCCATGAATATGATATCTACTTCAGACAATGCCCGTGTGAACGCACGGGTTTGATGTTGCCCTTGTGGTGTTAAGACATGGTTGGTGCGGATATAATTGTTGTTGTAGTTTGTCTACCGTTGTTTTGTTTGCTTTGAGTTTTTTCCTCGCTTAGGCATGGCTTTGGTCTTTTATGACTTTGCTATTTGCCAGCGTGTTTATTTGTGTGTGTGCCTTGTTGTTGGCTGTGTACACCTTATCTATAAAGATGCCGGGTGTGTGTCCATTGTATTTGTATTCACTTGATGCTTTATTTTGAGTTAATAAAATCCATCCTTTATCAAAAATGAATCCTTACCTACATAGCACTGCTGCCTCTTTTTTCTCTTCCCGGTGATGCTACTTTCCAGCTCCTGCGCCAACATGAGGCCTCCCACCCGTGTTCATGTCCGATTTTTTTTTTGGAACGATTAAATTAATAAAGCCATAAGGCAACAGTCATACAAAGGTAGCAATAGTGCGGACCAAGGCCTGCGTGCTGATGATTTTATACTGCATATGTGCAGCGGTTTTGCAGTGTTCATGTCCGATGCTAGAGCTGCCATAGAGACAGCCATCATTTCTCGCTCTCGCTCTCGCTCGTGAAGCTCCCTCCTCTACCCCCACAAGCCGGCACCTCAAGCCAGCCATGCGAGTGTGGCGGTTGCCGCAGCCCGATGGCCATGGCCACTACTGTCGATGTTGGGCAGCCTTGGGATGCTGGAACCGCCGGGGAGGAGCTGCAACCATGCTGGGACCAGTAACGTTGCGACCGCGCGCCAAGCGAAAAACTGCAACCATACGGAACCGGCTATTTTACAAGCTGAGGAGGGGGCAGCTTATATTCACACCCAGGCATAAGCCCCAAAAGGACTGGCCCGTGTTGGTACTTGCTTTGTGGAATCAAACAAACCTTGAGAGCTTCTCTTATTAATTTCTTATTACAGTTCAAAGATTTGACAAAGCCAATACCTACCGCTACTGCTCAGCAGGTTCTATAAAACTATTTCAACAATAATTGAAGCAATTTTTAACATTTGATCCCCTGGCATATCATCACATTGCACAACAGTTATTCTATTCTGAGCATCAGCTACCGAGAAGGCACCATCCATCCACTGATATGCTTTCTTTCAACCGTGTCGACTCATTCAACCGTGAAGAAAGACTTTAGATTCCAATCAAATCACCCACCCTAGAGTGCTTCTACCCCTCTTCATAAGGAGCATGTTAAAATTTGCCATTATATCATGAATAAAATCATCTTCCTGTCAAGTTTTTTTTTTTTTTTTTTGCAATGCACTTCGATTATTTATTTGTTTTGCGGAATCTATCTAATTTTTAAGGTCTTTTATCCTGTGTAGTGCATCAAAAAGTGTTGTCCGCAGTAGCATAAGTGATTTTTTTTTTTTGTGTTCTTTTGGCATCTCTTTGTCAATACATTACCGTTCTTTTTGTAGTTTCAAACTAATCTAGTTAATATTTTATAGTCAATCCGTTGATTTTTAGGCTATGGATTGGAGGCAAATGTAATCTTTGTTTTCTCTTTCTTTCTTTTAAGATTAAAACTAAGGCCTAGGTTTGGCTAATATTGGAAGCCGCAGAAGACCTAACACTGATTTGTAGACAAGAATAAAATAAGTTTGGCTGATTAACAACAACTCTGCAACCATCAACTATTTTTTATTTCTTTTTCTCTTTTGCAGGTATGAACTAGCAACTCCATAGAACTAAGAAAATTACCATGAGTATTATTTAATCTTTAGGACAGAACTCATTTTTAAACTTGCGACCTTCTCTTACTCTAGGCTGTCCTCCGGCACAATACCGACCTAGAAGATAAACACTCCTAGTTGGTGATCATGTCTTCGGAACAGGTCACAGGTATCGAACTGAATTTGCTAGAAAAAATTACAAACCAATTTTCTGAGGAGCTCAAAATTGGAAGTGGCGGCTTTGGAGAAGTGTACAGGGTATGCGTATGAATTTTCTGTCGATTTCAAATGGTCACCTACTACTGGCTACTGCTAACAATACATGCATGATGCGTATTATTTTACAGGGAGTGCTTAATGGGTGTGAAATTGCTGTGAAGAAGCTCACCCAGTGCCTTTGTGCCTTTTGGCCACGCTTGATGGCGGCGTGGTCAAAAACCTTGGTGCGTTGTGGATGGCTGTTGGGAGGATTGACGACAGGGCTGAGGCGTGCCCTCTACATGGGCCGCCTCTGCCTTAGGACGATCGTCACACCAAGAGTGCCTCAGTTTGGAGCGCGTCGTGCGGTGAGACACCAAAAGTCGAAGGCCGTCATCTCATGCACGCCGTCGGTCGCCTAAATTTCGATGCCCTTGTCACCCAGCCACTGAAAAAAATAGCGTGCTATAGCGCCGCTAATAGCATATAGAGAGTTGGCTCGCTAAATAAGTCAATGTACAATGCCTCGCTAATAGCACGCTATAGCACGCTAATAGCATATTTTCAGTGGTCACGCTATTTTCTGTAGCGCGCTATTTTTTTCATTGCACCCAGCTCATCGCCCTCCTCAAGCAAAACTCCGGACATATTACCAAGCTCTCATTTGACTTCACCACGATCGTGCTCTTCGATCATGCCGGGGCGTGGCATGCACACACACATGAGGAGGTCACCGTTCTAACTTAGCAGATCCATCTTTCTTATAATTTGGAGACCAATGTGTTGCTATCCACTAACCTATTTTCTCTAGCGATCAAATCATGTGATAGGTGAATTGGACATGACTATCTAATACTATGGGTATGTTGTACGATGGAGATCCAGCAGCGCCACGCGCAAATGGGATGAGGTGGGCACCAATATGATCATGACAGGGGTGTCTAGCTCAACCCCGTGGCCGGGTTGCTGGGTCCATAGGTGAGTGGCCTCATGCTTGCTACCAGGTAGTATGCATGGAGCTCCAACTTGGACAAAAAAAAGCTCACCTATGTGATGGGGTTACCTACTAAGAGGTAGGTCGATGAAGACCTAACGAGACGTAATCTATGAGACCTTGGAGAAAGACATCTTGCTATCAGTCGTAAACCCGAGGGAAGAAATTCACTCGGATGATACTAACATGTGGATTCAATGGCCGACGTCAAGAGTTCTGTTTATTTCATAATACTATAAATAGAGAAAGAAAAGAATAGAAAAAAGATGAGCTGCTGAGTAAATAGGCAATTTTTCGATTAATTTAATCCACGAATTAACTACTAGCATGGCATTGACAGAAATAATAGCATACTGATATTCAATCATGCAATCACATACTACGCTAATTGTAGACAGATCTACGTATAACGCTAGCATGCCTAAAATAGAAAACAGTAGGAGCGGGATAAACGAGTTATACCCTCCAGTAGGCCATGCAGAGGCCGCGGCAGCGGTGACGGCAGCAGCGTCCTCGGCTGCCTTCTTGTCGGCTTCGATCTTCTGGGCGGCGGCACGTTCGGCGTCAGTGGCCATGGTGATGACGAGGGCGACGCGGACGTAGAGGAAGTAGATGAACGGCGAGCAGTCGCGTAGTCGCATCCCAAAAACCTATTCGCCCCTCTCCCGTACAGGATCCAGAGAGGCGAGGCTTCGGAGACCTGCTCTCCCGTCGACCGTGTACGCGGCGGACGGGATGGAGTCACCGGCGGCAGCAGCAAAGGGACGACGGCGGGCGTGGAGGCAGATGCGTTCTGAGTTGCCGCGGCTAGGGTTGGCAGCGCCCCACATATATATGTGCGACCGCGCGTGGAGAAACGTGGGCCGAACCCACGTCCAAGTCGGTAGCCCACGATCCGACGTCTCAGATCGTGGCCCTACCTGTCAAAGACTCTCCGTTCCTGACCGGCAAAAAGAAGCGCATAGGAGTGAGCTCGGCTCGGCTCAATCCCGCAACCCGCGTCGCGTCGCGTCGCGTCGCGTCGCGTCGCGTCGTGACGAGGCGAGGCGAGCGGAGGAGGAGGAGTGCGCGAGGGCCTCATCTCTTCTCAAGCTCCAATAGCATGAGGGAGAGAATCCCTTATAAACCACTCCAACTCTTCTTCCACTAGCATGGTGGGACTAAACTTCCCACCACTTTGTCATGCCACCTACATGGGCCCTTAGAGATCAAAACTGAAATTGTCATATGGGCTCTAGGCCCATCTCAGATTTCAACAATCCCCCACCAGATCTCGAGGGCCCATTGTGTGCTCTTGTCCCAATTACTGTTTCGATATACCAGTGTTTCAGCGAAGACCTGTTAAGGTTGAGCTTCACCTAGAGCAAGTAGCTACACTCCTTCACAACTGAACAATGGACTAAGCCTTGAATTGTCAATTTGGCGTAAAGAAGTTTCACCACATGTCTTACTGATACTAGGCTGCCGAAGGCTGACCCCTCGGGTGGAGCATATAAGTCACACTCCTGGCCTGTTCATGAGCTTACTAGAGATCACCCCAATCTCATAGACTGTGACCAGCAGTCGGGCTCATATAGGTGTGTTCCTCCAAAGATCGCTCTGTAGGATAGCATCTTGCTTATATATATAAGCCTTGGAACACATTAAGACAGTAGTCATCCTCCCATACAGTGTTGAGAGTATTGCATCTCCAGCGGAGTGGGTTAGTATAGTTACTCTCCTCAGTTCACCACTGGCTTGTTTTCCCAGGTCCTACTTCACGGGATCTCCGATCACATAGGCTGGGTTACCACCATGGCAACTTATGTGGGTCTCATGCCCATCTCCCTCGATGCATTATCTATCACAACACGTGATAGCCCTTTTGTAAAGGGATCTGCCAGATTCTTAGCCGTATGGACATATTCCAATGCTATCACTCCGGAGTTTCTCAATTTTCTGACAGCTTTTAATCTCATTCTTATGTGTTTGTTGGACTTCATGTTGTCCTTTGAACTCTTCACCTTGGTGATGACGGTCTGATTGTCACAGTTCATAAGGATAGCCGGAACCGGTTTATCAACCAATGGCAAGTCCATCAAGAGATCTCGAAGCCATCCCGCTTCGACACCAGATGTGTCTAATGCTGTTAATTCTGCTTCCATTGTCGATCTCGTTAAGATCGTTTGCTTGCAAGACTTCCAGGAAACAGCGCCACCTCCAAGAGTAAACATATACCCAGTTGTGGCCTTCATCTCATCAGCATCAGAGATCCAATTCGCATCACTATACCCTTCAAGTACCGACGGGTATCCGGTATAGTGAAGTCCATAGTTCATAGTACCCTTCAGATAACGCATAACTCTTTCAACAGCATGCCAATGTACATCACCCGGTTTTGATACAAACCGACTCAGTTTGCTCACAGCAAAAGCGATGTCAGGCCTCGTAGCGCTAGTTAGGTACATCAGTGAACCAATGATTTGAGAGTATCTCAATTGATCTATAGCCGTGCCTTTGGATTTTCGAATCAACACGCTAGGATCATATGGTGTTTGAGATGGTGTGCAGTCCGAGTATCCAAAACGACTCAACACCTTCTCAACATAATGGGATTGCAAAAGTGTAATCCCACCCTCATTATCTCTCAGTAGCTTGATGTTCAAGATAACATCAGCCACACCAAGGTCTTTCATCTCAAAGTTCTGAGATAGAAACGACTTGACCTCCTCAATTACTTTGAGGTTGGTTCCGAATATCAGTATGTCATCAACATACAAGCACAGTATAACTCCTTCGCCCCCACCATGGCGATAGTATACACATTTGTCAGCTTCATTAACGACGAAGCCAACAGATGTCAGTGTTGTATTAAACTTATCATGCCATTGCTTAGGTGCTTGTTTCAGGCCATATAAAGATTTTATCAACCTACACACTTTTCCTTCCTGACCATCTATCACAAAGCCATCTGGCTGTTGCATGTAGATTTCCTCGTTTAGCTCTCCATTCAGGAAAGTTGTCTTAACATCCATCTGGTGGACGAGAAGACCATGCGAGGCCGCCAACGAGAGTAATACTCGAATGGTGGTCAGTCTGGCCACAGGTGAATAAGTGTCAAAGAAATCTTCCTCTTCCTTTTGGTCATAGCCCTTGGCCATAAGCCTAGCCTTGTACTTTTCAATCGTACCATCGGGCCTAAGCTTCTTTTTGAACACCCACTTACATCCCAATGGTTTGCAACCATAGGGACGCTCAGTAATCTCCCATGTCCCGTTAGCCATGATGGAATCCATCTCGCTACGGACCGCTTCCTTCCAGTAGTCAGATTCTGGAGAGGCATACGCTTCTGAAATAGAAGTGGGAGCATCATCCACAAGGTACACGAAGAAATCATCACCAAAGGTCTTTGCAGTCATTTGTCTCTTTCCCCTACCAAGGGTTTCCTCGTCATCCTCCTCAGGATTTTCATCATGTGTTCGTTCATAGTATTCCATAGGAATGGCAGGCTCAGGAGTCTCCTCAGATTCCTGTCTAGAAGTGCTTTGCCTATCTCTCATAGGAAATATATCCTCGAAGAATGTAGCATCCTTAGACTCCATAATTGTACCAACCTTTTGGTCAGGTACCTCAGATTTCACTACTAGAAATCTATAGCCAACACTATTCTTAGCATAGCCCAAATTAACGCAGTCCACGGTCTTCGGTCCAAGCTTGCGCTTTTTGGGGATCGGCACATTGACTTTCGCCAAACAACCCCAAGTACGTAAGTACGAGAGTGTCGTCCTTCTCTTCGCCGATTTCTCATAGGGAGTGATCTCATTGTCCTTTGTCGGAACTTTATTCAGGACATGACATGCCGTCAATATAGCCTCCCCCACCATGCCTTGGATAAACCCGTCATATCTAACATGGCGTTAACCAAATCAGTTAGAGTACGGTTTTTCCGCTCGGCAACCCCGTTTGACTGGGGTGAATAGGGAGGCGTCCTCTCATGAATAATGCCGTGTTCCGCACAAAAGGAGTCAAACTCACTCGAGAAGTACTCTCCACCACGATCTGACCGTACTCGTTTAATTTGTTTTTCAAGTTGTTTCTCAACTTCTGCCTTATAGATTTTAAAGTAGTGTAGAGCCTCATCTTTAGTATTTAATAGATAAACATAGCAATATCTAGTGGAATCATCTATCAATGTCATGAAGTATTTCTTTCCACCTTTAGTCAACACACCATTCATCTCACAAAGATCAGAATGTATGAGTTCTAATGGTGCCAAGTGTCTTTCCTCCGCGGCCTTGTGAGGCTTGCGAGGTTGCTTAGCTTGCACACATGAAAGGCACTTAGAACCTTTGGCTAAAGTGAAACTCGGGATTAAATCCAACTTAGCTAGCCGCGTCATAACACCGAAACTAATGTGACAAAGACGTGAATGCCAAACTTCTGATTCATTAACATTCGAATGAATATGGTTCACGACTTTATTACAAAAATCTGTGAGGGAAAGGCGGAACATTCCTCCGCTCTCATAACCTTTTCCAACAAAGAGTCCATATTTCGTAACAACTAATTTATTAGACTCGAAAACCAACTTAAACCCTTCTCTACATAGAAGGGAGCCACTAACGAGGTTCTTCTTGATGGCGGGGACATGTTGCACGTTCTTCAGCTGCACGATCCTTCCCGAAGTAAACTTCAGATCGACCGTGCCAACACCATGAACAGAAGCACTCGCGCCATTCCCCATCAATACGGACCCGTGGCCTGTGACCTGGTAAGAAGTGAACAATGAAATGTCAGCACACACATGAACTCCTGCACCTGTGTCCACCCACCAATCGTTGGGCTGAAACACTGAAAAAACAGTAAATAAATTACCGTACCCAGATGCACCATTGTCATTGTTGCCCACAATCATGTTGACAGACTTGGAGTCCTGTCCTGGCTTCTTGTACTTGTTTGGGCACTTGTTGGCCCAATGTTCAGCCGAACCACAAGTAAAGCAGCCCTCATCCTTCTTGTTCTTCTTGAAGGTCTTCTTACCCTTCTTCTTAAAGTCGGCATTGTGTTGGACACCGTTCTTTCCCTTGGGCTTGTGGGAGTTGAAGTTCCTCTGGTTCACCATGTTGGCGACAGAAGTCCCCTCAACCGCTTTCCCGTTCGAGTCCTTTGCCCTTGAGTTCTGCTCAACACTCAGATGGCCAATGACATCCTCCACTGAGAATTCACGCCTCTGATGTTTCAGAGTAGTGGCAAAGTTCCTCCAGGAATTAGGGAGTTTAGCGATTATGCAGCCCGCGACAAACTTGCCCGGTAACTCGCACTTCAGAAGCTCAAGCTCCTTAACAATGCATATTATCTCATGAGCCTGCTCCAACACAGGACGGTTTTCAACCATCTTGTAATCGTGGAACTGCTCTATAATATACATCTCACTCCCAGCATCGGTGGCCCCGAATTTAGATTCGAGCGCCTCCCACAAGTCCTTGGCGACATGCACATGTAAATATGCGTCGACCAGTTTATCTCCGATCACGCTAAGAAGTGCTCCGAGAAATACGACGGTGGCCTCCCTGAACGCCTTCTCCTGTTCAGGAGCAATCGTTCCCGTGGGCACACCGGCGACCCAGAACACGTTCATAGCCGTGAGCCATAAAGTGGTCTTAGTCTGCCAACGCTTAAAATATGTACCGGTAAACTTATCCGGTTTCAGTGCAGCGGCAAAGCCACTTGTCGAAAAATTCCTACACATAATAGGTTTTTGGATTGCTGAGTAAATAGGCAATTTTTCGATTAATTTAATCCACGAATTAACTACTAGCATGGCATTGACAGAAATAATAGCATACTGATATTCAATCATGCAATCACATACTACGCTAATTGTAGACAGATCTACGTATAACGCTAGCATGCCTAAAATAGAAAACAGTAGGAGCGGGATAAACGAGTTATACCCTCCAGTAGGCCATGCAGAGGCCGCGGCAGCGGTGACGGCAGCAGCGTCCTCGGCTGCCTTCTTGTCGGCTTCGATCTTCTGGGCGGCGGCACGTTCGGCGTCAGTGGCCATGGTGATGACGAGGGCGACGCGGACGTAGAGGAAGTAGATGAACGGCGAGCAGTCGCGTAGTCGCTTCCCAAAAACCTATTCGCCCCTCTCCCGTACAGGATCCAGAGAGGCGAGGCTTCGGAGACCTGCTCTCCCGTCGACCGTGTACGCGGCGGACGGGATGGAGTCACCGGCGGCAGCAGCAGCAAAGGGACGACGGCGGGCGTGGAGGCAGATGCGTTATGTGTTGCCGCGGCTAGGGTTGGCAGCGCCCCACATATAAGCTCGGCTCGGCTCAATCTCACAACCCGCGGCGCGGCGCGGCGAGCGGAGGAGGAGGAGTGCGCGAGGGCCTCATCTCTTCTCAAGCTTCAATAGCATGAGGGAGAGAATCCCTTATAAACCACTCCAACTCTCCTTCCACTAGCATGGTGGGACTAAACTTCCCACCACTTTGTCATGCCACCTACATGGGCCCTTAGAGATCAAAACTGAAATTGTCATATGGGCTCTAGGCCCATCTCAGATTTCAACATGAGCAGCGCCCAGCGGACTAGACCAGTGCCTCAGAGCACCTAACCCCAAGGCCCATCTCAGCTCACGCAGCCACCACGCACGCACGCAGCGCCACACGAGGAGAGCCGCCACCGCCAGCCTCGCATCTGTGCACGCCATCCAACGCCCACCGCCGCCAACGACCGACCGCGGAGGAGCGCCACCGGCTCAACCCTCGGGCTAGCTCATTACGTTCAATTAGCTGAAACAGTGATTGACTCTGTTCATTAAGTATCGAGCTATGAGTTTAATGAGCCGAACTATCGAGTGCTCATCAGGCTCTCAGACTTATGAACTTTTGTTCCACCCCTACTTGCCCCCTTCATTTTGCACTAGACTAGAGGCTAGCTAGGGCCCCGGCCTGCCCCCCGAATTGGTGAGCTACACATGGGTTGAAATAGACCTCCCGACGGTGAAGATGTGCGCTGAAACTACAATGAGCTACGAGGAGAAGGATAGAAAGGACAATCCGTCTACAAATAAGATTATCCATGAACTCCATGAATTAGATGGTCAAATGGAGAAGATGGCCTTCGCACCGGTGCCATCTCCGGGCCAGTGTCGTCGCCACCAACGCTGATATGCTCTTCTCCTACACCGACTCGGTGTCCGCTTGTATCTTGCTGCTCCCTACTATATTTACCCTTTACATGTTTGAATAGTTGTCAGTGGTCGCTTCGGGAGGTGCCATTGACGACGGTACAGAAAGCTGACAATGGTCGTGCGTGGACAGGTTTAGTGTGGCGGTTTGGCATGCCCATGCTGCGTTTTTGGTTGCATATTTGAGCACAAGAGCATGTTTTTTAGGGCTGCCTCAAATTGGAGCCACAAAAAATGAAGATAGTGTGTTTAATAATAGATGGGTCGTGGGCCTATATAAAAAAATCCGGTTAATATCTAAGGCCCATGTAGAATGTCATGACATGGTGAGGTACCATAAAACTAGTGGATGCGAGTTAAGACCTCTTATAAGTGATTCTCTTCTAGATGCTATTGGAGCTTGAGAAACGGAGTGATACACACGCATTCCTCATTTGCCGCTGCCATGCCCGCATGCATGCGTGCCAAGTTTCTTGCACGAGCCAAGCTGAGCTCTCAGATCTATGTCATGCATGCAGTTTATATTTGTTGGTAAGATCCAATGTCCGAGATGTAGGACCATGGGCTGTTTGGTGACTTAATCGTGGGCCTGAGACCAGGCCCACGACTCCCTACCCGACGGCCTATATATTGGAGGCGTTGGCAACCCGAGCCGACACACTCAATTCCTCTTTGCGCACAAGCCTAGCCGTCGATGTCGTTCCAGTTCCTGTTGCTGCTATAGCGATCCCATACCATCGACGCGTGCACGGCCTTCGGGAGAGCAGGCCTCCGGAACCCCGCCCTTTAGGATCCTGCGCCGTGAGAAGGGCGATAAGCTTCTTTGATTTGTTTACGAGAGAGAGAGAGAGCGCTACCCAATCCAGTAACAGTAAAAACGATGAGGTGGAACGCACGAGGGGGCGCTCTTGATGCGTAGCTTATTGTTTTGGATGACTTTTTTTTTTGCGTCCTCTACTTGGACAACTTGCCCCACGTCGACGCCATGGCTGACGAGCACGACGCCACTGCTTACACTATTATTTAAGGTTATTATTATTATTATTTTTTGGTAGGGTTTGCTGAGCACACCTACAAGCAGAAAACAAAGAAGAGGAAAAAAATGAAGTGCCCAGTTTTGTCACATCCTGGGAAAGTCAGCGGTCCTGTCATTTGCATGTGTGCAGCAGCAAAAGGGACACGGTGAAGACGACAGGCAACCACTCTCCCAGCGCCGCCGTCGTCTCTTCCGTCGATACGGCCGGGCTTCTTCATTGAGCGGAAGAAGCAGCAGTTCGTCTCCAAGAAGGAGGTACCAACCTAGTCTCTACCCTTTGTGTTTTACTTACTACTTGTTGTAACATAGTAGTATATAGCTAGCTTTTGTGCTGCTGCTGCTGCTGCATAGTGTCCGTCTTGTGGTGCTGCTTATGGTTTCCTTTTGTTTTACTTTTTCGGCCATTTATATCCCCAACAAGAAAATTGTTTCTCTTCACACTAGGCAACAGCATGTAAATTTGGTTCACAATACTAGTCTGCAGCTCTCCATTAATCATGGGAAACGAGCTGTATTTCAACTACTCTTCAGATCGAGGGTGCAGCATGTGTGTGTTTTTGCTGCGGGGCTGCAAGTGTTTGTTCCTTTTGTTGATTACATGCTCCTCCCTGTCCATTATGTGGAGTGGATTATTTGTTGTAGGCAGTTTTCTGCGTCACTTCAGCTAGTGAATACGAAGTAAATTCGAGCATGCCGATGTTCACTTTTGTCACTCATTTTCTTAACTCGCCGTGTCGTTATTTTCTACTCCCTCCATATCAAAATAAAATTGCCTTTTTTTATACCCCCTTTTGTATCAAAAAATCTCTTATATTTTGATAAAAAAAAAAAAGGGAGTAGGCGATAAGTCTCACTCTTTGTATGCATGGTTCACAAAAATTCAGATGGGACTCTACAAACAATCTCCTTCCATTTTATTCCCAGTGGCGTGTATGTTAACTGCTTCCGTAGTGCTTTTTTTTTTAATCTCCGCTATTATGTATGGTTCAGCAGCTCATATGGAGTACAATCAATCTTTCTCCAATTACCTTTATTCCTTTTATACAAGGCCACTACGAAAAATTACATTTTGCATTTATACAAGGTCACTAACAGTAATCGAGGCAAAAATTAATGATGTTTTCTCGTACTACTCACTTGTTTAATACTTGCATGCATGTATTCATAATGACACAGTGCATGCATGCGAGTGTATTAATGATCCCGGTTAACGAAAAAAGTTGGCATGCAAAACAATCATTAAATTTTATCTTAATATCTGTAATTTGAGTTTGTGGCCTTGTATAAGGGAATGGAGGGAGTACATGTTATTTTTTGTTTTTTCGCCTAGCAAGCTTCAAATGAAAAGGATGCATTCAGCTGATTTTTTTGAGCACATGGAGTAATTTATTTCCCATGCAAATACTCCCTCCGTTTTTTTTAGTCTGCATATAAGATTTGGTCAAAGTCAAATTTTATAAAGTTTGACTAACTTTATAGAAAAATATATCAACATTTACAATATAAAAATTATATATTATGAAAGTAAATTTCAACATGCATCTAATAATATTAATTTTATAGTGTGAATGTTGATATCTTTTCCTATAAACCTAGTCAAACTTTACAAAGTTTGACTTTGACCAAATCTTATATGCGAACTAAAAAGAAATGGAGGGAGAGTAACTATCGTTTGGTAAATTTGTTGGTTCAGTACCTTACTAAGTACTACTCCCTCCGTTCTGATTTACTCGTCGTGATTTTAGTTCAAATTTAAACTAAAACCACGACGAGTAAATTGGAACAGAGGGAGTACTTGAATTCCGTTTTCAGAGCTAGTTGGTAGTAGAGACTTTTGACTCATGAACTTGCCTCGCTTGAATTCCAGTGCATGCTAGAAATGTCGGCTGCTCGCTAAGTTTCAACATTTTATCAGTGGTTCCTTTCAAGTTACTAGGTAGTAATTTTCCTAGTTGTGTCTGATTAAGCAGTTTTCTAGAGTTGTGCAAATGCAGCTTGCAGTATCTGCCATTTGCTCACTACCAATTTCTGCAAACCTGTCTGTATGTCTCAACCAAACTAATTTTATCATGCCCTACTTACAGACAACACCGGGTACCTAGAATGGGGGACGAAGCTGTACTGGAGCGTATACTTAACGGAGATGAGGAGCCGACAGGTCTGTCATTCGCACTGTTAGGGAAAATCACGGACAATTTCTCCCAAGTTAGAAAAATTGGCCAGGGTGGATTTGGAGAGGTCTATAAGGTACAACTTACCATTTACAAAATTGCATAAAGGTCATGAGTCCAGTCAAATATCTATTTTGTATTATTTCCAAAAAAAAAAAAGTGTACAACCAATAGAAACACAACATATTATTCTTGAAACATCTTTTAGTGCATTTGTGTGTATAGTATAGGGAAGAGCTGATACCCATATGTGGATCAATGCCACAACGTCGCGTGGCAACGGCATTATTTATGGCAAAAGGATCCATTGACGTGACGGCAGGGTGTGATAGTGTACGTTCGGTCCTGGACTTGAGTTCCTATAGGATCCAGTCTGCTTTACTGCCCCTTGCTTGGTTTCAAATGTTCAAGACATAATGTATCCTCAATGTCGGTACCGTAATCCCAATAAAAAGGTTACATGTGAAAAAACACACACATTTTATGATACATACACAAGCAATTTTTATGACACGGCAATCAATTTTCAATATGTGCGACAAACATTTTTAATACACAATTATAATTTTTTACAGGTATACGTTACTGGATTTTAGGGAAGATCGAGACGACCAATACCTAAGGACGTAGCGAGGGGGAGAGAATCCCCCCTCCCCCCGCTTCGTCTCCTCCGAGGCGACTCGGGGGCAAACCCTAGCCGCCGCCGCCTCGCCCCCCCCCCCTCCCCGCCCCCTTCCTCCCTCCGCCGCCACCAGAGGTGGCCACGGGCGCGGCCGGTCGGCACCCGTGAAGGTGGCGGCGGGGACCTCGGCAGCTCCGCCCTGCGCGGAGAGCCTCGGCTTCCGGGGCGACGGCCCCGGGCAGCGGCCAACGACGTGGCCTGTGCGGCGGGCGGCACCGTAGGGTGCAGGTGGGCCGCCTCCCTGGTCGCGCGGGCAGTACAGAGGCGGCGGGCATCGGCAGCTGCAACGGCCTCCCGCAGGTTAGCTGTCCCTTGGAGAATCGCCATCCTCAGTCTCGATCTGCTCCGATCCACGCCGCCCCCTGCCCTTGGTGGCTCTGGTCGCCGTTCCGGTTGGCGGATGTGCAGATCTGGTGGTTGGGTGCGGATCCGGGGGAAACCCCTGGCTAGCGCGGCAGCCACATCGAAGAAGTCGCCTTTGGGCGCCGTTCCCCTTGCTGAAGGCTTCGGTGAGCTTCCGGTACCTCCCATCCCACCCAGTAGCTCAGATGAAAGCCTCAGTTCCTCAGTTCATGGCGACGACGGCACCTTGGTGGCGTAATCCTTCCTGAAGGCGTCGTCAGGGGAGTGCTCAAGTGGCGGTGGAGCAGTTTGTGGTTCGTCGGCGAATTGTATTGGTCAGATCTCATCTCCGGCAGCCTGCTCGGGCCCAGGTGTGGATGTCTCCGCTGGTGCGAGGGGATCGGGGTCACTCTCTCGGTGCCAGTGTGGGCTTTGGAGACTCCTATCCTTGTCCGATGCATGGTGCTGGATTCTCTTGGCCTTCTCCGGGTTTTCAGCGCCTTTGTTTCGACAACTCTCGTCTGGTGCTTTGCCTTGCTGCGGCCGGCGACGGTGCTTGGGCGATCGGCTCTCCGTTTCATGTGGGTTTGTTCCTTGTGCCTCTCCTTTGGCAGCTTGGGATCTTTGATCTGGGTTCTAGGGTGGACCGCTCTGTCGGCCGCCGGTGCGGCACCCGTCGAGCCCGGGTGAAAGGGTAGGGACCCTTTGCGGCGGCGGAGCCAGATCATGTGGTGCCCATGTCTCCCTCGGATGTCTATCAGTGACACAAAACATGCACGATGGTGCCTTCCTCCCGTAGCCTTAGTAGGTTTGCTAGTTTGGCGTAGCGGCGTTCGATGGCACTGTTCTTTGCCTTCGAGTTGTTCTACTAAGCACATTGTATCTTTTTTTCCGCTTTCTGTTTTCTTGTTGTAAGTGGCAGTCCTGTAATTCTGGCCGGTTGATGGCTTTGTTAATTCAAAGCCGGGCTCTTCTTGAACCTTCGTTCCAAAAAAAAGGACGTAGCGAGGCTATGAGCCTCGAAATTACAGTTCCTACTCTCAAACATAATATAACAGCTAGCAAAGATAGCTTGACGAGCAGTCACAAAAAACACAGGAGACCTCCTTGCCGCTCGCGCGTCGTCCCCGCAGGCGAGGGGGGGGGGCCTAGCCGCCGCCGCCGGGCGCTCCCTCCTCCCCCCCCCACGGCCGCCACAGAGTGTGACCTGGCGAAGCCTGGCCGGCACCGGCGGTGGCGGGATTTCTCGTCTCCTCACGCGTGGTGTTTGGTGCGGGTCAGATGCGATAGGCCAGGGCGCCGCACGTGGGTGGGGCGCGGCGGCGTGGTGGCTCACCTCTCAACGGCGATGTCCGATGGCTCGATGGCGTGGTGGGCTGCTGGAGGGTGGAGTGCGCCTGGCTGCACCGGCCGGATCTGGCCGGCAGGCGGCGCGACCTGGTGGCTGCAGTGCCGCGTTCCGACGGTGGTGGTTCCCTGGTCCACAACGGGGCGGGCGGCGGTGTGGGCTTGTGGCGGCTGCAGTGGTGCCGCGATCGGGGTCCAACACGCGGTGCAGGGGGGCGACGGATCTGTCGCGGTGGCGGTGCAGGGGGTTGCGGGCGAGCTGGTTTCCGGCCAGATCCGGCTGGATTTGTCGCCGAGGACCCGGCTGGTGGCACAGGGCGGGGGCCGGGGCTCGTCATGGTCGCGGCTTCGGGAGGGGTTGGCGGCGGTAGCCGGCCTGCTCCTCGGATCTGGCCCATGGTTGTCGGCGGGCGGCTCAGAGCAATCTCTCGGGGGCCCGTCGTGGATGTGGGCCGCCACGGCGTGGTGGTGGCTCATGGCGGTGGTCAGGGCCGTTTCACGGCGTCGGCCGGCCGGTGAGCGCCCCTTTCGACCTTCGATTCCTCTCCTTGTCGTTCAGGCACTGCCTTCATCAAAGGGTGGCCCCTCTCCCAGTTGCGATTCATCGCTCGTCTCGCGCCCGGCAACAGGACCGAACTCGTCTCGCGCACGGTGGTAGGACGGCCGATGGAGGTCAGTTTTGGCCGGCCTAGTGGGTCTTGGCGCTGGGGGCAGCTCAGGAGTGTTAAAGGCGGGGCCTTTCCTCTCGTCTCTTTGGTTGGGGTAGCGGCGGGTGGCGGGTGAGGTGGCATCGCAGTCTTGGATGGCGAGGCGGCAGCCCTAATGGTGGTGTCGCGGTGCTCTTGGGCAGTGCTCGTGGCTTGGTGCTGCCTGGTGACCATGGTCGTGTGGGCAGCATGGTCGCCGGGATGTGGCGTTCGGTGGCGTGAGTATTGGCCGGGGTGAAAACTTGTTCTATCTTCGGACGGACCGGCGGCGGCGAAACTCGTTCCCTTCGTGAAGGCGGCGTCACGGCAATCATTGCCTGTTGTGTTGCTCCAGGGAAAACTCTGACCCTCCGGTCGGGCGGTGGCGGCGCTCCGGTGTCATTTCCTTCCTGAAGGCGCCGCCTTGGAGCCCATGGTTCGTCGTATGCGGCTTCATCTCTTGGCGGTGGCATGTTCACGGTCGAGGACCCGGCGTCTCTTGTAGTGCTTGGGATGGTGTTGCTGCGCTGAGCGCGTATGTATCTTTCCTTGGGTGTGTGTGCGTGTTGTGGCGTGCGTTTGTAGCGATTTGTTGTTGAGAATAATTGCGCCGTAGTTTGCAGTTGAGCCCTTTCTCAATTTCCTTAACAAGGCCTTGGCAAGCTGCTAGATTCAAATCCTCAGCAAGAGTGAGGCCCTCCCGACAAGCCAATGCCTCAGCAAGAGTGAGACAGCATGATCTCCAATCCAGGCATGATGTTCGTTTCTGCAAAAGAGGGCGTATTAATCTTCACATGTCCCTCCCTGACCAGCAAGAAGGGGTTGGCACGTATGTTCCACGTAAGAAGATGTACTGTCCCAAGCTTGAACTGTACTCTTCGCACGTATGCTGCACCTGCCTTCTTCCATTGGTCATCCGCTACATCGCCCCTCTCCACACCTGGCACCTCACTTATTAGATATCACAATGAAACACCACGGGCAAACTGTTAACTACACTTCCCATCAAAAAACCAAACATGACAAGGGGGATGGTGGGTCCCTACAAAAGATCATAGTTGGTAATTTATCATGGGGACGAGAGGACCAAGGGGGAGTACTTTTAAAGGGGTTTGATGTTGAAATAGCAACTAGTGTGCGTAATGGACGACTTGGCTGGAATACGCAGTCTTCCCTTAATGTTGCATAAGTTGTGACCATATTGTTCATGTTTTTTTTTTTTGCTTTCATTTTGGCTTAAGTTATGACATCGTCCCACACTTGAACCTTCAATTATTGTCGAAATAATCTATTGCATGTGGAACATGTTGACCGACCGGTAGCGGTAGGGTAGCAGGATTGTACCACACACCTGGGTAATCAAGACGGTTAGATGGAATCCGACATCACACAAAATTTTCGAACCGCGGTCACGGATGGTGGAGAAGGATGATGATGTGTCCCGAAAAAAGATCAGAGCAAGAACTTGATAACAGAAAAGAGATGATCTGGGGTGAAAAAATGGCTTACAACATCAGTGGGTGGCTCATCAGCGAAAGCTGGCGGTGCATCACATGGCAGCGTGTTGTCGGCAGCTAGCTCCAGGGATGGCTGGTTAACTGCAAATGGAGGCTCAAAGAGTGGCATATATACACATAGTCATATCCCGAGGCGGCAGAAAGGATTAGCAAATCACGGGTCATGGATGTGTGCACATGAACTGAAGAATGATTGCGTCTTTCAAATCTCAGCGAAGCAGTTTCGCTCAGACAAGGCGTGGCCAACATCGCCCAAGATAGCTGGATCCGCTTCTCCCTTGCGGACCAATCGAGCCACCCCTTCTATTTGTCGCAGCGGTCGCAGCGGTTGATCCCATTCCCCCTTCTCTAGTAGTGACCCTGGCACTATGTTTTGTCCATCAAACACATCTTTTCCCTATGGGTTAGCGATCGGGTGGCCTTTCTGTTGTATAACTCATGTGGAGGTTAGCCAAATGGCCCAGGAGAAAAGTCCAAGGCAACAAATAATTTCAGTTTTTTCTTGTGAAGAAGCAGCTCTTTAGGACAATTGGCACAGGAAAAGACATGCCCGCCAAGGATAGAGGATACTATAAAAGGAGGGCGAAATCCCACACATACAGAGGGATTGGGCTTGCGGATGCGGGATACCACAAAACAAATTCTGGGACAGCCAGATTTGGTGGATCTGTTCGGGCGGGGGATACAGGATGGATTCCACAAACCGGCGGTTATTAAAGCGGACGACCCGGTTTGCGGGATCTGCTAGAGATGCTCTAAAGCTCTTAGATTACTGTCACAGATTCTGCACTAGAAGAAGAATGATTTTGGTAACTTCACTTTTGGAATCTGATTTTGTGCCGACTTCTGATATTTTGCTGAGCTCATTTCATCAGGAGCCTGACAAACTTATGTATCTACCGAATTTGGTCCAAACTTGTACTACGCAATGAAAAGAAACTAGGCAAACTTGATATTTTTCCTAGAACCTGTGAAAAAGGACTCGGAAAAAAACTCGGCATTGCCGCAAGTTCGTGGGGTTCCTCCAGATAAAAACTTGACAAAATCTGGCGGGAGGGTCCCCACGGGCGGGAAGATAGCGAAGCAGTGATAGCGGTTTATATTTGCTAGGTTTCCACAAACGGAAACTCGGCAAATATTTTCTCTTTTTCTTTCTTTGTTATGGGATTCCATGGGGTCATGAGTATGTTGAGTACCCGTGGGAAAAAACATGACTAACTCCTGCCTTTTAGCATTCCATACCTATCCCCGGTTTTAGCTCGATTTCTCCCGAATTGGGTAGAAATTTTCTATATCTGAAATAATATCCACTCTGGGACGAAAGTAGTATTTGTTTTAAGGGTTAATTTGATAAATGTCACTCCAAATCTGGCGATTCCGAGAAATACCACTGCAATTTCTAAACTTTGAAAAATGCCATTTCACGCCATTTCCAGTGGCATTTTTCGAAGTATGGATGGGCGTTTTTCAAAGTTTGCAAAAATTGCAGTGGCATTTTTCAAAGTTTTGCAGTGGTATTTTTATGAATCGTCATAATTGGAGTAGCATTTATCTAATTAACCCTAGTTTTAACAGGGTTTGTTGTTGAAATAGCAACTAGTGTGTGTAATGGTAGACTTGATTGGAATGAAAAAGAACTTCCCTTATTGTTGCATAAGTTGTGACCATATTGCTTCAAGTTTTTGCTTAAGCTATGACAACGTCCGACATTAGAACCTTCAATTGTTGTCAAAATAATCTATTACATGTGGAACATGCTGACCGGCTAGAAGCGGTAAGGTAGCAAGATTGTCGGGCGCACCTAGGTACTGAAGACAGTTTGATGGAATCCGAGATCGCATAGAATCCACAAACCATGAACACAGATGGCAGACAAGGATGATGGTAGGTCCCGACAAAAGCTCAGAGTTGGAAATTGATCGTGTGGACAAGAGGACAGAAGGGCCGGGAGTAGTTTTAAAGGGGTTAGATATTGAAATAGCTACTAGTGTGTGTAATGGAAGACTTGAATGGAATACAAAGTCTTCCGTCAATGTTGCAAAAGTTGTGACCATATTGCTTCCAGTTGGATGCTTACATTCTGACTTAAGTTATGACAGCGTTCCACACTAGAAACTTCAATTGTTGTCGAAATAATCTATTGCATGTGGAACATGTTGACCAGAACCTGTTGGTAGCGTTAGGGTAGCATGTGGAACATGTTGACCACTGGAGACGAGGTGGACCGACGGCGGCGCCGGCGGGAGGCAAGGAAACCCTGGGCTTTTCTTGGGGAGGAATCAACAGGACGTTGTTTCTCTCCTATCTATGAACGAAATGATACGCAAGGTTTGCGTATTCATGAAAAAAGAGGTAGTAACTACAGTTTGTAATGGAATACTTGATTGGAATACAATTGCTTGCGGTTTTGTTTGTCATTTTGGCTTAAAAGCTATGACAACGTCCGACATTAGAACCTTCAATTCAAAAACTCTACACTTACGGACCAGCTACGGAAGAAGTTCTTACGGACTCTCCCCTCGGCCAATCTCCTGCTAATCCTCTCCTGAATTTCAGGGGTGGCCCCCTTCCTCCCCAATTAAATGCTCCCATCTCAATCCGTAACAAACAATTCCGTAAAACAAATCCGTAGATGTAGCAAAGCTGCCTTCAATTATTGTCAAAATAATCTATTGCCGTGCTGACCGAACGGCGGCAGCGGTAGGTGTAGACTTGGTCAAGCCTTGAAAATATTCTAAAGGCTTGTTTCATTGCACAAAGCAAGTAGTCCTCTTTCCTGGCCAGCGTGCTTCATTTCATGTCATACATATAGGTGCGCTCATCTCCATTAAAGCCTTGCTCTCTCCATTCAGAGAATAGTCGCTCTCTTTTTTTGCCTCTCGAGAGTTATCATTTTCCTATCTACATACATACAGGATTGTGCAAAACACTGCAGCTAAATAGTGCTTCACGACCCAGGGCCAGGCCATGGCCCTGGGTGCCTTGGGCTTGTCTACGCCCCTGCAGGTACGTACGTATTTCCTTGATTGATTGATTGTCCTTGAATATCTTGTTTAATGCGTGAAAGTCGCTTGGAGCAGTTTCAATTTCAGTATGGGGTTCCAGTTTGGTGCAGGATCGAGTACAAAAGTATCTATACACATAACACATGCATGCTTGTAATTAATTATTTCACTAACAATAATGCAACAGTTGTAAATTTGAACAACATGTGCTTAATGTATTTTCAGAGATATACGGTTGAACTGTCTGTTTTCTGATTATAACCACCACAGGTGATGATTAGGTCTGTCGATTACCGCAGAAACCGACACTGTTGGGTGGGAATAATAGGATTTGTAGTGTGCCTATGTCTTGTATTGTTCATGTATATGTTCCAGGGTCCCCCTGCCTTGGGCCTCCCTGTGCCAGTGCCAGACAAGCTTTCCTCTGCCGGTCCAGGTAGTATATACGGATCAACCAATACAATAAATCAGGAGTTTCCTCTGACAGACACTATTGGGCTGGTTTGCAGGAAGGGGGCCACTAGACGTGGTGATTGTGTATGCCTTTGATTGCGCTAACCGGACCTCGGCCTGGTACACGGTGGATAAGGGGATCTTTTGGATGGTGCAACAGAAGCTCACCCACTTCGCCGGAAGCTGCATGGGTTACATCTATGTCATATCGACCCCTAACACCTACACGTTGGACATGAAAGTTGTTGACCCAACTGAGACAAAGGAAGCCGGCTACACAGAATTCGCCTGGCATAGGATGACTTGCACAAAAAACATGGCATCGGGCCTCGCCGAGGCGCATAAAATGATCAGCAGCTGCGGGCACCACAACAGCATCATCTTGTTCTTCTCCGATGGATTGGTAAACAAGGGAGACTTCTTTGATGGAACCTTCAACTTCGTTTCCAAAGTGCCCGTCCACACATTTACGCTCGCCGGTGACGCATATAACCATGTATGTATCGAATCAGTTTATCAATAACCCGGGTCTAAGCCATGATCAGCTTATCAATAACTTTAATTTATCCTATTGTATATATGCTAGGTTCTCCACTCCATTGCGGCAAATTCTCCAGGTGGGAAGTTTCATGCCACCCCTGTTCCCGAAAGGCCAAATCTATCAACACCCTTCTCGAAGCTACTCGATAGCCTCCTTGGTGGCACCCCGAAGGATGAGGAGAAGCCTCCTAGTACCATTTCAGGTATATATATATATATATATATATACATAAGGACATGCAATCCGATCCAAGTTTAGGAGTGATCATCAAGAACATGCATGCGTGTTTGCAGGAAGGGAGCCACTGGACGTGGTGATTGTTTCTGCCTTTGACAGCACTAACTCGACCCCTGCCTGGTACACGGTGAATAAGGACATCTTTTGGTTGGTGCAAGAGAAGCTCACCCACTTCCCCAACAGCTGCATGGGTTACATCTACGTCATGTCGACCCCTAACACGTACACGTCAGACATGAAAGTAGTTGACCCAGCTGACACAAAGGAAACTGGCTACAGGAAATTTGATTGGCGTAGGTTGACATGCACTGAAAACATGGCATCAGGCCTTGGCGAGGCGCATAAAATGATCAGCAGCCGCGGTTATCACAATGGCATCATCTTGTTCTTCTCCGATGGATTGATACACGAGGGCGACTTCTTTGATGGGACCGAGAACTTCATCTCGAAAGTGCCTGTCCACACGTTTACTCTCGGCGGAGATGCATATAACCATGTATGTATCAAGTAGTAAGAGTTATTACATTCAAAATCATTACCTATTCATTGATCAATGTATCCCTATGTCTTGTGTATATGCTAGGGTCTCCAAGCCATTGCGGCAAATTCTCCGGGTGGAACGTTCAACCCCTTTCCAGTTCCAAGGAAACCACATATGTCGGCGCCCTTCTCGAAACTACTGGATAGCCTCCTCAGCAGCACCATGAAGGACTGAAATTATGAATAGTATGGGCAATTTTCTGAAGTTACCGACATGCGCGCAGGCACTGCAGTTCCCACGCCTTTATTCATTTCCTATGTGGAATTGCCATATCTAATAAGCGAGTGCCACTACCCTATATATGTGTGGATAAATTGCATTTACATAATACTCCCTCCGTTCCTAAATATAAGTCTTTGGAGAGATTCCACTATGAACCACATACGGAGCAAAATGAGTGAGTCTATACTCTAAAATGTATCTATATACATCCGTACGTGGGTTTATAGTGGAATCTTTTCAAAGACTTATATTTAGGAACGGAGGGAGTAGATGTATGTACTATTTTGTTATGTAGTATTTTAGATCATAATGCCATTAAGTCTCTGTTTCTTGTCAGCTCTCCTCTCAGCTTGAATTAATAGATGCATGTACTATTTTGTTATGCGTTAGATCTTGTAGACACACCTGTTGATCAATTTTCAACTTGTTTGAAATTAATAGGACTACATAAATTGAAAACCGGTTGTAGCTGTTCTTTCTGGAACCTGAACCACTTACTGTCAGGACAGGAGCACGGCCAAAGCTTCACTGAAGAAAGGTACTGTACTTTGAAGAAGTGAATCACAGCACGGCCCAGTTAAGTGCAGTTAGCTTTGAATAGAGTACCTAGCTACCTTTTTTTTTGCCAAAACAATAGAGAATGAGAAGCTAAGTTTATGGCACTACCTACCTGACCAGGGAAACCAAAACAGGGGTTTGTATCAGTTTAGGAAAACAAAACAGCTGGGAGCAGTCTTGAGAAACAAAACAGCTGGGAGCAGTCTTGAGAGTGTTCAGGAGGCCAAAACAAAACATGCTTTTTTTTCTTGTATCTTGTGGTTGACAGGCTCCAATGACTGAATGTGTTGAAATATATGAGCCTTTCCGTTGACAGGTCCATCCAAAACAAAACAGAGGAGGAGGAGGAGCTGCTCTGCTCTGCTCTCCTCAGTTTCGTGCTGGCAGCTATAGAGTTGCAAATTCACTGCATCATCATCCTAGTATAGTATGGGCAGAAGCAACGGTCGACGGCTACATGTAATGTAAAGCACAAGACTGGATTTTGTAATGTAAATACAACGTCTGCCTAGTTAAAAAAAAAAAATACTCATGCGCGTGAAGGTGGAGATGGTGGGGCGGTCAGAGGCGATGCCGGGAAGAGGAGCTGGGCGGCGGGGAACGCCGGGGATCACCGGAATCAGCCGGCGGCCGTGGGGTGGACAATGGGGATCAAGACAGTTTGGTTGCTCACGCAAAAAAAAAAAAGACAAACTTTGGCAGGAAACAGAAAAGGCAACCAACCAATCACATGCGAGGTCACGAACCCCTCCCCCAAAATCAAATCCTGACCATCGATTCCTGCTACATCCAACGCACGAAATTCCTTCAATCATACAACACAAATTTTCACATTCCAACTTTCCTTTAATGCATGATTAATAGAGGCGGTAGCGCTATCTGAGGTGGGCATGTGCACACTTATCTTATCTCAGCACATTTGCCAATCATGTTTGCTCCTCGGTCTTACTAATGTACATTAATATGAATGTATGCTATAACATTAGCCTCTATTAGTAGCACATGGACCAAACATACGGATACTACGTATATTATTTGAGTTCAGAACAATCATAAACTTTGTAAAGTTTGACTAACTTTATAGAAAAATTTCGAAAATTCGATATGGCTCGTACTACCATATGCTATTATTATCTGAGCCGTTCGTTCATCTCTAGATCGCTGCGCGCAGCTGTATTCGGCCTTGTCTTGAATCGGTGGATTATTTATGGAACAGTGCCGCCGTTGGTTGTCCGCTATCCATTCATGTGTGGACCTACTTTCGTCCACTACGGTCTTCACCATGATCCCTTTTCCTGGAGCGGAGTCTTGTAGCGCATTAAGAGCAAGTATAATAAGGTACAGTCAGCTGGCTACAAGGATTATACAATTATATTTGTGATGAGTTGAATGAGAGAGAAGAGGAGAGAGAAAGGAAGCGGACTGCAGATTAACAGCCGGCTGCAACACAGACTCCAAGAAACATTAATAAAGTAGTACTACTTAGCAACTACTCCCTCCGTTCGGAATTACTTGTCGCAGAAATGGATGTATCTAGATGTATTTTAGTTCTAGATACATCCATTTTCGAGACAAGTAATTCCGAACGGAGGAAGTAGTTACTATACATGTTGGCTAAGGTTGATTATATGTGACATGGTAACTCCATATAGCCGGGCTGCTGGCTGAGAGCGGCGATGATATGGACGAGCTCGCTTGCTGCCGGTAGGCGTGCCAATGGGACAGCGACGTGTTACAGCTTGCATTAAATGCGACCGTATAGAAACAGGATTGATACGCTCCATAAAAACGTTGCATACGCAGGCAACACCGTCTAAGCTAACGGTGGTGGGCGGTCCACCTTGCAGTTGTTTCAGCGTGATGGGCGGAAAGCCAAAAAGCAACCGCAAAACGTGCTCACAGGTAAGAGAAAAAATGATGTGTCTTAGTTAAAACTTTCTTTAGCGTCCATCCTGACTGTCACCCATTCTTTGATGTAGCCAATGATGCCTAATTTTTTGCTTTACCACTAAAGACAGCAGGCTCTTTTGTTCATACGACCCTATTTTCAGTATGTTACTTAGATAGAATGTATTGTATCCTGTCATGTATATGCAGATCAATGGAGATAACAAATAGAGAAAGTGATGCCAGACATCACTCACGTGCAAGTGGCACGTCCAGAAGAAGGCAAAAGAATCTCTTGGTCTGTATTACACAAAGCACAGGGAATTCAGGTCAGAATTTCACAAGATAATACCCCATCCGTCCAAAAAAGGCTGTTGCGCACCTAGTGTACTGACATTTTAGCAAGAAAAAACTCGTGCTTCCAAAACTGTTTGAAATAGGTCCCCGTCTACTTCTTCCTCCATCCGTCGCTCGCACATCGTCAGGGGCAGCCGCCGCCGCCCACCAGCGCGATTTTGGCGCCCATCTACGGCGCCACCCACCTACGCGATTAATCTTCCAGTTCCATCGCCCGCCGCAGCCACCAACCACCTGAGTCGCAGAATCGCCACCCCGTGGATCGAGCTAGTAGCAGTGCTGGTGGAATCACCACCTGAGTAGCAGGATCGGTCCTTCCCCACCATCGCCTCTGTTGTTACTGTGACTCCAATCATTGCTCCTTCCTCGCACTGCCTCTTGTAGGTACTCCTGGATAACAATCAATCAGTGAGGAGTTTTTGGAAACTCGGTATAGTTTTTGTAACAACCCAAAATTCTAAATTTTGGAATGTTATAATAAATAGATAATTTTGATCGCTTGTGTGATGTGCTTGCGTGAAATTGAGTGAAATTTGAAACTTTTGAAAGTTAAATGAGAGGGAATGAAATGACTTTCACAAACTTTCACTTTGCATTTTGTGTTCTTCAGGGATTCAAATTATTTTCAACACAAAACCCTAGAGTGAAGATAATATGACTTCTTCCATTTAACAAAATGAAAAGGGATTTGAAATGATTTTGAATTCCATCTAAGAGTCTTTTAAATTCAGAAACTTTATGCAACTCAATGATTTTCCCGAGAGAAGATAAATTACTTCTTCACATTATAGGAAATATGAGTTGGAAGTTCCTTGAAGTGTTTTTGAGAACTCATTATCAAATTTGAGTTATTTGATTTTTTATTCAAATTATTTTTCTCTAAAAATAAAATATATGGAAATTAGGGTAACTTTATTCCCTACAGTAGAAAATTGGAGAGAAATAAATTTGAAAACATTTTGGTATTTTTAAAATGATTGTTATTGGATTTTATTGCAACAGTAGCACTCTTTGATTTATTAGAACTTGTGAGGATTTTATTTGAATGTAGAAAAATGTTCATCTTGTAGGAATTCTTTTTCTGCAAATTTTGATATATAATACGCCTATATAATATTTTATTTTATTTTAGTTTATCTTTTATTCGTCTGCTTTTTTAAGATCTTCGCCGACTGGGCCGGCCCAGCACCCGAGCCAAGCCGCGGCCAAGCCCGCTCGCCTCCTGCCGTCCCCGAGCTCCGCTCGGGAGTCCACCGGCGCCACAACAGCGCCGCCGCCGCCGCCGCCGCCGTGTCCGTCGTGGACACCGCGCCTCGCCGCCTCTTCCTTGCCCCCTCCTCCACGAAAGCCGCCGCCCCTCCTCCTATTTAAGCCGAGGCCCCGGGCCCCGTCGCTCCTCGTCCCGAGCCGCAGCCGCCGCCGCATCTCACCACCGCCGCCGCCGTGTTCGTCGCGGA
>LR738716.1:99884-111986 GCA_902687465.1 Secale cereale
TCGCGGACATCGCGCCTCGCCGCCTCTTCCTTGCCCCCTCCTCCACGAAAGCCGCCGCCCCTCCTCCTATTTAAGCCGAGGCCCCGGGCCCCGTCGCTCCTCGTCCCGAGCCGCAGCCGCCGCCGCCGCCGAGCTCCGCAGCCACCGCCCGCCTCGCCGTCGACCTTCCTCGACTCCACCACCGAAACCGCCCCGCCGCGCCGAGTCCCCATGTGCTCTCGCCGCCGCCGGAGAACCACCGGAGCCGCCGCTCCGTTCAACGCCGAAGACGCACCGCCCTCGCCGGAGCTCCGCCGGCCAGAAACCGCCAGCCGAAACCCGATCCACTCCTATCAGGGATATTACTAGCAGGTATAAACCGGCTAGGAAGGTCCGGATTACACTTACATAATTGTATTATCATAAGCCCAGTAGAATATGAACCGAAGGTTACGGCCCATAGAGGCTTAGGGCCCATATGTAAAGCTTACGGTTTATGAACCGTCATACCATGTAACTTGAGGTATAAGGTAGGAAGAATAGAGACCGAGGCGGACACGATTATGAACCGGCCTCGGGACTCTGTAAACCGGACCGGGCGTCGCCTCCTATATAAAGGGACGACCCGGCGACGGTTCAGGCCCAAGCAACAACCCGTCGAGACACAGGCAAGCAATCCGCTCCCTGTTGATCGACGCCCAAGCAATACCAAACCAAACTAGACGTAGGCTTTTACCTTCATTGAAGGGGCCGAACTAGTATAAACCCTCTATGTTCTTTGTGTGCTTTAACCTCTTCAAGCTAACCCGCGCGATGGCTCCACACCTAAGTCCTCTAAACCGAACATCTGCCGTGCCAGTTCCACGACAACTCCGGTCCGCCCGAACTGTCGGTTTTCCATAGAAAACCGCCTAGGTAAAACACCCCGGTTTTCTGTTAGTTCGGTTTTATGCTTTAGATCGACTTTTTATTAGGTTTAGATCTATCTAGTGAACGTTCACTAGTTAGGATTAGAAAACGAACGTTCGTTCGTTTAGTTTTCGGCCAGGGACCTATCTGTAAATATTTATTCTATAGTTTAGCCCCTGATCTTCTTTCGGCCACAACTTTTTACTCGTTGGTCCAAATCCAACGAAACCAACGCCCACATCTTCGTTACTGTAACACCCCCCCTTGTATTAATCACTGTGATATAATGTTAATCATGCCATGTCATGTTCATTTGCAAAGCTAATCACAGTGGTTAATCAAAGCAACTCAAATTTGCCCCTGAAAATTCAAATTCAAATTCAAGTGCAAAATGAAGTTGTTCCAAAAAATTTGGAAAAATGTCCATGTTGTTGCAAATATTCCAAAACAATTGTTTCTGGTGAAAACAACATCACCATCAACTCCAATATTGGGCTAGAGCTTTTAAACAGTGGCAAAACAGCACAATAAATGCCTTTACATTTTTGAATAATTCAAAAGTGATCCAAATTTGTCCCAACCAATTTTTGGTGGTGGGTACTATTGCAACATCATTTATGGGCCATCTCCCATTTTTTTTGCAAAAGGTTTGGTGGCCCAGGCATTTCATTTTTCTCTCTGTGTTTGAAATAAGAGAAAAAGGCAAAGAAGACACTTACCTGGCGCCCAGGGCACGGCCAGCCGGCCCGGCCCGGCTCCCCTACCTGCTCCCTCCTCGTGTCGCCGCCGCTGTGGTCGCCGCGCTCGCCACCGCGCCCCCGCCGACACCTGCCGCCACAGGGCCGGCGAGGGGATAAGGCCTTGCCCCTGCTCCTCCCCGAGCCTATCCGCTCCATTCCCCCTCGCCTCGCCGCTCTCTCCCTCACCCCTCCCCCTCTCAGATCCGCGCGAGGCCGAGCGCCTCGTCGCCGTTCGACGCGCGTCGCCGCGTCCATCGTCGTTGTCCTGCACGGCCACCGTGTCTGGTGCGTTCCCCGTGCTCGATTACCCCGTCCCCGACGTCAAGCCGAAGCAGGAGCCCTCGGGAGCGGACGAGCAGCGCCGCCCCCTTTCTTCTCTATTTCCGGCGCGGCGACGTCGAATCCGGCCGCCTCAAGCCTGCCCGAGCAGGCTATCATCGGCTACACTCCGCTGTGAGCTCCTCTCGCCCTCTTTGCTCCTCCTTCTCCCCCCTAAGTAGCCTTAGTGGCCGCGCCATTTTTGCCCGAGCTCGCCTCCGTCGAGCTCGTCGCCGGCCGCGTTTCGGCGACAGAACCACCGCGCCAGCATGTCCAGCCTGTTCGCCCGCGCGCGTAGACGCTGCATGTGCCTAGCCCCGCTCCTTTTGCTCGCCGTTGCACCGTTTCGGAGCTCGCCGTGCTTCGGGTCTCCGCCGCTGCTCAACGCCGGCGAGGCTCCGGCCACCCTCGCGTCGCGCCACTACCACCGTTCGCCCCCGCGTCGTCGACTCCTTCGAACGCAGCTAGCCGCGCGGCCAACGGAGCCCCCTAGCCCCTTCTCCCCGCGGCGCCCGTGCCCGACGTCCGCTCCGCCGCTCGCCGACGCCGCTACGGTGGGACTCCGGCGGGGCTACCACCACCACCCGACTCGCGGGCGAGTGCCCGATCGGATGGGCCAAACGGCGCGCCAAACGGCGCCGTTTTCTGCGTTTCCGGCGAGGTCCGAGGCCTCCGCCGCGTTTCGGCGTCGCCGGTGGCGAGACGCCGGCCGTCCGACGTGGCGAGGTGGCCCCCACAACCCATGTCGCTGACCGCTGGGCCCCGCGGGCCCAGTTGACCAGGTCAACCTGGCCACGTGGCGCTGACGTGCGGGCCCCACGTTAAAACGTTTTAAAATAAACTAAATCTGTTAATTAAGTAAATTGATTAATTAGTATAATTAGTCTCTATGACAAGTGGGACCCTCCCCTGTAATTATCTCTGTTGGATTAGTTTAATTCTCTGTTAAGCCCCTGTGGCTGACTGGTGGGACCCACTGGTCAGGTTTGACCTGACCAGTGCGACCGTTGACTGCTAACGTCACGGTTGCGTCATGATGACGTCATCACCTACTGTTCTGGATAATGTTGAGTTTATAAATAAAAACAATTCCAGAAATTCCAAAAATCTTTAAAAAAATCATATCTTTTTATCCGTAGCTCGGATGGAAAAACTTTCTACATGAAAGTTGCTCAGAACGACGAGACGAAGCCAACCGTGCTATCTGTTTCCGTGACGGGACCCTCTACGGAGGTGAACCCGCAACTTTTAGCCTGTTTCCGGTAGATGAATAGTGCACATACACCGGTTAATAATCCCAGTTAATTCCTAAAAATAACTAATATGACTTAGTCATGTTTTTTTAAGCAACCCTGCACTGCACGTTAGCTTAGCACGCTTTGTGATGCTTGTATTCTATGTATTTATCTGTTTCTTCCCCCTCTTCTCTCTCGGTAGAGTCCGACGCTGACGCCGCTCCAGAGACCGACGCCGTCTCGGTGATTGGTCCCCCTCCGACGACCTTGCTTTTGCCACCGAGCAACCAGGCAAGCAACCCCCCCTTTGATCATTCCGATATCGCCTATGTCTATTCTCTCTTATTCTTGCATTAGAATTGCTGCTACTGCTGCTGCTCCTATTACTGCTGCATAGCCTGTTTTTGCAATACTGTTGATACCTGTCTTTATTCCTAAACTGCTTAGTATAGGTTGGGTAGCACTGTTGTGGTCCCGCTTTCTCGTAGTTGCCTCGCATAGTACCCTTGCCTCGATCAAGCGATCGAGCCCCTTCCCCTGACCTTCTTCACATCACCGCACACCCCCTAATATGCTCGACTCCGCAGAGTTAACATCGGGTGACGAGGGTGATACCTCCGAACTCACTTCCGATGTTGTCCCTGTAGTATAGCTAGCTCGTTGTGGGTTACCGAGGGTGATTCCTCTTCCCACTTCCGACTTAGCTTTTGTCGTGCATCCGCTATGGTGATTACCGCCGAGGGTGATTCCTCCGGTATCACCTTAACGGGACTTGTCGTTTAGGAATCCAACGAGGGTGATTCCTCGGATTCCTCATCGGCATGGAAACCACACGGATGCCCTGGTTTACCGTACCGTGTTTAAAGACGTGTCGATCCCCGAGGCCGGACGTCGCCAGGAACAAAGGCGTGCGGCTAGAGGTATCGTGCGTCTGATGACATTTCATTGTTACTACACTTGTTGGATAGAGACGGGTTGACCCTGAGGGGTACCCGCGAGTGCCTTTGAGGCGTGAGCTGTGGAGTCGGGTGACCAGTGAGGGTACCCGCGAGATAACTACGAAGCATGGCCGGTCCTGTAAGGTCCTTGTCACAAGTCTTCGAGACGGGACGTCGGGGCCACCGGTGTGGTGGCAACGCTCGTTACCGCGCGCTCCCAATCCACTAAGCGATTTGGATATTTGATCCGAGGGGCCTTCGGGTCCGATAGCACTAACCACCACGTGGGTGTGAGTGGGTGCTCTGCGTCGTATACATCAGCCGGAGTCGTCACGACGTCAGCGATTGAGCGGCCCGTTCGGATTGGACCCAGAATGCAACTGCGTGCTTGTATAAGGGGTTGCTAGGTCTGCTACCGAACGGCCACGTAACGTGCAGGAGCGTCCGGGGCGATGGGCCATGACCCCCGGGGGCATAGGTTTAGTCCGGCGTGCTTGATCCTCTCTGGCGGTTTCCGGTCGGGTTGCGTCGTGTTGTTTAGCCGAGGCCGGGCAGGACCCAGCAAGTGTGTCCGGCCGGAGTTAAGCGAGCGTGGTGGGTAAGTTGGTGCACCCCTGCAGGGAAGAAAACATCTATCGATAGCCTGTCCTACGGTAACGGACACTCGGAGTTGTATCCACTTCGGTACAACTAGAACTGGTGACTTGAGATATGAGGTAGGGCTCTGGGATTGCTTTCTCGCAGGGAGTCGAGGAAGGATCCCCGGCCGAGGTTGTATTACTATGAACACTTTACATTATGATGTACTAATCTGCACCCTTCTAATTGCTGCAAGACCCTGAAGATGCTAGTCTTCGTCAGGACTAGGCTTTCCCCTTCTTTACTCTGGCTTTCTGCAGACTAGTCCACCCACATAAAGCCTCCTTTGAAAATGATGCATTGCTTAGTATAGCTCTGATGTAAGTCTTGCTGAGTACTTTGGATGAGTACTCACGGTTGCTTTGCTTCCCTTTTTGTCCCTCCCGCATGATAAACCAGACGACGGAGCCATGGTGCCTGCAGCCCCCGTTGACGACTGCTACTACCAGCCCGAGGCTGGCTACTACTACTACCCGGCCGGCGAGTACTTCTACGAGGAGCCGGCGGACGACGACCAGGAGTAGGATCGGAGGTCCCAGGCAGGAGGCCTGCGCCTTTTCGATCGTAGCTTTTATTTTGCCCCGCCTTTGCAAAAGGCCTATCTTCTTCTGTGATGTATCTGTACCCAGATACCTAACGCTTCCGCTAACCTTGTGTATGACACTTGTTATGTATTCGAGCCCTCGAGGCCCCTGGCTTGTAATATATAACTGGTATGTATTTATTTATGTTTTAGAGTTGTGTTGTGATTCCTTCACGTGAGTCCTTAGGCTTGATCGTGTGCAATTGCGTGTATGATTAGTGCACGGTCGGGCCGGGGTCGTCACAGGTTGGTATCAGAGCCGACTGCCTGTAGGAACCCCCTTTCCAACTCCTTGGTCGAAGTTGAGTCTAGAGGTCAAAAACTGTTTTACTAACTTGGCTGTGTGGCTTATGGCCCCACGTCGCCACTTGGGTGGTGTAGCCTCTTTTATTCCTCGTCTATACTCTGGGACTCTTCTCTCTCGTCTATTCGGGTTAAGTTTTACTAACTCCATTAGGTTCTCGTTTTCACATCTACCCGGAGAGCTGGATATCAGTGCGGTTTCTTATCATTGACCTGATTAGTCTGATAATCATTCCTTTCCATTTGTTTGTTTAACCTTTCTTACCAAGTTCTGTTTAATTATCATCAGGACTTGACAAGTCTGATTCTTCTTCTTTCAGATGGATCCTCTGTTTCCACCTCGCCCGGAGACTCAGCTTGTGCTTCGCACCTGGGCTCGAGATGCCCCTGGGTTTCCGGCCATTCTAGTCGCTCTCCTGACCAGGCTGGGCTACCGCTGGTACCCCGAGTACATGGTCTACGAGGAGTATCGCGAGTTCAACCAGGACCAGTATTATGCTGATGTTCGTATCTACGACCGGCAGGATGACTCAGGCACTGAGCTGTACCGCTTCCGCGGTAGCGGCGTGACGGTTGCAATGGCAGTCCATGATGCTGCCTACGCTGCTGTCGTACGCCTCAGAGGAGAGCACAGAGATAGCTTGGATGCCTCTGAGTTTCGGTACATTCCGTATGCACCTGCTGGAGATGAGACTGGATACTACTCAGCTATCTGTGCCCCGTACGAGAGTCGACGTTATGACCCGCAGGTTTTGATTCAGCACACTCAGGCGCTGGATCGAACTGCTCGGGCCCTGGCGGTTGAGTTGTCCATCACTCGGACAACTCTCTACCAGACGTTGACGCAGTTGGTACCGGCTGTCCAAGCAGGGGCACTTCCTCAGTCTATCCTTTGCCCGCGCAGGATCAACACACCTCCAGGTGTCGAGTGGCCTGCGGTTGGAGGTTACACGCCAGTTCGTGGACCTCTGATTCCCGTCCGAGACCGGGTTCTGCATCAGAGTGCACATGGAGCTCAGGATCCTTCTGCGATCGAGATCCGCCGTCCGCACTTGCAGCTACCTCGTTTCAGTTCCTTTCTCCGACGTTGATGTAGCCTTTGCTATGTCTCGAGCTTAAGGAGGAAATCGACAAGTCACTCAAGAAGGGCTTCATCCGTCCTAGTTCCTCTGCCTGGGGAGCACCGTCTCTTTTCGTCAAGAAGAAAGATGGTACGAATAGGTTGGTACAAGATTACCGACCTATCAACCAGGCAACCATCCAGAATAAATATCCGCTTCCTCGGATCAATGACTTATATGATCAACTGGCTGGATCATCGGTGTTTTCTAAACTCGACTTGAGGTTGGGTTATCACCAGATCCGTGTTCGCGAAGAGGATATTCCAAAGACTGCATTTGTTACTCGCTATGGCTCTTATGAGTACACTGTCATGTCTTTTGGACTGACTAATGCTCCAGCTACCTTCTCCCGCCTGATGAATTATATATTCATGGATTACCTCGACAAGTTCGTCGTGGTATATCTGGATGATATTCTGGTATTCTCAAGGAACAAGGAAGAACACGCCGAACATCTTCGCCTTGTTCTGGAGAAGCTGCGAGAGCATCAGCTATATGCTAAGTTCTCCAAATGCGAGTTCTGGCTTTCTGAAGTAACCTACCTTGGACATGTGATTTCCAAGGATGGCATTGCCGTTAATCCGGAACGGGTTCAGGCTATTCTTGACTGGACTCCTCCGAAGAATGTCAAGCAAGTGAGAAGTTTTCTCGGCCTTGCAAGCTATTGTCGTCGCTTCGTCGAGAACTTTTCCAAGATTGCCAAGCCCCTGACTAATCTGCTTCACAAAGGCGTTAAGTTTGAGTGGACAGATAAATGCCAGGAAAGCTTTCAAGCTCTTAAGGACAAGCTCGTTTCTGCTCCAGTGCTTGCTCCTCCAGATTCTCGCAAGGACTTTGTGATATATTGCGACGCCTCTCGTCAAGGCTTAGGCTGTGTCCTAATGCAAGAACGAAGAGTAATTGCTTATGCATCGCGTCAATTACGTCCGCATGAAGAGAATTATCCAGTGCATGATCTTGAACTTGCTGCAGTGATCTTTGCATTGAAGCTATGGCGACATTACCTTCTCGGTAACCGGTGTGAGATTTATACTGATCATCAAAGCTTGAAATATTTATTCACTCAGCCGGATCTTAATCTCCGCCAACAGCGATGGTTGGAAACTATTTCTGAATACGACTGCGGTATTTCTTATACCCCTGGCAAGGCTAATGTGATGGCCGATGCCTTGAGTCGCAAGTCATACAGCACCAACCTCAAGGTTAAGCGAGCTCAGCCTCGTCTTTATGAGGAATTACGCAAGCTGAATCTGCATATCGTCCCACATGGTTCGCCTAATGACCTTGTGATACAGCCGGATCTTGAGAAGGCTGTCAAGGTAGCACAAGCCAAAGATGCTTACGTTGATGTTATAAAACAGGAACTGCATCTTCCGAAATACAGGGATTTCTCAATATCCGAAGATGGAACCTTGTATTTCCGAGGCCGCATCGTGGTAACGCGTTTCGAACTTATGACTGACAAGGTCATGAAGGAGGCACATGATACACCGCTGTCTATTCATCCTGGTAGTACTAAGATGTATCGTGATCTCCGCCAAAGGTACTGGTGGCCGAATATGAAGCGGGATATTGCTCGATATGTTGCTGAATGCGATGTTTGTCGTCGCGTGAAGGCAGAACATCAGAAGCCTGCTGGACTTCTGCAACCTCTTCCTATTCCGCTGTGGAAATGGGATAAGGTGCAGATGGATTTCATTACTGGCTTTCCTAAGTCCCAGAAGGGTAACGATGCCATTCTTGTCGTCGTCGACCAACTCTCAAAGGTTGCACACTTCCTGCCAATCAAGGAGACTATCACTGCTAGCCAGTTAGCAGAACTGTATATCTCCCGAATTGTATCCCTCCACGGAATTCCGAAGGAGATCAGTACGGACCGTGGCACCCTGTTCACTTCCAAGTTCTGGGAAAGTTTTCAAGAAGCTTTGGGAACTCATATCAACTGGAGTTCAGCTTATCACCCCCAGTCCCAAGGTCAAGTTGAACGAGTCAATCAAGTGCTTGAAGATATGCTGCGAGCTTGTGTTATATCATTCGGTAAGAAATGGGAAGAATCCCTTCCATATGCCGAGTTCTCGTATAACAACAGCTATCAAGCAAGCTTGAAGATGGCTCCCTTTGAAGTTCTGTACGGACGAAAGTGTCGAACCCCTCTGAACTGGTCAGAAACTGGGGAACGACAAGTTATTGGTCCGGACATTATTCAACACGCCGAAGAGCAAGTCCGTATCGTGCGTGAGAATCTCAAGGCGGCTCAAGACCGCCAGAAGAGCAACTTTGATCGCAAGAGATGGGGATTGACTTATCAACCAGGTGATCAAGTTTATCTTCGTGTCACCCCTATGAAGGGCACGCACCGTTTCGGCGTCAAGGGCAAGTTAGCTCCACGCTACATTGGCCCCTTTCCCGTGGTTGCTAGACGTGGATTTGTGGCTTATAAACTGGAATTGCCTCCGCAATTCTCTCATATCCACGATGTGTTCCATGTATCGCAACTTCGACGATCCTTCAAGGAGTCCCCGCATCGTGCTGTGGATCACGAGATGCTCGAGCTTCAAGATGATCTTTCTTATAAGGAGCATCCGATCCGCATCCTCGATCAAGCTGAACGTCGGACCCGTCAGAAGACAACCAAGTTCCTGAAGGTGCAGTGGTCGAATCACACCGAAGATGAAGCCACTTGGGAACGCGAGGAGAACCTTCGGGCGGAATACCCCGACCTCTTTGCTTCTACCTCCTAAATTCTCGGGACGAGAATTTCTTTTAGAGGAGGAGAATTTGTAACACCCCCCCTTGTATTAATCACTGTGATATAATGTTAATCATGCCATGTCATGTTCATTTGCAAAGCTAATCACAGTGGTTAATCAAAGCAACTCAAATTTGCCCCTGAAAATTCAAATTCAAATTCAAGTGCAAAATGAAGTTGTTCCAAAAAATTTGGAAAAATGTCCATGTTGTTGCAAATATTCCAAAACAATTGTTTCTGGTGAAAACAACATCACCATCAACTCCAATATTGGGCTAGAGCTTTTAAACAGTGGCAAAACAGCACAATAAATGCCTTTACATTTTTGAATAATTCAAAAGTGATCCAAATTTGTCCCAACCAATTTTTGGTGGTGGGTACTATTGCAACATCATTTATGGGCCATCTCCCATTTTTTTTGCAAAAGGTTTGGTGGCCCAGGCATTTCATTTTTCTCTCTGTGTTTGAAATAAGAGAAAAAGGCAAAGAAGACACTTACCTGGCGCCCAGGGCACGGCCAGCCGGCCCGGCCCGGCTTCCCTACCTGCTCCCTCCTCGTGTCGCCGCCGCTGTGGTCGCCGCGCTCGCCACCGCGCCCCCGCCGACACCTGCCGCCACAGGGCCGGCGAGGGGATAAGGCCTTGCCCCTGCTCCTCCCCGAGCCTATCCGCTCCATTCCCCCTCGCCTCGCCGCTCTCTCCCTCACCCCTCCCCCTCTCAGATCCGCGCGAGGCCGAGCGCCTCGTCGCCGTTCGACGCGCGTCGCCGCGTCCATCGTCGTTGTCCTGCACGGCCACCGTGTCTGGTGCGTTCCCCGTGCTCGATTACCCCGTCCCCGACGTCAAGCCGAAGCAGGAGCCCTCGGGAGCGGACGAGCAGCGCCGCCCCCTTTCTTCTCTGTTTCCGGCGCGGCGACGTCGAATCCGGCCGCCTCAAGCCTGCCCGAGCAGGCTATCATCGGCTACACTCCGCTGTGAGCTCCTCTCGCCCTCTTTGCTCCTCCTTCTCCCCCCTAAGTAGCCTTAGTGGCCGCGCCATTTTTGCCCGAGCTCGCCTCCGTCGAGCTCGTCGCCGGCCGCGTTTCGGCGACAGAACCACCGCGCCAGCATGTCCAGCCTGTTCGCCCGCGCGCGTAGACGCTGCATGTGCCTAGCCCCGCTCCTTTTGCTCGCCGTTGCACCGTTTCGGAGCTCGCCGTGCTTCGGGTCTCCGCCGCTGCTCAACGCCGGCGAGGCTCCGGCCACCCTCGCGTCGCGCCACTACCACCGTTCGCCCCCGCGTCGTCGACTCCTTCGAACGCAGCTAGCCGCGCGGCCAACGGAGCCCCCTAGCCCCTTCTCCCCGCGGCGCCCGTGCCCGACGTCCGCTCCGCCGCTCGCCGACGCCGCTACGGTGGGACTCCGGCGGGGCTACCACCACCACCCGACTCGCGGGCGAGTGCCCGATCGGATGGGCCAAACGGCGCGCCAAACGGCGCCGTTTTCTGCGTTTCCGGCGAGGTCCGAGGCCTCCGCCGCATTTCGGCGTCGCCGGCGGCGAGACGCCGGCCGTCCGACGTGGCGAGGTGGCCCCCACAACCCATGTCGCTGACCGCTGGGCCCCGCGGGCCCAGTTGACCAGGTCAACCTGGCCACGTGGCGCTGACGTGCGGGCCCCACGTTAAAACATTTTAAAATAAACTAAATCTGTTAATTAAGTAAATTGATTAATTAGTATAATTAGTCTCTATGACAAGTGGGACCCTCCCCTGTAATTATCTCTGTTGGATTAGTTTAATTCTCTGTTAAGCCCCTGTGGCTGACTGGTGGGACCCACTGGTCAGGTTTGACCTGACCAGTGCGACCGTTGACTGCTAACGTCACGGTTGCGTCATGATGACGTCATCACCTACTGTTCTGGATAATGTTGAGTTTATAAATAAAAACAATTCCAGAAATTCCAAAAATCTTTAAAAAAATCATATCTTTTTATCCGTAGCTCGGATGGAAAAACTTTCTACATGAAAGTTGCTCAGAACGACGAGACGAAGCCAACCGTGCTATCTGTTTCCGTGACGGGACCCTCTACGGAGGTGAACCCGCAACTTTTAGCCTGTTTCCGGTAGATGAATAGTGCACATACACCGGTTAATAATCCCAGTTAATTCCTAAAAATAACTAATATGACTTAGTCATGTTTTTTTAAGCAACCCTGCACTGCACGTTAGCTTAGCACGCTTTGTGATGCTTGTATTCTGTGTATTTATCTGTTTCTTCCCCCTCTTCTCTCTCGGTAGAGTCCGACGCTGACGCCGCTCCAGAGACCGACGCCGTCTCGGTGATTGGTCCCCCTCCGACGACCTTGCTTTTGCCACCGAGCAACCAGGCAAGCAACCCCCCCTTTGATCATTCCGATATCGCCTATGTCTATTCTCTCTTATTCTTGCATTAGAATTGCTGCTACTGCTGCTGCTCCTATTACTGCTGCATAGCCTGTTTTTGCAATACTGTTGATACCTGTCTTTATTCCTAAACTGCTTAGTATAGGTTGGGTAGCACTGTTGTGGTCCCGCTTTCTCGTAGTTGCCTCGCATAGTACCCTTGCCTCGA
>LR738716.1:139335-153148 GCA_902687465.1 Secale cereale
GTCCACGAAACGGGTCAGAATTGGCCAAAACTTCGAGTGTTGATGACGGACATGTAAACGCACCGCGGGGTTCGTCAATCGTGGAAATCACTATGGGGCCCCAAAACGGTGAGTAATAGTCCACGAAACGGGTCAGAATCGACAAAAACTGCAAGTGTCGATGAACGACACGTAAACGCACCCCTGGGTTCGTAAATCCTGGAAATCACTCCGGGACCCCAAAACAGTGAGTAGTCCACAAAACATGCCAGAATCGGCCAAAACCGCGAGTGCTAATGACCGACATGTAAATGCACCCCGGGGTTCGTCAATCTTGAAAATCACTTCGGGACACCAAAACAGTGAGTAATAGTCCACGAAAGAGGCCAAAATCGGCCAAAACTGCGAGTGCTGATAACCAACACGTAAGCGCACCTTGGGGTTTAGCAACTATGGAAATCGCTTTAGGACCCGAAAACGGTGAGTAATAGTCCACGAAACGGGTCAGAATTGGCCAAAACTTCGAGTGTTGATGACGGACATGTAAACGCACCGCGGGGTTCGTCAATCGTGGAAATCACTATGGGACCCCAAAACGGTGAGTAATAGTCCACGAAACGGGTCAGAATCGACAAAAACTGCGAGTGTTGATGAACGACACGTAAACGCACCCCTACGTTCGCAAGTCCTGGAAATCACTCCAGGACCCCAAAACAGTGAGAAATAGTCCACAAGACATGCCAGAATCGGCCAAAACTGCGAATGTTGATGACCGACACGTAAAGGCACCTCGTGGTTCGTCAATCTTGAAAATCACTCCGGGACCCCAAAACAGTGAGTAATAGTCCACGAAAGAGGCCAAAATCGACCAAAACTAATAGTGCAGATAACTGACAAGTAAGCGCACAATGGGGTTTAGCAACTATGGAAATCGCTTTAGGACCCCCAAACGGTGAGTAATGGTCCACGAAACGGGTCAGAATTGGCCAAAACTTCGAGTGTTGATGACGGACATGTAAACGCACCGCGGGGTTCGTCAATCGTGGAAATCACTATGGGGCCCCAAAACGGTGAGTAATAGTCCACGAAACGGGTCAGAGTTGGCCAAAACTTCGAGTGTTGATGACGGACATGTAAATGCACCGCGGGGTTCGTCAATCGTGGAAATCACTATGGGGCCCCAAAACGGTGAGTAATAGTCCACGAAACGGGTCAGAATCGACAAAAACTGCAAGTGTCGATGAACGACACGTAAACGCACCCCTGGGTTCGTAAATCCTGGAAATCACTCCGGGACCCCAAAACAGTGAGTAGTCCACAAAACATGCCAGAATCGGCCAAAACCGCGAGTGTTAATGACCAACACGTAAATGCACCCCGGGGTTCGTCAATCTTGAAAATCACTTCGGGACACCAAAACAGTGAGTAATAGTCCGCGAAAGAGGCCAAAATCGGCCAAAACTGTGAGTGCTGATAACCAACACGTAAGCGCACCTTGGGGTTTAGCAACTATGGAAATCGCTTTAGGACCCCAAAACGGTGAGTAATAGTCCACGAAACGGGTCAGAATTGGCCAAAACTTCGAGTGTTGATGACGGACATGTAAACGCACCGCGGGGTTCGTCAATCGTGGAAATCACTATTGTAGGAGATATGCCCTAGAGGCAATAACAAATGTTATAAATTATCTCTCTGTTCATAATTAGGTTTATGTTCCATGCTATAACTGCTGTGGTTCCCGAGCCCGTATATCCATAAAGGCTCTGGGGAAAACCCATGTGCACGTGTGGAATAATAAACGATAAAAAGTATTCCTAGTCATGCCTCTAAGACTAGCTCAAGTGTTGCATGATGATTATGTTTTCCCAATCATGGGCATGTCTATGCCAGCAATTTTGAGGGCACAATGTTATAGGAACATTTGTGTTGAATCGACCCGAATTGATGTTATGCTATGAGATACCTTCGTCACAAGTTTATGGTTAATAACACAGGAAGTTAATGTTTGCATAATTCCTTAGACCATGAGAGTATCGAGTTTCTTCATGCTTGCTTCATGAACTTTGGGGTTTGTTAAACGTCATCCGTAAATGGGTGGCTATTACGGCGGCTTACGGGTTCATGGAAAAGTATGGCAAGTAACGAGATAGCTCAAGATTGGGATTTGCTCCTCCGACGATGGAGAGATATACTCGGGCCCTCTCGGTGTAACGGTATCCATCATCGTCTGGCCAGACACAGGGTGATTTGATCACTGGGATGCCGGAACACGAAAACGAGAAAAGAGAACAAAACCGGTAACGAGGTAACTTGCATAGTGGACAAAGTGTTTGCCCACGGGGATGCAATAAATCTCACCTCGGGTGTTTGTGACATATCACGAAGCAAAAGGAATAGCACACAGCAACTGGAGGTTCACTCGAATATTCATTCGTGTGGGTATAGGGGGTCAATATGGGTGTCCACGGCTCCGATGTTGATCATTGATCGGAAGAGGTTCCGTGTCATGTCTATACTTCACCGAACCTATAGGGTCACACGCTTAAGGGTCATCTATCTGCTCAATACTAGACAGGGAGTCTGAGAGAAATCACCGAAAATGTTTCGGAGACAACGGAAGAGTTCCGGAGAGAGAACACCGAAAGAGTTTCGGTAAAACCAAAAAGATGTTTCGGAATATATTATTAGGTCAAAAAGGGTTTCGGCACCGCATGGAAATTATCAGAGGGTGCCAGAATTGGTCTGGGAACTTCTGGGAATTTTCAGAGAGAAAAATCGGAAATGTTCCGAAACTGCCGTAACCGCTGTTGATGCTTTCCGCTGATAAAAACCACAGCACCGAAAATGTTTCGGATCATGCCCAGAATAATTTTAGAGGGTACCGGAAATGTTCTGGGACCTTCTGGAATTTTTCAGAAAAAAGTTTCGCGGAAAACATCTTGTCCCAGTGCGAGGGGACAAGATCCCACGAATCGGGGGTTGCATGTTTGGTGGCTTTTTGTCTAGGGAGCATGCATGTTTCATGGAGACATGTTGGTGGCTTGTTGGGGGGGGCCCAACCATGGGGGGGACAAGGTGTTGGGCTGCCATGGGAGTGTCCCCTTGGTGCCCCCCTTGTGTTACCTTTTTACCCTTCCATGTGGGACATGTAGCATGGGTAATTTTGTATTTCCTCCACCACCCCACCCCTTGCCTTGGCCTATAAATAGAGGTGGAGGGGCAGCCCTCCACACTCACTCCTTCTCACATACATGCCATTGCAATGATCTGGCTTCTCTCTCCCTCCCACGAAATAGTTTCGTAGAGCCGAAAGGCTGTCTGGGTTCCGGTGGGATCTAGTTCTGGACGGCGAAGCCCTGCCGGATAGATGACACCGTATGTGTGCAACTCTGTAGAGAGGTCGTAGATTCGATCTTAGTGCCCTGAGGGGCTGTTCGTGAGTGCCTCCCGGAGGGCTGTCCAAGTGACGGTCCGAGTTCTGTGGGTCCTCCCGTAGGGCTGTCCGAGTGACCGTTCGAGTTTCGAAGGTCCTCCCGAAGGGCTGTCCGCGACACCGTCCGGGGGACTGTTCGACCGTCTCCCGGAGGGCTGTCCGGGGAGCGGATGAGGGTATACATCCTCGCGGTTGGGAGGTTGTAAATCCTAGCTGCGGGGATCTGCACCGACGATCGTCATCGACTCTACTTCCGCTGCGCTACGAGTCGGTAACGAAACAGATCAAACCTTGTATGCAGTCTTCATAGTGGTCCTGGGCTGGTGCGTAGGTCGGAAATTTTTATTTTCTGCTGCATTACCCTACAGTGGCATCAAGAGCCGTGCTATGCGTAGATGCAGGTTGCGATCTAGAATACATGGAGATGTATGGGTGTTGCACAATATAATTAGGTAGTAGATAAGATCTATTACTGAAAATTATTTGTGCGGGTAGCAGATGAAATATGTTACCTGATGTTCTTGTTGCTTCCCTTAAATTTGCGTAGTCCTGATCTTGACAGCATTGTGGAATCTGACAAAGTTCTGGCAATCCGCGATCCTTTCATGCTACTCCTGAGTATGCTGATTGACAGATCAACGAAGTGCTAACAGTTCTTTGGGTTCCACTTTAGTCAAAGAAAGATGGATGCTTCGCAGACGAAAGGGCAATGCAGATATGATCTGCACGGGGGTCATGCGTATGACGAAGTTCAGTATGGGGCTCGAGATTTTATTATCTCGTGTTTCATACACCCTGGAAAGTTAATCTAGCAACTTGAATTATCATACTTGATGATGGACGTTGGTAGCTTCGGTTTGTTTCGAAACCTTAGAAGCCACGTAAGATAAACTTTTGCATGAACCGATTAGAGGCGTCTAACTTGGTTTTGCAGGAGGGTTTGCATGTGCATATGATGTGGTATAGCAGTGCTCATAATAATTTGATTATGTATGAGATGGCTATATAATGTAAATCAATTAACATGACCTGCGTGTCATGATTCGGCATGATGGCTGGAGCCATATGATTGCACTTTAAATGACCTGCGTGTCAACCTTGTGTAATGCATTATTTTATTAGCTATAGAGATAGCAATATTATCTGGTGCATTGACAAGGTGGTGGCAATCTTCGCAAAGGTGAACACCGACGCGAGTGCCGAAGACGAAGAAATGAAAGACTTCTCCGTCAGAAAGGGCTATACCATATCATGCTAATTATGAATTGCCTGAGATGTTTATCCCTTTGATGCACCCTTCTTGATTGCGCCGTAGTCGCTTTTTATTAGGGTGATCTCTCACAAAAATATCAAGTAGTTAGTGTTCTCCCAAGTGTAGCACCGTCACGGCATCTTTCCATTCGGGGTGCGCCATGATCTACATGGGTACGAACGATTGTACGGGTGTGAGGCGGGTGAGGTCAGACCTCGCAGCGAGATCACTTGGTTGTCTTGACGTTCAGGCATGAAAGTCATGAGCTCGGAACACAAGCATCGAAAGATGAACAAGAGTCACATAGAGATGTGATCGGCATGTTTGCCCACCAATTGAGATTTTCGTCATCAGTGGTGACTAACATCAATGGCGTTGAATTGAAATGTGGATCTTGAATCTCTCACAATCAATTATGAGAGATATTGATTTGAGTGGGAGCGCACTGTTGAATTAACTTGTTTAATTCTCAGTGCAATTAATTTTGAACACTGTCTAAGTGTGGTTTGCATAATAGTTGTAGAATAATGGCTCGCGTTTCCACCTTCCCTATTAAAATTGAATAGCTGTTAAATATCTGGTTAAAACTTTACGGTTGGTAACGTAATATGAGGATTGTCCTCAAGAGTGCCGAGAAGGACTTTGTCCTATCGCATACTTTCGGTATTCTCCCGCTAATGCTATGGATCATGTGACTCTCGTCCTTCGATCCAAAAGCTAGAATTCTGTTTTCAGTCAAGTGCAATATGTTTGCTTCCATGAGACCCGAACTTCGAAAGTTTGGATAGTTATATGATATTCATGGAATCTGAAAATCATTTTCAGACACAAACAAAGGCTAACAGATATGTGATATCCAAAGCAATGTTTGTTTTGCAAACTGTTAGTAAAAGTGTTTACTAGGCATTTGACTGATAAGAGAGGGATCCAGAAGAAAGCCTTTCATATGATGAAGTTGGATGTTTTTTCTGGAAGTAGGAGAAATACTAAAAGTTAAACTATTAGAAGTATAAAGGCAAAAAGAAAGAAGACTGGAATATCCAGCTCATGTATGAATGTCATACAAGTTTTTGATGTATAGAAGGCTGGTCAAAGAAATAGTCCTTGGGAATTATGATTAATTTGTTGATCACTGATTCTTGGGTGTTGTGAGTTAAATCACAAAGATACCCGCTCGATTGCATTCTGATGCAACTCGATGTAAGAACTACTATGGCCTAAGAGACTAGCCAGGAATGAGGTTTAGGTATACACAGGGAACATAGTAAATGTTACTATACCTTCCATCGGTGTATTACCGTCTGTATTAATTTTCATAATTCATTTAGAGTTTTACACACTCTAGCCCATTGCATAAGGTATCTTGCAAGAAGGTTGTTCATAAGAGAACTTCTGATGTTCGGTGTTATGAACAACATAAGGGCCATACTTTCATTATGAATGAGATGTATGTTATGAATGTTGATAATAATATATTACCTCTGTGTTTACTTTCACAATTCATTTTAGAGTTTCATACACTCTAGCCCATTGCACAATGTTTGTTGCAAAGGAGTTGTTCATAAGAACAACAATTGTTGTTTAGTATTACGAATAACATGAAGGGCCATGCTTCCATCCAAGATGGGATGTATGTTATGAATATTGATGGTAATATGATACATCCATAACACTGACGCTAAATGTCGCAAGACTAAAAGAATACCACACAAGTGTGGCACTACATTTGGTCACATTGGAGAAACCCGCATGGAAAATTCCATTATGATGGATTTTGAAGTCGTTTGATTTTGAATCATCTGACACTTGCAACTTTCCTCCGAAAAGTGAAGTGACTGAAATACCGTTCACAGGCCATAAGGAACGAGTAACAAACTTATTGGTGATCATACATTTGATGTGTGTAGTCCGATAAATGTTGTTAGTAGTGGATTTATCTATCTTCAAAAATGACTCAAGTAGATATATGGATATTTACTTGATGAGACGTATGTCTGGATCTTTTGAAATCATTCGAAAGGTTTTCAAAAATGAAGTAGAAGTTATTGTAACAAGAAAATTATGTTTCTACAATTCGATTGCAGAAAGGAATATTTGAGTTACAAGTTTAGCGAATGTCTGATGAGTTGTGAAAGGGGTTTCATAACTTGCACTTCCCGGAACACCACTGCAAGTGGAAAGTCTGTGAAGATGTAATCAAACCATTTATGACATGGTAAGATCAAATATGACATAAATAAATTTGCCATTATCCCTTTTATAGTGATGCTTTAGAGACTACGGCTTTTACACTGAAAAGAGCTCCATCGGGTCTGTTGAAATGACACCATGGTATGGTACGCCCAACCATGTTGTAACTTTTCTTAACATTTGGAATATGGGGCTTGTGTAACAGGTTACAAACCTATTCCAAATCAGACAAGTGCTACTTTGTAGGTTATCCCAAGCAATTGGGTATTCCTCCCTCACTATACCGAGGAAAATAGTTTTGCCACGAAACGGTATGCTTTTAAAGAGAATAGTTCTTTCAAAAAGGTGAGTGGGAGAACAGTGCAACTCGACGAGATAACAGTATCTTCGTCATCAGGTCAAAGGAAAGAGACCTTGGAAGTAATTCCAGAGTTTCCTACTGCGACTGATACGGAAGTCTCTACAATAAAATGTATGGACTTCGGTCGAACTTGCAGCTGAACCACGTAGGCAAGGCTCGTGCAAACCTCTCAGGTGCGCAGACGAGATATTGTTGTTGGACAACAGTATACCTATGATACACAAGGAAGCGTTGATGGGCCCTGACTCCGGAATTGGCTAAATGCCAATACAACCCGAGTTAGTTTCCATATAAGTGATTCAAGATTAAAACCTTGATACACCTTTCGGAAGACTTAGAGTCTAACGAATATTTATGGAACTTAAAACTGATACGGATAAAATGTTTTATCCATAAAGCTCGACTTGTTGCAATAACAAGTTCAAGGAGTTGACTACGATGAGGTTGTTTCATCGTAGCGATGCTTAAAGTCGGTTCAGGTTGAACTAGCAATTAATACATATTTCAATCATGAGATATGAACCATGGATGACAAAAGGATTTCCATCTGATGGAAATGAAACCTAGGACTTGTATGTGATACAGTCCAAAGTAATTTGTCGATCCAGAGGATGCTAGTAAGGGTGCAAACTTCAGAGTTCCAGCGATGGACAGAAGAGAGCAAATTGGAGTTGGAATCTTCTTGTTTTGATGAAATGGTCAAAAGGTGTTTTGACTTCATCAATGGGTAACGAAGTTGCTTGTAATTCAAGAAAGTAAGTGGGAGCGCAATAATATTTCTAAAAACCTTGTGTGCTTGACACATTGGTAATTGGAAATAAATTTCTTGACACGAATTAGGACTTCATTTGAAAATAGTTTTTCGATGAAGTGCTTGGGCTAAATAGCCTCAATATTAGGCATGATGATCTATGGAGATAGATTTACCTAATGGGGCTAAGCCATGAATACATATTGACAAGATGCTAAAACGGTTTAGCATTTAAAATGCCAAGGAGTGATTCTTGCCGAAGTCACATGGAAAGAGTTTCTACAATACTCGGTGTCCCAAAACACTGATGAGTAAAAGACATGATGGGGATTCCACACACCTCGTGTTTGGATTAATCATGTATTCCATGGTATGTAAAAACAACCAGATATGTCCAATACTCAAAAGGTGTTGTGAGTATGGATACCAAAATGATCAAAAGGACTGATCATAGGACAACAGTGAAAGATGTCATTTAGTACCAGAGTAGTACTGATGACATGTTTTCTCGCAAGCAGAGATTATGAAGTACTCGTTGTAAGTAATTACATCGATACAGTCTTCATCAATGCTCCATGCGATTTTTGATTTAAATTAAGGGTTTTGTGTTGCACACAATGTGGTGGCACAGTTTGTTGGAAAATGTTCCAAACAAGTTACTGTGGCGAATTCTATAACAGAGGCGAAGTATGTTGCCGCTTTTGAAGCGACAAAGAAGATGTTGAATCATATAGTTCATTCATGAACTTAGTATGGTTCCAAGATGGCTTTTGTCAATGGGACACTACTGCAGGTAGTTGCTCCATAACTCAGTCTGAGGAATCCAGGTTCGACCTGTGATTCGCATACATACAAAGCGAAATCCACACAAAATATGAATTTTGTGAAGGCGTGAAAACGCGAACGATATGCAAAGATACACACGGAGCTGAAGTCGTCAGATCCATTGGACATCAGGCTATACCACAAGCGAAGCATATTTACACCAATGTGCCATAGGTGTAAAGTGCATTAGCATTGACTAGATATTGACTCTAGTGCAAGTGGGAGTCTGTAGGAGATATGCCCTAGAGGCAATAATATCTATTATTTATCTCACTGTTCATAATTAGGTTTATGTTCCATGCTATAACTGCTATGGTTCCCGAGCCCGTATATCCATAAAGGCTCTGGGGAAAACCCATGTGCACGTGTGGAATAATAAACGATAAAAAGTATTCCTAGTCATGCCTCTAAGACTAGCTCAAGTGTTGCATGATGATTATGTTTTCCCAATCATGGGCATGTCTATGCCAGCAATTTTGAGGGCACAATGTTATAGGAACATTTGTGTTGAATCGACCCGAATTGATGTTATGCTATGAGATACTTTCGTCACAAGTTAATGGTTAATAACACAGGAAGTTATTGTTTGCATAATTCCTTAGACCATGAGAGTATCGAGTTCCTTCATGCTTGATTCATGAACTTTGGGGTTTGTTAAACGTCATCCGTAACTGGATGGCTATTACGGCGGCTTACGGGTTCATGGGAAAGTATGGCAAGTAACTTGATAGCTCAAGATTGGGATTTGCTCCTCCGTCGATGGAGAGATATACTCGGGCCCTCTCGGTGTAACGGTATCCATCATCGTCTGGCCAGACACAGGGTGATTTGATCACTGGGATGCCGGAACACGAAAACGAGAAAAGAGAACAAAACCGGTAACGAGGTAACTTGCATAGTGGACAAAGTGTTTGCCCACGGGAATGCAATAAATCTCACCTCGGGTGTTTGTGACATATCACGAAGCAAAAGGAATAGCTCACAGCAACTGGAGGTTCACTCGAATATTCATTCGTGTGGGTATAGGGGTCAATATGGGTGTCCACGGCTCCGATGTTGATCATTGATCGGAAGGGGTTCCGGGTCATGTCTATACTTCACCGAACCTATAGGGTCACACGCTTAAGGGTCATCTATCTGCTGAATACTAGACAGGGAGTCTGAGAGAAAATCACCGAAAAAGTTTCGGAGACAACGGAAGAGTTCCGGAGAGAGAACACCGAAAGAGTTTCGGTAAAACCGAAAAGATGTTTCGGAATATATTATTAGGTCAAAAAGGGTTTCGGCACCGCATGGAAATTATCAGAGGGTGCCAGAATTGGTCTGGGAACTTCTGGGAATTTTCAGAGAGAAAAATCGGAAATGTTCCGAAACTGCCGTAACCGCTGTTGATGCTTTCCGCTGATAAAAACCACAGCACCGAAAATGTTTCGGATCATGCCCAGAATAATTTTAGAGGGTACCGGAAATGTTCTGGGACCTTCTGGAATTTTTCAGAAAAAAGTTTCGCGGAAAACATCTTGTCCCAGTGCGAGGGGACAAGATCCCACGAATCGGGGGTTGCATGTTTGGTGGCTTTTTGTCTAGGGAGCATGCATGTTTCATGGAGACATGTTGGTGGCTTGTTGGGGGGGGCCCCCCATGGGGGGGACAAGGTGTTGGGCTGCCATGGGAGTGTCCCCTTGGTGCCCCCCTTGTGTTACCTTTTTACCCTTCCATGTGGGACATGTAGCATGGGTAATTTGGTATTTCCTCCACCACCCCACCCCTTGCCTTGGCCTATAAATAGAGGTGGAGGGGCAGCCCTCCACACTCACTCCTTCTCACATACATGCCATTGCAATGATCTGGCTTCTCTCTCCCTCCCACGAAATAGTTTCGTAGAGCCGAAAGGCTGTCTGGGTTCCGGTGGGAACTAGTTCTGGACGGCGAAGCCCTGCCGGATAGATGACACCGTATGTGTGCAACTCTGTAGAGAGGTCGTAGATTCGATCTTAGTGCCCTGAGGGGCTGTTCGTGAGTGCCTCCCGGAGGGCTGTCCAAGTGACGGTCCGAGTTCTGTGGGTCCTCCCGTAGGGCTGTCCGAGTGACCGTTCGAGTTTCGAAGGTCCTCCCGAAGGGCTGTCCGCGACACCGTCCGGGGGACTGTTCGACCGTCTCCCGGAGGGCTGTCCGGGGAGCGGATGAGGGTATACATCCTCGCGGTTGGGAGGTTGTAAATCCTAGCTGCGGGGATCTGCACCGACGATCGTCATCGACTCTACTTCCGCTGCGCTACGAGTCGGTAACGAAACAGATCAAACCTTGTATGCAGTCTTCATAGTGGTCCTGGGCTGGTGCGTAGGTCGGAAATTTTTATTTTCTGCTGCATTACCCTACAACTATGGGACCCCAAAACGGTGAGTAATAGTCCACGAAACGGGTCAGAATCGACAATAACTGCGAGTGTTGATGAACGACACGTAAACGCACCCCTGGGTTCGCAAGTCCTGGAAATCACTCCGGGACCCCAAAACAGTGAGTAATAGTCCACAAGACATGTCAGAATCGGCCAAAACCGCGAATGTTGATGACCGACACGTAAAGGCACCCCGTGGTTCGTCAATCTTGAAAATCACTCCGGGACCCCAAAACAGTGAGTAATAGTCCACGAAAGAGGCCAAAATCGACCAAAACTAATACTGCTGATAACTGACAAGTAAGCGCACAATGGGGTTTAGCAACTATGGAAATCGCTTTAGGACCCCAAAACGGTGAGTAATAGTCCACGAAACGGGTCAGAATTGGCCAAAACTTCGAGTGTTGATGACGGACATGTAAACGCACCGCGGGGTTCGTCAATCGTGGAAATCACTATGGGGCCCCAAAACGGTGAGTAATAGTCCACGAAACGGGTCAGAATAGACAAAAACTGCAAGTGTCGATGAACGACACGTAAACGCACCCCTGGGTTCGTAAATCCTGGAAATCACTCCGGGACCCCAAAACAGTGAGTAGTCCACAAAACATGCCAGAATCGGCCAAAACCGCGAGTGTTAATGACCGACACGTAAATGCACCCCGGGGTTCGTCAATCTTGAAAATCACTCCGGGACACCAAAACAGTGAGTAATAGTCCACGAAAGAGGCCAAAATCGGCCAAAACTGCGAGTGCTGATAACCAACACGTAAGCGCACCTTGGGGTTTAGCAACTATGGAAATCGCTTTAGGACCCCAAAACGGTGAGTAATAGTCCACGAAACGGGTCAGAATTGGCCAAAACTTCGAGTGTTGATGACGGACATGTAAACGCACCGCGGGGTTCGTCAATCGTGGTAATCACTATGGGACCCCAAAACGGTGAGTAATAGTCCACGAAACGGGTCAGAATCGACAAAAACTGCGAGTGTTGATGAACGACACGTAAACGCACCCCTGGGTTCGCAAGTCCTGGAAATCACTCCGGGACCCCAAAACAGTGAGTAATAGTCCACAAGACATGCCAGAATCGGCCAAAACCGCGAATGTTGATGACCGACACGTAAAGGCACCCCGTGGTTCGTCAATCTTGAAAATCACTCCGGGACCCCAAAAACAGTGAGTAATAGTCCACGAAAGAGGCCAAAATCGACCAAAACTAATAGTGCTGATAACTGACAAGTAAGCGCACAATGTGGTTTAGCAACTATGGAAATCGCTTTAGGACCCCAAAACGGTGAGTAATAGTCCACGAAACGGGTCAGAATTGGCCAAAACTTCGAGTGTTGATGACGGACATGTAAACGCACCGCGAGGTTCGTCAATCGTGGAAATCACTATGGGGACCCAAAACGGTGAGTAATAGTCCAAGAAACGGGTCAGAATCGACAAAAACTGCGAGTGTCGATGAACGACACGTAAACGCATTTCTGGGTTCGTAAATCCTGGAAATCACTCCGGGACCCCAAAACAGTGAGTAGTCGACAAAACATGCCAGAATCGGCCAAAACCGCGAGTGTTAATGACCGACACGTAAATGCACCCCGGCGTTCGTCAATCTTGAAAATCACTCCGGGACACCAAAACAGTGAGTAATAGTCCACGAAAGAGGCCAAAATCGGCCAAAACTGCGAGTGCTGATAACCAACACGTAAGCGCACCTTGGGGTTTAGCAACTATGGAAATCGCTTTAGGACCCCAAAACGGTGAGTAATAGTCCACGAAACGGGTCAGCATTGGCCAAAACTTCGAGTGTTGATGACGGACATGTAAACGCACCACGGGGTTCGTCAATCGTGGTAATCACTATGGGACCCCAAAACGGTGAGTAATAGTCCACGAAACGGGTCAGAATCGACAAAAACTGCGAGTGTTGATGAACGACACGTAAACGCACCCCTGGTTCGCAAGTCCTGGAAATCACTCCGGGACCCCGAAACAGTGAGTAATAGTCCACAAGACATGCCAGAATCGGCCAAAACCGCGAATGTTGATGACCGACACGTAAAGGCACCCCGTGGTTCGTCAATCTTGAAAATCACTCCGGGACCCCAAAAACAGTGAGTAATAGTCCACGAAAGAGGCCAAAATCGACCAAAACTAATAGTGCTGATAACTGACAAGTAAGCGCACAATGTGGTTTAGCAACTATGGAAATCGCTTTAGGACCCCAAAACGGTGAGTAATAGTCCACGAAACGGGTCAGAATTGGCCAAAACTTCGAGTGTTGATGACGGACATGTAAATGCACCGCGGGGTTCGTCAATCGTGGAAATCACTATGGGGACCCAAAACGGTGAGTAATAGTCCAAGAAACGGGTCAGAATCGACAAAAACTGCGAGTGTCGATGAACGACACGTAAACGCATTTCTGGGTTCGTAAATCCTGGAAATCACTCCGGGACCCCAAAACAGTGAGTAGCCAACAAAACATGCCAGAATCGACCAAAACCGCGAGTGTTGATGAACGAAACGCACCCCTGGGTTCGTAAATCCTAGAAATCACTCCGGGACCCCAAAACAGAGTAGTCCACAAAACATGCCAGAATCGGCCAAAACCGCGA
>LR738716.1:153691-170241 GCA_902687465.1 Secale cereale
AACGCACCGCGGGGTTCGTCAATCGTGGAAATCACTATGGGGCCCCAAAACGGTGAGTAATAGTCCACGAAACGGGTCAGAATCGACAAAAACTGCGAGTGTCGATGAACGAAACGTAAACGCACCCCTGGGTTCGTAAATCCTGGAAATCACTCCGGGACCCCAAAACAGTGAGTAGTCCACAAAACATGCCAGAATCGGCCAAAACCGCGAGTGTTAATGACCGACACGTAAACGCACCCCGGGGTTCGTCAATCTTGAAAATCACTCCGGGACACCAAAACAGTGAGTAATAGTCCACGAAAGAGGCCAAAATCGGCCAAAACTGCGAGTGCTGATAACCAACACATAAGCGCACCTTGGGGTTTAGCAACTATGGAAATCGCTTTAGGACCCCAAAACGGTGAGTAATAGTCCACGAAACGGGTCCGAATTGGCCAAAACTTCGAGTGTTGATGACGGACATGTAAACGCACCGCGGGGTTTGTCAATCGTGGTAATCACTATGGGACCCCAAAACGGTGAGTAATAGTCGACGAAACGGGTCAGAATCGACAAAAACTGCGAGTGTTGATGAACGACACGTAAACGCACCCCTGGGTTCGCAAGTCCTGGAAATCACTCCGGAACCCCAAAACAGTGAGTAATAGTCCACAAGACATGCCAGAATCGGCCAAAACCGCGAATGTTGATGACCGACACGTAAAGGCACAGCGTGGTTCGTCAATCTTGAAAATCACTCCGGGACCCCAAAAACAGTGAGTAATAGTCCACGAAAGAGGCCAAAATCGACCAAAACTAATAGTGCTGATAACTGACAAGTAAGCGCACAATGTGGTTTAGCAACTATGGAAATCGCTTTAGGACCCCAAAACGGTGAGTAATAGTCCACGAAACGGGTCAGAATTGGCCAAAACTTCGAGTGTTGATGACGGACATGTAAACGCACCGCGGGGTTCGTCAATCGTGGAAATCACTATGGGACCCCAAAACGGTGAGTAATAGTCCACGAAACGGGTCAGAATCGACAAAAACTGCGAGTGTTGATGAACGACACGTAAACGCACCCCTGGGTTCGCAAGTCCTGGAAATCACTCCGGGACCCCAAAACAGTGAGTAATAGTCCACAAGACATGCCAGAATCGGCCAAAACCGCGAATGTTGATGACCGACACATAAAGGCACCCCGTGGTTCGTCAATCTTGAAAATCACTCCGGGACCCCAAAAACAGTGAGTAATAGTCCACGAAAGAGGCCAAAATCGACCAAAACTAATAGTGCTGATAACTGACAAGTAAGCGCACAATGGGGTTTAGCAACTATGGAAATCGCTTTAGGACCCCAAAACGGTGAGTAATAGTCCACGAAACGGGTCAGAATTGGCCAAAACTTCGAGTGTTGATGACGGACATGTAAACGCACCGCGGGGTTCGTCAATCGTGGAAATCACTATGGGGCCCCAAAACGGTGAGTAATAGTCCACGAAACGGGCCAGAATCGACAAAAACTGCGAGTGTTGATGGACGACACGTAAACGCACCCCTGGGTTCGTAAATCCCGGAAATCACTCCGGGACCCCAAAACAGTGAGTAGTCCACAAAACATGCCAGAATCGGCCAAAACCGCGAGTGTTAATGACCGACACGTAAATGCACCCCGGGGTTCGTCAATCTTGAAAATCACTCTGGGACACCAAAGCAGTGAGTAATAGTCCACGAAAGAGGCCAAAATCGGCCAAAACTGCGAGTGCTGATAACCAACACGTAAGCGCACCTTGGGGTTTAGCAACTATGGAAATCGCTTTAGGACCCCAAAACGGTGAGTAATAGTCCACGAAACGGGTCAGAATTGGCCAAAACTTCGAGTGTTGATGACGGACATGTAAACGCACCGCGGGGTTCGTCAATCGTGGAAATCACTATGGGGCCCCAAAACGGTGAGTAATAGTCCACGAAACGGGTCAGAATCGACAAAAACTGCGAGTGTCGATGGACGACACGTAAACGCACCCCTGGGTTCGTAAATCCTGGAAATCACACCGGGACCCAAAAACAGTGAGTAGTCCACAAAACATGCCAGAATCGGCCAACACCGCGAGTGTTAATGACCGACACGTAAATGCACCCCGGGGTTCGTCAATCTTGAAAATCACTCCGGGACACCAAAGCAGTGAGTAATAGTCCACGAAAGAGGCCAAAATCGGCCAAAACTGCGAGTGCTGATAACCAACACGTAAGCGCACCTTGGGGTTTAGCAACTATGGAAATCGCTTTAGGACCCCAAAACGGTGAGTAATAGTCCACGAAACGGGTCAGAATTGGCCAAAACTTCGAGTGTTGATGACGGACATGTAAACGCACCGCGGGGTTCGTCAATCGTGGAAATCACTATGGGGCCCCAAAACGGTGAGTAATAGTCCACGAAACGGGTCAGAATCGACAAAAACTGCGAGTGTCGATGGACGACACGTAAACGCACCCCTGGGTTCGTAAATCCTGGAAATCACACCGGGACCCCAAAACAGTGAGTAGTCCACAAAACATGCCAGAATCGGCCAAAACCGCGAGTGTTAATGACCGACACGTAAATGCACCTCGGGGTTCGTCAATCTTGAAAATCACTCCGGGACACCAAAGCAGTGAGTAATAGTCCACGAAAGAGGCCAAAATCGGCCAAAACTGCGAGTGCTGATAACCAACACGTAGGCGCACCTTGGGGTTTAGCAACTATGGAAATCACTTTAGGACCCCAAAACGGTGAGTAATAGTCCACGAAACGGGTCAGAATTGGCCAAAACTTCGAGTGTTGATGACGGACATGTAAACGCACGCGGGGTTCGTCAATCGTGGAATTCACTATGGGACCCCAAAACGGTGAGTAATAGTCCACGAAACGGGTCAGAATCGACAAAAACTGCGAGTGTTGATGAACGACACGTAAACGCACCCCTGGGTTCGCAAGTCCTGGAAATCACTCCGGGACCCCAAAACAGTGAGTAATAGTCCACAAGACATGCCAGAATCGGCCAAAACCGCGAATGTTGATGACCGACACGTAAAGGCACCCCGTGGTTCGTCAATCTTGAAAATCACTCCGGGACCCCAAAACAGTGAGTAATAGTCCACGAAAGAGGCCAAAATCGACCAAAACTAATAGTGCTGATAACTGACACGTAAGCGCACCTTGGGGTTTAGCAACTATGGAAATCGCTTTAGGACCCCAAAACGGTGAGTAATAGTCCACGAAACGGGTCAGAATTGGCCAAAACTTCGAGTGTTGATGACGGACATGTAAACGCACCGCGGGGTTCGTCAATCGTGGAAATCACTATGGGACCCCAAAACGGTGAGTAATAGTCCACGAAACGGGTCAGAATCGACAAAAACTGCGAGTGTCGATGAACGACACGTAAACGCACCCCTGGGTTCGTAAATCCTGGAAATCACTCCGGGACCCCAAAACAGTGAGTAGTCCACAAAACATGCCAGAATCGGCCAAAACCGCGAGTGTTAATGACCGACACGTAAATGCACCCCGGGGTTCGTCAATCTTGAAAATCACTCCGGGACACCAAAACAGTGAGTAATAGTCCACGAAAGAGGCCAAAATCGGCCAAAACTACGAGTGCTGATAACCAACACGTAGGCGCACCTTGGGGTTTAGCAACTATGGAAATCACTTTAGGACCCCAAAACGGTGAGTAATAGTCCACGAAACGGGTCAGAATTGGCCAAAACTTCGAGTGTTGATGACGGACATGTAAACGCACGCGGGGTTCGTCAATCGTGGAATTCACTATGGGACCCCAAAACGGTGAGTAATAGTCCACGAAACGGGTCAGAATCGACAAAAACTGCGAGTGTCGATGAACGACACGTAAACGCACCCCTGGGTTCGTAAATCCTAGTAATCACTCCGGGACCCCAAAACAGTGAGTAGTCCACAAAACATGCCAGAATCGGCCAAAACCGCGAGTGTTAATGACCGACACGTAAATGCACCCCGGGGTTCGTCAATCTTGAAAATCACTCCGGGATACCAAAACAGTGAGTAATAGTCCACGAAAGAGGCCAAAATCGGCCAAAACTGCGAGTGCTGATAACCAACACGTAAGCGCACCTTGGGGTTTAGCAACTATGGAAATCGCTTTAGGACCCCAAAACGGTGAGTAATAGTCCATGAAACGGGTCAGAATTGGCCAAAACTTTGAGTGTTGATGACGGACATGTAAACGCACCGCGGGGTTCGTCAATCGTGGAAATCACTATGGGGCCCCAAAACGGTGAGTAATAGTCCACGAAACGGGTCAGAATCGACAAAAACTGCGACTGTCGATGAACAACACGTAAACGCACCCCTGGGTTCGTAAATCCTGGAAATCACTCCGGGACCCCAAAACAGTGAGTAGTCCACAAAACATGCCAGAATCGGCCAAAACCGCGAGTGTTAATGACCGACACGTAAATGCACCCCGGGGTTCGTCAATCTTGAAAATCACTCCGGGACACCAAAACAGTGAGTAATAGTCCACGAAAGAGGCCAAAATCGGCCAAAACTGCGAGTGCTGATAACCAACACGTAAGCGCACCTTGGGGTTTAGCAACTATGGAAATCGCTTTAGGACCCCAAAACGGTGAGTAATAGTCCACGAAACGGGTCAGAATTGGCCAAAACTTTGAGTGTTGATGACGGACATGTAAACGCACCGCGGGGTTCGTCAATCGTGGAAATCACTATGGGGCCCCAAAACGGTGAGTAATAGTCCACGAAACGGGTCAGAATCGACAAAAACTGTGAGTGTCGATGAACGACACGTAAACGCACCCCTGGGTTCGTAAATCCTGGAAATCACTCCGGGACCCCAAAACAGTGAGTAGTCCACAAAACATGCCAGAATCGGCCAAAACCGCGAGTGTTAATGACCGACACGTAAATGCACCCCGGGGTTCGTCAATCTTGAAAATCACTCCGGAATACCAGAACAGTGAGTAATAGTCCACGAAAGAGGCCAAAATCGGCCAAAACTGCGAGTGCTGATAACCAACACGTAAGCGCACCTTGGGTTTTAGCAACTATGGAAATCGCTTTAGGACCCCAAAACGGTGAGTAATAGTCCACGAAACGGGTCCGAATTGGCCAAAACTTCGAGTGTTGATGACGGACATGTAAACGCACGCGGGGTTCGTCAATCGTGGAAATCACTATGGGACCCCAAAACGGTGAGTAATAGTCCACGAAACGGGTCAGAATCGACAAAAACTTCGAGTGTTGATGAACGACACGTAAACGCACCCCTGGGTTCGCAAGTCCTGGAAATCACTCCGGGACCCCAAAACAGTGAGTAATAGTCCACAAGACATGCCAGAATCGGCCAAAACCGCGAATGTTGATGACCGACACGTAAAGGCACCCCGTGGTTCGTCAATCTTGAAAATCACTCCGGGACCCCAAAACAGTGAGTAATAGTCCACGAAAGAGGACAAAATCAACCAAAACTAATAGTGCTGATAACTGACAAGTAAGCGCACAATGGGGTTTAGCAACTATGGAAATCGCTTTAGGACCCCAAAACGGTGAGTAATACTCCACGAAACGGGTCAGAATTGGCCAAAACTTCGAGTGTTGATGACGGACATGTAAACGCACCGCGGGGTTCGTCAATCGTGGAAATAACTATGGGGCCCCAAAACGGTGAGTAATAGTCCACGAAACGGGTCAGAATCGACAAAAACTGCGAGTGTCGATGAACGACACGTAAACGCACCCCTGGGTTCGTAAATCCTGGAAATCACTCCGGGACCCCAAAACAGTGAGTAGTCCACAAAACATGCCAGAATCGGCCAAAACCGCGAGTGTTAAGGACCGACACGTAAATGCACCCCGGGGTTCGTCAATCTTGAAAATCACTCCGGGACACCAAAACAGTGAGTAATAGTCCACGAAAGAGGCCAAAATCGGCCAAAACTGCGAGTGCTGATAACCAACACGTAAGCGCACCTTGGGGTTTAGCAACTATGGAAATCGCTTTAGGACCCCAAAACGGTGAGTAATAGTCCACGAAACGGGTCAGAATTGGCCAAAACTTTGAGTGTTGATGACGGACATGTAAACGCACCGCGGGGTTCGTCAATCGTGGAAATCACTATAGGGCCCCAAAACGGTGAGTAATAGTCCACGAAACGGGTCAGAATCGACAAAAACTGCGACTGTCGATGAACGACACGTAAACGCACCCCTGGGTTCGTAAATCCTGGAAATCACTCCGGGACCCCAAAACAGTGAGTAGTCCACAAAACATGCCAGAATCGGCCAAAACCGCGGGTGTTAATGACCGACACGTAAATGCACCCCGGGGTTCGTCAATCTTGAAAATCACTCCGGAACACCAAAACAGTGAGTAATAGTCCACGAAAGAGGCCAAAATCGGCCAAAACTGCGAGTGCTGATAACCAACACGTAAGCGCACCTTGGGGTTTAGCAACTATGGAAATCGCTTTAGGACCCCAAAACGGTGAGTAATAGTCCACGAAACGGGTCAGAATTGGCCAAAACTTCGAGTGTTGATGACGGACATGTAAACGCACCGCGGGGTTCGTCAATCGTGGAAATCACTATGGGACCCCAAAACGGTGAGTAATAGTCCACGAAACGGGTCAGAATCGACAAAAACTGCGAGTGTCGATGAACGACACGTAAACGCACCCCTGGGTTCGTAAATCCTGGAAATCACTCCGGGACCCCAAAACAGTGAGTAGTCCACAAAACATGCCAGAATCGGCCAAAACCGCGAGTGTTAATGACCGACACGTAAATGCACCCCGGGGTTCGTCAATCTTGAAAATCACTCCGGGACACCAAAACAGTGAGTAATAGTCCACGAAAGAGGCCAAAATCGGCCAAAACTACGAGTGCTGATAACCAACACGTAGGCGCACCTTGGGGTTTAGCAACTATGGAAATCACTTTAGGACCCCAAAACGGTGAGTAATAGTCCACGAAACGGGTCAGAATTGGCCAAAACTTCGAGTGTTGATGACGGACATGTAAACGCACGCGGGGTTCGTCAATCGTGGAATTCACTATGGGACCCCAAAACGGTGAGTAATAGTCCACGAAACGGGTCAGAATCGACAAAAACTGCGAGTGTTGATGAAGGACACGTAAACGCACCCCTGGGTTCGCAAGTCCTGGAAATCACTCCGGGACCCCAAAACAGTGAGTAATAGTCCACAAGACATGCCAGAATCGGCCAAAACCGCGAATGTTGATGACCGACACGTAAAGGCACCCCGTGGTTCGTCAATCTTGAAAATCACTCCGGGACCCCAAAACAGTGAGTAATAGTCCACGGAAGAGGCCAAAATCGACCAAAACTAATAGTGCTGATAACTGACAAGTAAGCGCACAATGGGGTTTAGCAACTATGGAAATCGCTTTAGGACCCCAAAACGGTGAGTAATAGTCCACGAAATGGGTCAGAATTGGCCAAAACTTCGAGTGTTGATGACGGACATGTAAACGCACCGCGGGGTTCGTCAATCGTGGAAATCACTATGGGGCCCCAAAACGGTGAGTAATAGTCCACGAAACGGGTCAGAATCGACAAAAACTGCGAGTGTGGATGAACGACACGTAAACGCACCCCTGGGTTCGTAAATCCTGGAAATCACTCCGGGACCCCAAAACAGTGAGTAGTCCACAAAACATGCCAGAATCGGCCAAAACCGCGAGTGTTAATGACCGACACGTAAATGCACCCCGGGGTTCGTCAATCTTGAAAATCACTCCGGGACACCAAAACAGTGAGTAATAGTCCACGAAAGAGGCCAAAATCGGCCAAAACTACGAGTGCTGATAACCAACACGTAGGCGCACCTTGGGGTTTAGCAACTATGGAAATCACTTTAGGACCCCAAAACGGTGAGTAATAGTCCACGAAACGGGTCAGAATTGGCCAAAACTTCGAGTGTTGATGACGGACATGTAAACGCACGCGGGGTTCGTCAATCGTGGAATTCACTATGGGACCCCAAAACGGTGAGTAATAGTCCACGAAACGGGTCAGAATCGACAAAAACTGCGAGTGTTGATGAACGACACGTAAACGCACCCCTGGGTTCGCAAGTCCTGGAAATCACTCCGGGACCCCAAAACAGTGAGTAATAGTCCACAAGACATGCCAGAATCGGCCAAAACCGCGAATGTTGATGACCGACACGTAAAGGCACCCCGTGGTTCGTCAATCTTGAAAATCACTCCGGGACCCCAAAACAGTGAGTAATAGTCCACGAAAGAGGACAAAATCGACCAAAACTAATAGTGCTGATAACTGACAAGTAAGCGCACAATGGGGTTTAGCAACTATGGAAATCGCTTTAGGACCCCAAAACGGTGAGTAATAGTCCACGAAACGGGTCAGAATTGGCCAAAACTTCGAGTGTTGATGACGGACATGTAAACGCACCGCGGGGTTCGTCAATCGTGGAAATCACTATGGGGCCCCAAAACGGTGAGTAATAGTCCACGAAACGGGTCAGAATCGACAAAAACTGCGTGTGTCGATGAACGACACGTAAACGCACCCATGGGTTCGTAAATCCTGGAAATCACTTCGGGACCCCAAAACAGTGAGTATTCCACAAAACATGCCAGAATCGGCCAAAACCGCGAGTGTTAATGACCGACACGTAAATGCACCCCGGGGTTCGTCAATCTTGAAAATCACTCCGGGACACCAAAACAGTGAGTAATAGTCCACGAAAGAGGCCAAAATCGGCCAAAACTGCGAGTGCTGATAACCAACACGTAAGCGCACCTTGGGGTTTAGCAACTATGGAAATCGCTTTAGGACCCCAAAACGGTGAGTAATAGTCCACGAAACGGGTCAGAATTGGCCAAAACTTCGAGTGTTGATGACGGACATGTAAACGCACCGCGGGGTTCGTCAATCGTGGAAATCACTATGGGTCCCCAAAACGGCGAGTAATAGTCCACGAAACGGGTCAGAATCGACAAAAACTGCGAGTGTCGATGAACGACACGTAAACGCACCCCTGGGTTCGTAAATCCTGGAAATCACTCCGAGACCCCAAAACAGTGAGTAGTCCACAAAACATGCCAGAATCGGCCAAAACCGCGAGTGTTAATGACCGACACGTAAATGCACCCCGGGGTTCGTCAATCTTGAAAATCAATCCGGGACACCAAAACAGTGAGTAATAGTCCACGAAAGAGGCCAAAATCGGCCAAAACTGCGAGTGCTGATAACCAACACGTAGGCGCACCTTGGGGTTTAGCAACTATGGAAATCGCTTTAGGACCCCAAAACGGTGAGTAATAGTCCACGAAACGGGTCAGAATTGGCCAAAACTTCGAGTGTTGATGACGGACATGTAAACGCACCGCGGGGTTCGTCAATCGTGGAAATCACTATGGGACCCCAAAACGGTGAGTAATAGTCCACGAAACGGGTCAGAATCGACAAAAACTGCGAGTGTTGATGAACGGCACGTAAATGCACCCCTGGGTTCGCAAGTCCTGGAAATCACTCCGGGACCCCGAAACAGTGAGTAATAGTCCACAAGACATGCCAGAATCGGCCAAAACCGCGAATGTTGATGACCGACACGTAAAGGCACCCCGTGGTTCGTCAATCTTGAAAATCACTCCTGAACACCAAAACAGTGAGTAATAGTCCACGAAAGAGGCCAAAATCGGCCAAAACTGCGAGTGCTGATAACCAACACGTAAGCGCACCTTGGGGTTTAGCAACTATGGAAATCGCTTTAGGACCCCAAAACGGTGAGTAATAGTCCACGAAACGGGTCAGGATTGGCCAAAACTTCGAGTGTTGATGACGGACATGTAAACGCACCGCAGGGTTCGTCAATCGTGGAAATCACTATGGGGCCCCAAAACGGTGAGTAATAGTCCACGAAACGGGTCAGAATCGACAAAAACTGTGAGTGTTGATGAACGACACGTAAACGCACCCCTGGGTTCGTAAATCCTGGAAATCACTCCGGGGGCCCAAAACAGTGAGTAGTCCACAAAACATTCCAGAATCGGCCAAACCCGCGAGTGTTGATGAACGACACGTAAACGCACCCCTGGGTTCGTAAATCCTGGAAATTACTCCGGGACCCCAAAACAGTGAGTAGTCCACAAAACATGCCAGAATCGGCCAAAACCGCGAGTGTTGATGACCGACACGTAAACGCACCCCGGGGTTCGTCAATCTTGAAAATCACTCCGGGACTCCAAAACAGTGAGTAATAGTCCACGAAAGAGGCCAAAATCGGCCAAAACTGCGAGTGCTGATAACCAACACGTAAGCGCACCTTGGGGTTTAGCAACTATGGAAATCGCTTTAGGACCCCAAAACGGATTAGTAATAGTCCACGAAACGGGTCAGAATTGGCCAAAACTTCGAGTGTTGATGACGGACATGTAAACGCACGCGGGGTTCGTCAATCGTGGAAATCACTATGGGACCCCAAAACGGTGAGTAATAGTCCACGAAACGGGTCAGAATCGACAAAAACTGCGAGTGTCGATGAACGACACGTAAACGCACCCCTGGGTTCGCAAGTCCTGGAAATCACTCCGGGACCCCAAAACAGTGAGTAATAGTCCACAAGACATGCCAGAATCGGCCAAAACCGCGAATGTTGATGACCGACACGTAAAGGCACCCCGTGGTTCGTCAATCTTGAAAATCACTCCGGGACCCCAAAACAGTGAGTAATAGTCCACGAAAGAGGACAAAATCGACCAAAACTAATAGTGCTGATAACTGACAAGTAAGCGCACAATGGGGTTTAGCAACTATGGAAATCGCTTTAGGACCCCAAAACGGTGAGTAATAGTCCACGAAACGGGTCAGAATTGGCCAAAACTTCGAGTGTTGATGACGGACATGTAAACGCACCGCGGGGTTCGTCAATCGTGGAAATCACTATGTGGCCCCAAAACGGTGAGTAATAGTCCACGAAACGGGTCAGAATCGACAAAAACTGCGAGTGTCGACGAACGACACGTAAACGCACCCCTGGGTTCGTAAATCCTGGAAATCACTCCGGGACCCCAAAACAGTGAGTAGTCCACAAAGCATGCCAGAATCGGCCAAAACCGCGAGTGTTAATGACCGACACGTAAATGCACCCCGGGGTTCGTCAATCTTGAAAATCACTCCGGGACACCAAAACAGTGAGTAATAGTCCACGAAAGAGGCCAAAATCGGCCAAAACTACGAGTGTTGATAACCAACACGTAAGCGCACCTTGGGGTTTAGCAACTATGGAAATCGCTTTAGGACCCCAAAACGGTGAGTAATAGTCCACGAAACGGGTCAGAATTGGCCAAAACTTCGAGTGTTGATGACGGACATGTAAACGCACCGCGGGGTTCGTCAATCGTGGAAATCACTATGGGGCCCCAAAACGGTGAGTAATAGTCCACGAAACGGGCCAGAACCGACAAAAACTGCGAGTGTCGATGAACGACACGTAAACGCACCCCTGGGTTCGTAAATCCTAGAAATCACTTCGGGACCCCAAAACAATGAGTAGTCCACAAAACATGCCAGAATCGGCCAAAACCGCGAGTGTTAATGACCGACACGTAAATGCACCCCGGGGTTCGTCAATCTTGAAAATCACTCCGGGACACCAAAACAGTGAGTAATAGTCCACGAAAGAGGCCAAAATCGGCCAAAACTGCGAGTGTTGATAACCAACACGTAAGCGCACCTTGGGGTTTAGCAACTATGGAAATCGCTTTAGGACCCCAAAACGGTGAGTAATAGTCCACGAAACGGGTCAGAATTGGCCAAAACTTCGAGTGTTGATGACGGACATGTAAACGCACCGCGGGGTTCGTCAATCGTGGAAATCACTATGGGGCCCCAAAACGGTGAGTAATAGTCCACGAAACGGGTCAGAATCGACAAAAACTGCGAGTGTCGATGAACGACACGTAAACGCACCCCTGGGTTCGTAAATCCTGGAAATCACTCCGGGACCCCAAAACAGTGAGTAGTACACAAAACATGCCAGAATCGGCCAAAACCGCGAGTGTTAATGACCGACACGTAAATGCACCCCGGGGTTCGTCAATCTTGAAAATCACTCCGGGACACCAAAACAGTGAGTAATAGTCCACGAAAGAGGCCAAAATCGGCCAAAACTGCGAGTGCTGATAACCAACACGTAAGCGCACCTTGGGGTTTAGCAACTATGGAAATCGCTTTAGGACCCGAAAACGGTGAGTAATAGTCCACGAAACGGGTCAGAATTGGCCAAAATTTCGAGTGTTGATGATGGACATGTAAACGCACCGCGGGGTTCGTCAATCGTGGTAATCACTATGGGACCCCAAAACGGTGAGTAATAATCCACGAAACGGGTCAGAATCGACAAAAACTGCGAGTGTTGATGAACGACACGTAAACGCACCCCTGGGTTCGCAAGTCCTGGAAATCACTCCGGGACCCCAAAACAGTGAGTAATAGTCCACAAGACATGCCAGAATCGGCCAAAACCGCGAATGTTGATGACCGACACATAAAGGCACCCCGTGGTTCGTCAATCTTGAAAATCACTCCGGGACCCCAAAAACAGTGAGTAATAGTCCACGAAAGAGGCCAAAATCGACCAAAACTAATAGTGCTGATAACTGACAAGTAAGCGCACAATGGGGTTTAGCAACTATGGAAATCGCTTTAGGACCCCAAAACGGTGAGTAATAGTCCACGAAACGGGTCAGAATTGGCCAAAACTTCGAGTGTTGATGACGGACATGTAAACGCACCGCGGGGTTCGTCAATCGTGGAAATCACTATGGGGCCCCAAAACGGTGAGTAATAGTCCACGAAACGGGTCAGAATCGACAAAAACTGCGAGTGTCGATGAACGACACGTAAACGCATTTCTGGGTTCGTAAATCCTGGAAATCACTCCGGGACCCCAAAACAGTGAGTAGTCCACAAAACATGCCAGAATCGGCCAAAACCGCGAGTGTTAATGACCGACACGTAAATGCACCCCGGCGTTCGTCAATCTTGAAAATCACTCCGGGACACCAAAATAGTGAGTAATAGTCCACGAAAGAGGCCAAAATCGGCCAAAACTGCGAGTGCTGATTACCAACACGTAAGCGCACCTTGGGGTTTAGCAACTATGGAAATCGCTTTAGGACCCCAAAACGGTGAGTAATAGTCCACGAAACGGGTCAGAATTGGCCAAAACTTCGAGTGTTGATGACGGACATGTAAACGCACCGCGGGGTTCGTCAATCGTGGTAATCACTATGGGACCCCAAAACGGTGAGTAATAGTCCACGAAACGGGTCAGAATCGACAAAAACTGCGAGTGTTGATGAACGACACGTAAACGCACCCCTGGGTTCGCAAGTCCTGGAAATCACTCCGGGACCCCGAAACAGTGAGTAATAGTCCACAAGACATGCCAGAATCGGCCAAAACCGCGAATGTTGACGACCGACACGTAAAGGCACCCCGTGGTTCGTCAATCTTGAAAATCACTCCGGGACCCCAAAACAGTGAGTAATAGTCCACGAAAGAGGCCAAAATCGACCAAAACTAATAGTGCTGATAACTGACAAGTAAGCGCACAATGGGGTTTAGCAACTATGGAAATCGCTTTAGGACCCCAAAACGGTGAGTAATAGTCCACGAAACGGGTCAGAATTGGCCAAAACTTCGAGTGTTGATGACGGACATGTAAACGCACCGCGGGGTTCGTCAATCGTGGAAATCACTATGGGGCCCCAAAACGGTGAGTAATAGTCCACGAAACGGGTCAGAATCGACAAAAACTGCGAGTGTCGATGAACGACACGTAAACGCACCCCTGGGTTCGTAAATCCTGGAAATCACTCCGGGACCCCAAAACAGTGAGTAGTCCACAAAACATGCCAGAATCGGCCAAAACCGCGAGTGTTAATGACCGACACATAAATGCACCCCGGGGTTCGTCAATCTTGAAAATCACTCCGGGACACCAAAATAGTGAGTAATAGTCCACGAAAGAGGCCAAAATCGGCCAAAACTGCGAGTGTTGATAACCAACACGTAAGCGCACCTTGGGGTTTAGCAACTATGGAAATCGCTTTAGGACCCCAAAACGGTGAGTAATAGTCCACGAAACGGGTCAGAATTGGCCAAAACTTCGAGTGTTGATGCCGGACATGTAAACGCACCGCGGGGTTCGTCAATCGTGGAAATCACTATGGGGCCCCAAAACGGTGAGTAATAGTCCACGAAACGGGTCAGAATCGACAAAAACTGCGAGTGTCGATGAACGACACGTAAACGCACCCCTGGGTTCGTAAATCCTGGAAATCACTCCGGGACCCCAAAACAGTGAGTAGTCCACAAAACATGCCAGAATCGGCCAAAACCGCGAGTGTTAATGACCGACACGTAAATGCACCCCGGGGTTCGTCAATCTTGAAAATCACTCCGGGACACCAAAACAGTGAGTAATAGTCCACGAAAGAGGCCAAAATCGGCCAAAACTGCGAGTACTGATAACCAACACGTAAGCGCACCTTGGGGTTTAGCAACTATGGAAATCGCTTTAGGACCCCAAAACGGTGAGTAATAGTCCACGAAACGGGCCAGAATTGGCCAAAACTTCGAGTGTTGATGACGGACATGTAAATGCACCGCGGGGTTCGTCAATCGTGGAAATCACTATGGGGCCCCAAAACGGTGAGTAATAGTCCACGAAACGGGTCAGAATCGACAAAAACCGCGAGTGTCGATGAACGACACGTAAACGCACCCCTGGGTTCGTAAATCCTGGAAATCACTTCGGGACCCCAAAACAGTGAGTAGTCCACAAAACATGCCAGAATCGGCCAAAACCGCGAGTGTTAATGACCGACACGTAAATGCACCCCGGGGTTCGTCAATCTTGAAAATCACTCCGGGACACCAAAACAGTGAGTAATAGTCCACGAAAGAGGCCAAAATCGGCCAAAACTGCGAGTGCTGATAACCAACACGTAAGCACACCTTGGGGTTTAGCAACTATGGAAATCGCTTTAGGACCCCAAAACGGTGAGTAATAGTCCACGAAACGGGTCAGAATTGGCCAAAACTTCGAGTGTTGATGACGGACATGTAAACGCACCGCGGGGTTCGTCAATCGTGGAAATCACTATGGGGCCCCAAAACGGTGAGTAATAGTCCACGAAACGGGTCAGAATCGACAAAAACTGTGAGTGTCGATGAACGACACGTAAACGCACCCCTGGGTTCGTAAATCCTGGAAATCACTCCGGGACCCCAAAACAGTGAGTAGTCCACAAAACATGCCAGAATCGGCCAAAACCGCGAGTGTTAATGACCGACACGTAAATGCACCCCGGGGTTCGTCAATCTTGAAAATCACTCCGGGACACCAAAACAGTGAGTAATAGTCCACGAAAGAGGCCAAAATCGGCCAAAACTGCGATTGCTGATAACCAACACGTAGGCGCACCTTGGGGTTTAGCAACTATGGAAATCGCTTTAGGACCCCAAAACGGTGAGTAATAGTCCACGAAACGGGTCAGAATTGGCCAAAACTTCGAGTGTTGATGACGGACATGTAAACGGACCGCGGGGTTCGTCAATCGTGGAAATCACTATGGGACCCCAAAACGGTGAGTAATAGTCCAGGAAACGGGTCAGAATCGACAAAAACTGCGAGTGTTGATGAACGGCACGTAAATGCACCCCTGGGTTCGCAAGTCCTGGAAATCACTCCGGGACCCCAAAACAGTGAGTAATAGTCCACAAGACATGCCAGAATCGGCCAAAACCGCGAATGTTGATGACCGACACGTAAAGGCACCCCGTGGTTCGTCAATCTTGAAAATCACTCCGGGACCCCAAAACAGTGAGTAATAGTCCACGAAAGAGGCCAAAATCGACCAAAACTAATAGTGCTGATAACTGACAAGTAAGCGCACAATGGGGTTTAGCAACTATGGAAATCGCTTTAGGACCCCAAAACGGTGAGTAATAGTCCACGAAACGGGTCAGAATTGGCCAAAACTTCGAGTGTTGATGACGGACATGTAAACGCACCGCGGGGTTCGTCAATCGTGGAAATCACTATGGGGCCCCAAAACGGTGAGTAATAGTCCACGAAACGGGTCAGAATCGACAAAAACTGCGAGTGTCGATGAACGACACGTAAACGCACCCCTGGGTTCGTAAATCCTGGAAATCACTCCGGGACCCCAAAACAGTGAGTAGTCCACAAAACATGCCAGAATCGGCCAAAACCGCGAGTGTTAATGACCGACACATAAATGCACCCCGGGGTTCGTCAATCTTGAAAATCACTCCGGGACACCAAAATAGTGAGTAATAGTCCACGAAAGAGGCCAAAATCGGCCAAAACTGCGAGTGTTGATAACCAACACGTAAGCGCACCTTGGGGTTTAGCAACTATGGAAATCGCTTTAGGACCCCAAAACGGTGAGTAATAGTCCACGAAACGGGTCAGAATTGGCCAAAACTTCGAGTGTTGATG
>LR738716.1:233846-255078 GCA_902687465.1 Secale cereale
TTGTCAGGACCGGTTTTCCAATAAAACCTTTATTAAAAAAATCGCCCCTTTCGTCAAACTAGTATAGAGAGATCCTCCATACTGGCAGACAAATCCTTGATACAGAAAATCCAGAAGTACTAAATATTATACAGGGTTGAACCGAGGCTGCTCAACAATTTATTACAAGCACGCCAATATTACACATAAAGGCGGATATGACTCAAAGGGAAATGGTGGCATAACCACTAACTCGTGGATATAGTGGTAGTGGATATATCACAGTGATGTGGGTGGCGTGACTCCAATATCTTACACTCATCAAGCGTCGGAGTGTGGCTCGATGATTTATTTATGGTGGCGGAAGCGTATATAATACAAGTGACCAACTCCAGGATCGCAAGGGACTGACTGGGACTCCTCTAGGCGTCGGACTCGCTATCGAACTCTTCATCCATAAGATCGCCTTCGTCAACATCTGGCCAAATCAACAAGCCAGGTGAGTACTTTGAATGTACTCGCAAGACAGTTTGGACATAAGATATAACAAATGCAAACATGATGCACACGAGCAGTAATGCACACGTGAGTAATTAAGTTAGCACTGCAATATAAATAAATAGCGGAAGACCGATCGGGTGTCTGAAGCGACGCCTCGAAAGGTAACATAGAATAAACATGCCGCAGTCGGGCGTCAGGGCGACACCGCAGAAAGGGCTTATATCAAAGGTAAATAACAAGAATGCCACAGTCGGACGTCTGAGCGACATCACATAAAGGGCTTATATCAAAAGTAAATAACAAGAATGCCACAGTCGGACGTCTGAGCGACATCACATAAAGGGCTTATATCAAAAGTAAATAACAAGAATGCCACAGTCGGACGTCTGAGCGACATCACATAAAGGGCTTATATCATACAAGGAAAAATTCGAGTAGTTCTTGGAGGTAACACCGTCCTAAGGAATATTCGGCACATAAAAGTAAACAGGTTAGTCCAATCACAGAAGTAGCATTCAACCCGGTTTACCCTGACACTGAGACTGACACGGATCTGCTAACCAACGTCCTTGACCAAGGACTTGGTCATGCGAATGGTTTTGACTCTGCAGAGTTTGTACCTTACCACAGTCAACGGATTTCAGTAGTCACCAAGGACTAGTTCCGTTCACGGTATTTTAGAAGAAAACTCATCTAACCAGTACACACCCATTCCACATTCCGTTGCCAGGAATCACCCTAGGCAACGTTCAATAAAAACTCCTGAGGCGGGGAGGCCACTCCTCGAATAGCATGGGATCAAATTTATATCGCGCGCTCTAAGGGGTGCCCCCCTCTCGGTCCCAACCGGAAACACCCATGCCCCCTGACCGGATGACGGCTTTAATCCAGGGCCATGGAACCTTCATCACGGCCTCTCTATTTGGTGTGTACCAGGAAAGAGGTTTGCAACTTACTAAACCGTATTCTTTGCAGAAAACGTGTGGCAGCACAAAAAGAGAAATGGACGGGATCGAGACTTGATCCACGTCGACACGGGAGTTAAACAGTTGTCATAGAACTGGCATGCTCCAACAATACCAGCTTGCAACCTATCCTGCCCCAACATGATCAAGTTGTTTCTCCACATTATGGTCTCATCAAGTTTGTAGCTCACTTGCAACTTACCTTGCATGAAATATAACATCCAACAAATGCTTATATAAACATGCCATAAGAAAAAAAAAACCACACTAGCAAACATGAAAAACACTCATCATATCAAAGGTTCAAACGTGCTTGCCTGGTTCGGAGTAGTCGGAGTCTAGTTCGGCGAAGTTTGCGGCTCCGTCACCTTCTCCGGTATCTACGGTATAAAAGAAATCGAATACTACGTAAATACGTGCGTGCGCAAAAAGTGTTCCAAATATTTTTCAAATAAATATGATAAAAAACTAGGCAGAGTTATGAAGATGACAGAAAAGGAATCAACTAAAAATCCTTTTTAGTTTAAAAGTTATAAAGAAAACAAACCCAGGGACTAGTCTGTAATGAAACAGAAACTATCCAGGGGGTAGTTTGAATAGACAGAAAACGCCTCGGATGAAAATACGCCAAACCGAATGGAAAGCGTACTTTGCCCGAAGGCGCTTTCGGAAAACGATTCGAATAAAAGAAAAGGCTGACAGGGGGTCCCGCATGTCAGGTTTGAAAGGGGAAACAGAGTTCGCCGGCGCCAGAGGCTGGCGATGATCGCCGGCGATGAACCACTGCGAGGCAGAGAGGGAGGGAAGTACCGGCGTGTTCAGGGGGTTCTTCCGCGTCGGTGGGTGGTGGAAGAGACCGACGGGAGGTACCACAACGACGGCGACTTCCTCTACGGCGGACGGCGGCGTCGGGCGATGATGGATCTCACCGGACGGGGCTTCCGACTACAAATTGATGCTTGGGTTAGACGAGGTGGTGGGCTAGGAGGTTGCTGACCGAGTTTGGGAAGCGGGGGTGCTCTTACCAGAGCGGACCTTGCCGGAGCCCGAAGCGGATCGGGGCGGCCGGAGTCGGGGAAGAAGGCCCTTCCGAGGCCCCCTGAGTGGTTTTGGCGAGGCTGTGGTGAGGTGTGGTGGATGCGGTGGCTTCACAACGCCTCTGGGGTCCTATTTATAGGCTGGCGAGGGAGGTGCCGCGGGCGAAATATCTCCGGCGAGGGATTACGGCGAGGCAGTGGTCGGGCTGGTGGTTTGGGTGACTGGGCATCTTCGGAGTGGTCCACTGGCTCCATTCCACGTTTAAACTTGATCGCATTAGGCCTGCTCCGCGGTTTCGACGGAACGGAGCTCACGGGCTCGTCGGCGGCAGAGAGCGTGCTCTGCGCGTCTCAGGCCACGGCGACGGTTCTGCAGCGTGCTCGGGGGGGGAAAGATGAACACGCGGAGGCCACCGGTGGCTTGGGCGGTGCGGAGCGGCGCCGTACTGCAGGGCTTACCCCTGATGGCCGCCACGGGAGCTACTGTCATCGCTGCACTCACCGGAGACGACGGGACGGCTCAGCACCGACACCCACGTCCAGCCAACCGACCATGCGGCGCAAGGATAAGGAGGGGGAGCAGTGAGCAAGAGGCCAAGCGAGGCACTGGCGAGATTGGCGACGGGCGACTGAAGAAAATGACACCGACGACTGAAGCTTAACACTGAACCCTGAAACTTAACAGGAACAGTGCATGTAAGGTGCTTGATGAAATGTTTGATGCACGTGAAAAATTTTTCTTGAGCTGGGACTTGGTGAGGGGGTCTCTTGATGCATCTGGAGGCTGCATGAATTACCTCAGAATTTTTGGAAAGAAGAAAGAATGAATTTCACCAAAAATGGCAAATCTGCTCCAAACTTGCAGCAAGCATATTTTGAAAATTTTGAACTGATAACCAGTAGGTCTTGATGGATATGAGTTGAGGGTACTAAGGACTAGCCCTAGGAATTTATTTGGAGCCAAGATTCAAAAGAGATCTAGTAGTTCCTTTGTAAACCACTAGGGTCCAAATAAATGACAGAAAAATATTTTGTGGTTTAAATAAATAGAAATAAAATCTAGAGGAAGTTGAAACTTGCTGGAATTGATGCTTGACTTGACCCAAGGTAGGGGAAGAAGGTTTTGGAAGGAAGTTATCCACATAGGTCATGGCAAGAGAGTATTTTTGAATAGGGAGGGATAAATCCAAGGATTTAAAGGAATTCTTTTTAACAAAAGAAATAGTAAAATAATCCAAAAGTAATTGTGTTGAACCAACACAGGTTGAAAGACCCTCAAGACCAGAATCAAGATTGAGAAGGACTCATAAAAGATTTTGTCATAAACAAAATTTGAGAAGGAGAGTCCCTCAAAAAAAATTAAATAACCTCCTTTAAATCAAATAAAGTATTTGGTGAAAACCAAACCAAAAATTTTTGAGGTGTTACAACACCCACCCCCTTAGGAAAAATCTCGTCCCCGAGATTCCAGCTGATCCTCAAATAGGTGTGGGTACTCTGCTCGAAGAAAATCCTCTCTCTCCCAAGTTGCTTCATCTTCGTTGTGATTGCTCCACTGAACTTTGAAGAACTTAATTGTCTTCTGACGGGTTCTCCTTTCAGACTCCTCCAATATTTTTACTGGACGTTCCCTGTAGGTGAGGTCCGGTTGCACGTCGATGTTTTCATGAGATACACGCTTTTCGGGGTTGCTTACACACTTCCTCAATTGTGATATGTGGAACACGTCATGGACGTCTGACAGTTCTTCTGGCAGGTCTAGCTGGTAGGCTACTGTGCCCCTTCGTGCAGTCACACGGAAAGGTCCAATAAAACGTGGTGCTAGCTTTCCCTTAATTTTGAATCGCTGCAAGCCCCGCATAGGGGATACTCTCAGATACACATATTCACCGGGTTCAAAACTGACTTCACGGTGTTTCTGGTCATAATAACTCTTTTGTCGGCTCTGGGCTGTCTTGAGTTGGTCCCTGATTAATTTAACCTTCTCCTCAGCTTCTTTGAGCATGTCTGGGCCGAAGATACGGCTGTCTCCTGTTTCTGACCAATTTAATGGGGTACGGCATCTTCGCCCATACAAAGCTTCAAAAGGTGCCATTTGTAGACTGGATTGGTAACTGTTGTTGTACGCGAACTCGGCATACGGTAAGCTTTCTTCCCAACTGGTTCCATAAGTGAGAACACATGCTCTCAGCATGTCCTCTAGAATTTGGTTTACACGTTCAGTCTGTCCTCCAGTCTGGGGGTGATATGCTGTGCTGAATACTAGTTGAGTTCCCAGAGCTTGTTGTAAATGATCCCAGAATTTAGAGACGAATTGAGTGCCTCTGTCGGATATTATGGTCTTTGGAACTCCATGTAGACAAACAATACGGGAGAGATAAAGCTTGGCAAGCTTCTGAGTGGTGTGGGTTGTCTTTACCGGAATAAAATGTGCCACCTTGGTCAACCTATCTGTGATGACCCATATGGCATCATTTCCGTGTCGTGACCGAGGTAGTCCGACAATAAAATCCATTCCAATCTCGTCCCATTTCCATTCAGGTATCTTGTTTGGCTGTAATAGTCCTGCTGGTTTTTGGTGCTCGGCTTTAATGCGCTGACATGAGTCACAACAGGCAATGAATGTGGCTATATCCCTCTTCATACCGTGCCACCAAAATCTTTCCTGAATGTCCTTGTACATTTTTGTTCCTCCGGGGTGGATGGAATATGGAGCGGTATGGCCTTCGGTCAAAATTTGTTGTTTGAGGTCTTCTACATTTGGCACACAAAGCCTGTCCCTGTACCACAGTATTCCCTCACTGTCTACGACGAATTCCGAGGCTTTGCCCAGACTCACTTTTCTTTTTATGCCTTCGATGCTGGGGTGTCCATGCTGGGCTTTCTTAATTTGTTCCATTAGGGTGGGTTGTATTTCCAAATTTGATATAGTGCCTTCAGTAACCAACACCATGTTGAGTTTGGCAAACTCTCTTTGAAACTCAGGTCTCAAGTTTTGTGAACTGTCGTTGCTTGAGCTTGGATTGCGGCTGAGAGCATCTGCCACTACATTTGCCTTCCCTGGATGGTAGTGAATGCCAACATCATAGTCTTTTACTAATTCCAGCCAGCGTCGTATAATACGGCAATTGCTAACATGATTCTGACTGACTTCAGCATCGCTATGGGAGAGAAAGTCTCGTCGTAGTCAATCCCTTGAACTTGTCGATAACCTTTAGCGACAAGCCGAGCCTTATAGATGGTCACATTACCATCCGCGTCTGTCTTCTTCTTAAATATCCATTTATTTTCCATGGCGTGCCTATCATCAGGCAAGTCCACCAAAGTCCATACTTTGTTTTCATACATGGATTCTATCTCGGATTTCATGGCTCCAAGCCATTTATTGGAATCCGGGCCCGCCATTGCTTCTTCATAGTTCGAAGGTTCACCATTGTCTAACAACATAATTTCCATGACAGGGTTGCCGTACCACTCTGGTGCGGAACGTGCCCTTGTGGACCTTCGAAGTTCAGTAGTAACTTGATCTGTTTCTTCATGATCATCATTAACTTCCTCCCTTGTTGGTGCAGGCACCTCAGGAACAATTTCCTGCGCTGCACTACTTTCCGGTTCGGGAGGGGTGACTGTCACCTCATCAAGTTCTACTTTCCTCCCACTCACTTCTTTCGAGAGAAACTCTTTCTCCAGAAAGGATCCATTCTTGGCAACAAAGACTTTGCCTTCGGATCTGTGGTAGAAGGTGTACCCAATCATTTCCTTTGGGTATCCTATGAAGACGCATTTTTCCGATTTGGGTTCGAGCTTCTCAGGTTGAAGTTTCTTGACATAAGCATCGCAACCCCAAACTTTCAGAAACGACAGCTTCGGTTTCTTGCCAAACCAAAGTTCATACGGTGTCGTCTCAACGGATTTCGACGGAGCCCTATTTAAAGTGAATGCGGCAGTCTCTAAAGCATCACCCCAAAAAGATAGCGGTAAGTCGGTGAGAGACATCATAGATCGCACCATGTCCAACAGAGTATGATTTCGACGTTCGGACACACCGTTACACTGAGGTGTTCCGGGCGGTGTCAATTGTGAAACAATTCCACAGTTCCTAAGGTGCGTGCCAAATTCATGACTCAAATATTCACCCCCACGATCCGATCGCAAGAACTTTATTTTCTTGTCTCGTTGATTCTCAACCTCATTCTGAAATTCCATGAACTTTTCAAAGGTCTCAGACTTGTGCTTCATCAAGTAGACATACCCATATCTACTCAAGTCATCTGTCAGGGTGAGAACATAACGATAGCCTCCGCGAGCCTCAACGATCATTGGACCGCACACATCGGTATGTATGGTTTCCAATAAGTTGGTTGCTCGCTCCATTGTTCCGGAGAACGGAGTCTTGGTCATCTTGGCCAAGAGGCATGGTTCGCACGTGTCAAATGATTCATAATCAAGAGACTCCAGAAGTCCATCAGCATGAAGCTTCTTCATACGTTTGACACCAATATGACCAAGGCGGCAATGCCACAAGTATGTGGGACTATCATTATCAACTTTACATCTGTTGGCATTCACACTATGATTATGTGTATCATCACGATCGAGATTCATCAAAAATAAACCATTGACCAGCGGGGCATGACCATAAAACATATCTCTCAAATAAATAGAACAACCATTATTCTCAGATTTAAATGAGTAGCCATCTCGCATAAGATGAGATCCAAATACAATGTTCATGCTCAAAGCTGGTACTAAATAACAATTATTAAGGTTTAAAACTAATCCCGAGGGTAGATGTAGAGGCAGCATGCCGACGGCGATCACATCGACCTTGGAACCATTCCCGACGCGCATCGTCACCTCGTCCTTCGCCAGTCTCCGCTTATTCCGCAACTCCTGCTTAGAGGTACAAATATGAGCAACTGCACCGGTATCAAATACCAAGGAGCTACTACGAGCGCTGGTAAGGTACACATCAATAACATGTATATCACATATACCTTTGACGTTGCCGGCCTTCTTGTCCGCTAAGTATTTGGGGCAGTTCCGCTTCCAGTGACCCGTTCCCTTGCAATAAAAGCACTCTGTCTCAGGCTTGGGTCCATACTTTGGCTTCTTCCCGGCAACTGGCTTACCGGGCGCGGTAACTCCCTTGCCGTCCTTCTTGAAGTTCTTCTTACCCTTGCCCTTCTTGAACTTAGTGGTTTTATTGACCATCAACACTTGATGCTCTTTCTTGATCTCCACCTCCGCTGATTTCAACATTGAATACACCTCGGGAATGGACTTCTCCATCCCCTGCATATTGAAGTTCAACACGAAGCTCTTGTAGCTAGGTGGGAGCGACTGGAGGATTCTGTCAACGACCGCTTCGTCCGAGAGATTCATTCCCAACTGAGACAAGCGGTTGTGCAACCCAGAAATCTTGAGGATGTGCTCACTGACAGAACTGTTTTCCTCCATCTTACAGCTGTAGAATGCGTTGGAGACATCATATCTCTCAACTCGGGCATGAGCCTGGAAAACCATTTTCAGCTCTTGGAACATCTCATATGCCCCGTGGTGCTCAAAACGCTTTTGGAGCCCCGATTCTAAACTGTAGAGCATGCCGCACTGAACCAGGGAGTAATCATCACAACGCGACTGCCAAGCATTCATAACATCTTGGTTTGTCGGGGCGGGAGCGTCACCTAGCGGTGCTTCTAGGACATAAGTTTTCTTGGTAGCTATGAGGATGATCCTCAGGTTATGGACCCAGTCCGTGTAGTTGCTACCATCGTCTTTCAGCTTGGATTTCTCTAGGAACGCGTTGAAGTTCAGGGTGACATGAGCGTGGGCCATTTGATCTACAAGACATATTGTAAAGAATTTTAGACTAAGTTCATGATAATTAAGTTCATCTTAATCAAATTTTAATGAACTCCCACTCAGATTGACATCTCTCTAGTCATCTAAGTGATACATGATCCGAATTGACTAGCCCGTGTCCGATGATCACGTGAGACGGACTAGTTATCAACGGTGAACATCTTCATGTTGATTGTATCTTCTATACGACTCATGTTCGACCTTTCGGTCTTCCGTGTTCCGAGGCCATGTCTGTACATGCTAGGCTCGTCAAGTGAACCCTAAGTGTATTGCTTGTGTAAATTTCGCTTACACCCGTTGTATGCGAACGTTAGAACCTATCACACCCGATCATCACATGGTGCTTCGGAACAACGATCCTTAGCAACGGTGCACAGTTAGGGGAAACACAATTCTTGAAATTTTTAGTGAGAGATCATCTTATTTACTACCGTCGTTCTAAGTAAACAAGATGCATAAACATGATAAACATCACATGCAATCAAATAAAGTGACATGATATGGCCAATATCATCTTGCTCCTTCGATCTCCATCTTCGGGGCACCATGATCATCTTTGTCACCGGCTCGACACCATGATCTCCATCATCGTGTCTTCATGAAGTCATCACGCCAACTATTACTTCTACTACTATGGCTAACGTTTAGCAATAAAGTAAAGTAATTACATGGCGTTATTCAGTGACACGCAGGTCATACAATAATTAAGACAACTCCTATGGCTCCTGCCGGTTGTCAAATTCATCGACATGCAAGTCGTGATTCCCTATTACAAGAACATGATCAATCTCATACATCACATATATCATTCATCACATCTTCTTGGCCATACCACATCACATAGCACATGCTGCAAGAACAAGTTAGACGAGCTCTAATTGTTGTTGCAGGTTTTTTACGTGGCTTCTATAGGTTTTCTAGCAAGAACGTTTCTTACCTACGCCAAAACCACAACGTGATTTGTCAATTTCTATTTACCCTTCATAAGGACCCTGTTCATCGAATCCGATCCGACTAAAGTGTGAGAGACAGACACCCGCCAGCCACCTTATGCATCTAGTGCATGTCTGTTGGTGGAACCAGTCCCACGTAAGCGTACGTGTAAGGTCGGTCCGGACCGCTTCATCCCACAATGCCGCTGAATCAAGATTGGACTAGTAACGGCAAGAAAATTGAGCAAACTCAACGCCCACAACTCATTTGTGTTCTACTCGTGCAAGATGCTACGCAAAGACCTAGCTCTGATACCACTGTTGGGGAACGTAGCAGAATTCAAAAAAATTCCTACGCTTCACCAAGATCAATCTAAGGATTCATCTAGCAACGAGCATAATGGAGTGCATCTACATACCCTTTGTAGATCGCGTGCGGAAGCGTTCGAAGGAACGTGGATGAAGTAGTCGTACTCTTCGCGTTCTTCGTCACCGATGATCACAGCGCCGAACGGACGGCACCTCCGCGTTCAACACACGTACGGTACAACAACGTCTCCTCCTTCTTGATCCAGCAAGGGCGGAGGAGAGGTCGTCGGAGATCCAGCAACACGACGGCGTGGTGGTGGATGCAACAGGAAAACCTGCAGGGCTTCGCCGGCGCCCTGCGGAGGAGTAGGAAGTGTGACGGGAGGGGGGAGTGGCGCCAGAGGCTTGGGGTGCGGCTGCCCTCCCCCCCCCACTATATATAGGGGCCAGGGGGCGCCGGCCCTGGGAGATCTGATCTCCAGGGGGGCGGCGGCCAAGGGGGGAAACTTGCCCCCCAAGGCATAGGGGGCGCCCCCTCCCCCTTGGGTTTCAACCCTAGGCGCATGGAGGGGGCCCATATGGGTGCGCCAGCCCACCAGGGGCTGGCCCCCTTCCCCATGCAGCCTAGGGGCCCCACTGGGATGGGTGGCCCCACCCGGTGGACCCCCGGGACCCCTCCGGTGGTCCCGGGACACTCCCGGTGACCCCCGGAGTTCACCCGATGGCCGAAACTTGACTTCCTATATATCATTCTTTACCTCCGGACCATTCCGGAACTCCTCGTCATGTCCGGATTTCATCCGGGACTCCGAACAACATTCGGGTTTCCACGTGCATGTATCTCTACAACCCTAGCGTCACCGAACCTTAAGTGTGTAGACCCTATGGGTTCGGGAGACACGCAGACATGACCGAGACGACTCTCCGGTCAATAACCAACAGTGGGATCTGGATACCCATGTTGGTTCCCACGTGTTCGTCGATGATCTCATCGGATGAACCACTGTGTCAAGGATTCACTCAATCCCGTACGTTATTCCCTTTGTCCATCGGTATGGTACTTGCCCGAGATTCGATCGTCGGTATGCCCGATACCTTGTTCAATCTCGTCATGGCAAGTCTCTTTACTCGTTCCGTAATCCATCATCCCCTGACTAACTCCTTAGTCACTTTGAGCTCATTATGATGATGTCTTACCGAGAGGGCCCAGAGGTACCTCTTGTCAGGACCGGTTTTCCAATAAAACCTTTATTAAAAAAATCGCCCCTTTCGTCAAACTAGTATAGAGAGATCCTCCATACTGGCAGACAAATCCTTGATACAGAAAATCCAGAAGTACTAAATATTATACAGGGTTGAACCGAGGCTGCTCAACAATTTATTACAAGCACGCCAATAGTACACATAAAGGCGGATATGACTCAAAGGGAAATGGTGGCATAACCACTAACTCGTGGATATAGTGGTAGTGGATATATCACAGTGATGTGGGTGGCGTCACTCCAATATCTTACACTCATCAAGCGTCGGAGTGTGGCTCGATGATTTATTTATGGTGGCGGAAGCGTATATAATACAAGTGACCAACTCCAGGATCGCAAGGGACTGACTGGGACTCCTCTAGGCGTCGGACTCGCTATCGAACTCTTCATCCATAAGATCGCCTTCGTCAACATCTGGCCAAATCAACAAGCCAGGTGAGTACTTTGAATGTACTCGCAAGACAGTTTGGACATAAGATATAACAAATGCAAACATGATGCACACGAGCAGTAATGCACACGTGAGTAATTAAGTTAGCACTGCAATATAAATAAATAGCGGAAGACCGATCGGGTGTCTGAAGCGACGCCTCGAAAGGTAACATAGAATAAACATGCCGCAGTCGGGCGTCAGGGCGACACCGCAGAAAGGGCTTATATCAAAGGTAAATAACCAGAATGCCACAGTCGGACGTCTGAGCGACATCACATAAAGGGCTTATATCAAAAGTAAATAACAAGAATGCCACAGTCGGACGTCCGAGCGACATCACATAAAGGGCTTATATCAAAAGTAAATAACAAGAATGCCACAGTCGGACGTCTGAGCGACATCACATAAAGGGCTTATATCAAAAGTAAATAACAAGAATGCCACAGTCGGACGTCTGAGCGACATCACATAAAGGGCTTATATCATACAAATAAAAATTCGAGTAGTTCCTGGAGGTAGTACCATCCTAAGGAATACTCGGCACATAAAAGTAAACAGGTTAGTCCATTCACAGAAGTAACATTCAACCGGGTTTACCCTGACACTGAGACTGACACGGATCTGCTAACCAACGTCCTCGACCAAGGACTTGGTTATGCGAAAGGTTTTGACTCTGCAGAGTTTGTACCTTACCACAGTCAACGGATTTCAGTAGTCACCAAGGACTAGTTCCGTTCACGGTATTTTAGAAGAAAACTCATCTAACGAGTATACACCCATTCCACATTCCGTTGCCAGGAATCACCCTAGGCAACGTTCAATAAAAACTCCTGAGGCGGGGAGGCTACTCCTCGAATAGCATGGGATCAAATTTATATCGCGCGCTCTAAGGGGTGCCCCCCTCTCGGTCCCAACCGGAAACACCCATGCCCCCTGACCGGATGACGGCTTTAATCCAGGGCCATGGAACCTTCATCACGGCCTCTCTATTTGGTGTGTACCAGGAAAGAGGTTTGCAACTTACTAAACCGTATTCTTTGCAGAAAACGTGTGGCAGCACAAAAAGAGAAATGGACGGGATCGAGACTTGATCCACGTCGACACTGGAGTTAAACAGTTGTCATAGAACTGGCATGCTCCAACAATACCAGCTTGCAACCTATCCTGCCCCAACATGATCAAGTTGTTTCTCCACATTATGGTCTCATCAAGTTTGTAGCTCACTTGCAACTTACCTTGCATGAAATATAACATCCAACAAATGCTTATATAAACATGCCATAAGAAAAAAAAAACCACACTAGCAAACATGAAAAACACTCATCATATCAAAGGTTCAAACGTGCTTGCCTGGTTCGGAGTAGTCGGAGTCTAGTTCGGCGAAGTTTGCGGCTCCGTCACCTTCTCCGGTATCTACGGTATAAAAGAAATCGAATACTACGTAAATACGTGCGTGCGCAAAAAGTGTTCCAAATATTTTTCAAATAAATATGATAAAAAACTAGGCAGAGTTATGAAGATGACAGAAAAGGAATCAACTAAAAATCCTTTTTAGTTTAAAAGTTATAAAGAAAACAAACCCAGGGACTAGTCTGTAATGAAACAGAAACTATCCAGGGGGTAGTTTGAATAGACAGAAAACGCCTCGGATGAAAATACGCCAAACCGAATGGAAAGCGTACTTTGCCCGAAGGCGCTTTCGGAAAACGATTCGAATAAAAGAAAAGGCTGACAGGGGGTCCCGCATGTCAGGTTTGAAAGGGGAAACAGAGTTCGCCGGCGCCAGAGGCTGGCGATGATCGCCGGCGACGAACCACTGCGAGGCAGAGAGGGAGGGAAGTACCGGCGTGTTCAGGGGGTTCTTCCGCGTCGGTGGGTGGTGGAAGAGACCGACGGGAGGTACCACAACGACGGTGACTTCCTCTACGGCGGACGGCGGCGTCGGGCGATGATGGATCTCACCGGACGGGGCTTCCGACTACAAATTGATGCTTGGGTTAGACGAGGTGGTGGGCTAGGAGGTTGCTGACCGAGTTTGGGAAGCGGGGGTGCTCTTACCAGAGCGGACCTTGCCGGAGCCCGAAGCGGATCGGGGCGGCCGGAGTCGGGGAAGAAGGCCCTTCCGAGGCCCCCTGAGTGGTTTTGGCGAGGCTGTGGTGAGGTGTGGTGGATGCGGTGGCTTCACAACGCCTCTGGGGTCCTATTTATAGGCTGGCGAGGGAGGTGCCGCGGGCGAAATATCTCCGGCGAGGGATTACGGCGAGGCAGTGGTCGGGCTGGTGGTTTGGGTGACTGGGCATCTTCGGAGTGGTCCACTGGCTCCATTCCACGTTTAAACTTGATCGCATTAGGCCTGCTCCGCGGTTTCGACGGAACGGAGCTCACGGGCTCGTCGGCGGCAGAGAGCGCGCTCTGCGCGTCTCAGGCCACGGCGACGGTTCTGCAGCGTGCTCGGGGGGGGAAGATGAACACGCGGAGGCCACCGGTGGCTTGGGCGGTGCGGAGCGGCGCCGTACTGCAGGGCTTACCCTGATGGCCGCCACGGGAGCTACTGTCATCGCTGCACTCGCCGGAGACGACGGGACGGCTCAGCACCGACACCCACGTCCAGCCAACCGACCATGCGGCGCAAGGATAAGGAGGGGGAGCAGTGAGCAAGAGGCCAAGCGAGGCACTGGCGAGATTGGCGACGGGCGACTGAAGAAAACGACACCGACGACTGAAGCTTAACACTGAACCCTGAAACTTAACAGGAACAGTGCATGTAAGGTGCTTGATGAAATGTTTGATGCACGTGGAAAATTTTTCTTGAGCTGGGACTTGGTGAGGGGGTCTCTTGATGCATCTGGAGGCTGCATGAATTACCTCAGAATTTTTGGAAAGAAGAAAGAATGAATTTCACCAAAAATGGCAAATCTGCTCCAAACTTGCAGCAAGCATATTTTGAAAATTTTGAACTGATAACCAGTAGGTCTTGATGGATATGAGTTGAGGGTACTAAGGACTAGCCCTAGGAATTTATTTGGAGCCAAGATTCAAAAGAGATCTAGTAGTTCCTTTGTAAACCACTAGGGTCCAAATAAATGACAGAAAAATATTTTGTGGTTTAAATAAATAGAAATAAAATCTAGAGGAAGTTGAAACTTGCTAGAATTGATGCTTGACTTGACCCAAGGTAGGGGAAGAAGGTTTTGGAAGGAAGTTATCCACATAGGTCATGGCAAGAGAGTATTTTTGAATAGGGAGGGATAAATCCAAGGATTTAAAGGAATTCTTTTTAACAAAAGAAATAGTAAAATAATCCAAAAGTAATTGTGTTGAACCAACACAGGTTGAAAGACCCTCAAGACCAGAATCAAGATTGAGAAGGACTCATAAAAGATTTTGTCATAAACAAAATTTGAGAAGGAGAGTCCCTCAAAAAAAAATTAAATAACCTCCTTTAAATCAAATAAAGTATTTGGTGAAAACCAAACCAAAAATTTTTGAGGTGTTACAACACCCACCCCCTTAGGAAAAATCTCGTCCCCGAGATTCCAGCTGATCCTCAAATAGGTGTGGGTACTCTGCTCGAAGAAAATCCTCTCTCTCCCAAGTTGCTTCATCTTCGTTGTGATTGCTCCACTGAACTTTGAAGAACTTAATTGTCTTCTGACGGGTTCTCCTTTCAGACTCCTCCAATATTTTTACTGGACGTTCCCTGTAGGTGAGGTCCGGTTGCACGTCGATGTTTTCATGAGATACACGCTTTTCGGGGTTGCTTACACACTTCCTCAATTGTGATATGTGGAACACGTCATGGACGTCTGACAGTTCTTCTGGCAGGTCTAGCTGGTAGGCTACTGTGCCCCTTCGTGCAGTCACACGGAAAGGTCCAATAAAACGTGGTGCTAGCTTTCCCTTAATTTTGAATCGCTGCAAGCCCCGCATAGGGGATACTCTCAGATACACATATTCACCGGGTTCAAAACTGACTTCACGGTGTTTCTGGTCATAATAACTCTTTTGTCGGCTCTGGGCTGTCTTGAGTTGGTCCCTGATTAATTTAACCTTCTCCTCAGCTTCTTTGAGCATGTCTGGGCCGAAGATACGGCTGTCTCCTGTTTCTGACCAATTTAATGGGGTACGGCATCTTCGCCCATACAAAGCTTCAAAAGGTGCCATTTGTAGACTGGATTGGTAACTGTTGTTGTACGCGAACTCGGCATACGGTAAGCTTTCTTCCCAACTGGTTCCATAAGTGAGAACACATGCTCTCAGCATGTCCTCTAGAATTTGGTTTACACGTTCAGTCTGTCCTCCAGTCTGGGGGTGATATGCTGTGCTGAATACTAGTTGAGTTCCCAGAGCTTGTTGTAAATGATCCCAGAATTTAGAGACGAATTGAGTGCCTCTGTCGGATATTATGGTCTTTGGAACTCCATGTAGACAAACAATACGGGAGAGATAAAGCTTGGCAAGCTTCTGAGTGGTGTGGGTTGTCTTTACCGGAATAAAATGTGCCACCTTGGTCAACCTATCTGTGATGACCCATATGGCATCATTTCCGTGTCGTGACCGAGGTAGTCCGACAATAAAATCCATTCCAATCTCGTCCCATTTCCATTCAGGTATCTTGTTTGGCTGTAATAGTCCTGCTGGTTTTTGGTGCTCGGCTTTAATGCGCTGACATGAGTCACAACAGGCAATGAATGTGGCTATATCCCTCTTCATACCGTGCCACCAAAATCTTTCCTGAATGTCCTTGTACATTTTTGTTCCTCCGGGGTGGATGGAATATGGAGCGGTATGGCCTTCGGTCAAAATTTGTTGTTTGAGGTCTTCTACATTTGGCACACAAAGCCTGTCCCTGTACCACAGTATTCCCTCACTGTCTATGACGAATTCCGAGGCTTTGCCCAGACTCACTTTTCTTTTTATGCCTTCGATGCTGGGGTGTCCATGCTGGGCTTTCTTAATTTGTTCCATTAGGGTGGGTTGTATTTCCAAATTTGATATAGTGCCTTCAGTAACCAACACCATGTTGAGTTTGGCAAACTCTCTTTGAAACTCAGGTCTCAAGTTTTGTGAACTGTCGTTGCTTGAGCTTGGATTGCGGCTGAGAGCATCTGCCACTACATTTGCCTTCCCTGGATGGTAGTGAATGCCAACATCATAGTCTTTTACTAATTCCAGCCAGCGTCGTTGTCGCAAATTGAGTTCTGGTTGTGTGAAAATATATTTGAGGCTTTTATGGTCTGTATATATTTCACAACGATTTCCAAGCAAAAAGTGCCTCCATTCTTTGAGTGCATGAATAACTGCTGCTAATTCCAAGTCATGAGTGGGATAGTTTTCTTCATGCCTTCGCAGTTGCCTGGAAGCATATGCGACTACTTTGCCTTCTTGCATTAATACGCATCCGAGGCCCTTCCGGGACGCGTCGCAATATATTTCAAAAATTTTGTGTATGTCTGGTATGACCAATACTGGTGCTGTTGTTAATCTCTTTTTGAGTTCTTGGAAACTTTTCTCGCAATCTTCAGTCCACACAAATTTCTTATCTTTCTTGAGTAGCTGTGTCATAGGTTTTGCTATGGTGGAGAATCCCTCAATGAATCTTCTGTAATATCCAGCCATTCCCAGAAAGCTTCGTACTTCGGTTACGTTGGCTGGTGGTCTCCAGTCGAGTACGGCCTTGACTTTTTCTGGGTCCACGGCAACACCGTCTTGGGTTGATACATGGCCCAAAAAACCAACCTGTTTTAGCCAAAATTCACATTTACTGAATTTGGCGTATAATTGATGCTTCCTTAATTCTCCCAGCACAATTCTGAGATGTTCAGCATGTTCTTCTGGTGTTTTAGAATATACCAAAATATCATCAATGAACACCACAACAAATTTGTCCATAAATTTCATGAACACCTTGTTCATGAGGTGAACAAAATATGCGGGGGCGTTTGTTAGTCCAAACGGCATTACTGTAAATTCATATAATCCGTATCTGGAAGTGAATGCTGTTTTAGGGATATCTTCTGTCCGTACTTTTAATTGATGATACCCTGACCTTAAATCAATCTTCGAGAAAACCTTGGCTTGTGCAAGCTGGTCAAATAAATCATTTATCCGTGGCATCGGATATTTGTTTTTGATGGTAACCATGTTGAGTGCTCGATAGTCTATACATAATCTCAGTGTCCCATCCTTTTTCTTGGCAAATAATACTGGCGAACCCCAAGGTGAGGAGCTGGCCCGGATAAATCCTTTGTCCAGTAATTCTTTTATTTGCTTCTTCAATTCTACCAACTCGGAAGGTGCCATTCTATAAGGTTTCTTGTAAATGGGAGTGGTTCCAGGTGCTAGTTCAATAATGAATTCTATTTCTCGGTCTGGTGGCATGCCTGGTAGCTCTTCAGGAAATACATCAGGAAACTCACATACCACTGGAACTTTATTTAAATCTGAAATATCCACCTTGTTCAATCTAGGTCGCAATGATACTGGTCTTTCTTGTGCTGCAATTTTTATCGTCTTCCCGTGGTGATAAGTGAGGATCACAGTCCGATTGAAACAGTCGATAAATCCCTTGTTGGTGGTTAACCAGTCCATTCCTAGGATAACATCCAGTCCCTTATTTTCCAATACAATGAGGTTTGCTCGAAACTTTAATCCCTCAAGCTCAATGACCACACCTTGGCAATAACTTTGAGTAATTTGCTTAATCCCGGGAGACTTGATGGTCAGAGAATTTTCCAAGGGGAGAATCGGAAAACCATGTTGCAAAGCAAATTTCTTTGAAATGAACGAATGAGAAGCTCCAGAATCAAACAAAACCGTGGCAGGTATTGTGTTGACAGGAAACGTACCGAGTACGATATCCGGAGCATTTTGCGCTTCTTCCTTGGTCACATGGTTCACGTGACCCTTCTTGTGATTGTTGCTGGGATTGAAGTTGTTACGCTTGGGGGCTGAATTATTTCCACCATTGTTTGTCTTGGGGGCCGAGTTTCTCGGCTTTGGGCATTGCTTGGCATAGTGTCCTTCCTCTCCACAGGCGAAGCAAGTAACGCCTGGGTGATACGTAAAATCTTTATCCCTTGCATGAAAATTCTTGTTTGAGCGTGGAACATTGGTTGCGGATTTGTTCGCCCCATCTTTCCGAAAATCAATCTTGTTCCGGTTGTTGCGAGATTGAGAAGTCTTGTCCCGTTTACGCTTGCGAAAGTCCTCCAAGCTGCGGCGTTCATTTTCCAAGGTAATAGCTTTGTCCACAAGTGTTTTGAAATCTGGAAAGGTGTGCACGACCAGCTGGCATTTAAGTGCTGGTGCTAGACCGTCCAGAAATTTTTCCATCTTTTTATTTTCAGTCATATGTTCTTCGTTGGCATAACGAGATAGTTGAGTAAACTGACTATTGTACTCAGTCACTGACATGCTTCTTTGCTTGAGGTCATCAAACTCTCTCTTCTTAATCCTCATAATACTTCTGGGAATGTGCGCCCCACGAAAATTTTCCTTAAACTCCTCCCAGGTGATGTTGTTTTCATTGGGGTGCATGTGTAGGAAATTTTCCCACCACGATGCAGCTGCTCCTGTAAGGTAGTGAGGTGCATACAGTACTTTCTCATGGTCTGAACATTGTGCAATAATTAATTTCCTCTCGATGTCTCGAAGCCAATCATCAGCCTCAAGAGGTTTATCAGTGTGAGAGAAAGTTGGGGGACGTGTCTTTTGTAGTTCAGCCAATTTGGATTGCTGCTGATATGGTTCGCGGTGATTTCTCATGTTGATAATATGGTTCATCATTTCTTGATGATGCTGCTGGCTTTGCTCATAAAGGCGGCATACTTGAGAAAATGCTGCTTCACTGTCTTGCTGACTTGACTGCCCCTGTGTGAAATTGTTACCTGTCCGGGTACCATGATTTTCTTCCGGCGGGCTTTGCATGGAACGAGTCCAGGGACGATGCATTTTCCACTCTAGGGTATTTTGCAAAACTTATGAGAAAAACCGAGTAACAAAAATAAATAATTTTGCAAAGGCAGGAATTTTAAAAATTCCATAACTCTTCAAGAACATACTTGATTGCGTATGGAGAAGGACCGCTCAGTATCTTACAAGCAAGCTATAATTATACAATATCTCACTCAGGATGCGCGTACGCATTCCTGACATGTTATTTAGGCTAGTGCACTTCTCCGAGTTCCTACATGATGCGCACACAAACTACTTCTCACCAAGCCTATATACCTATAAACATATCATACAAGCAGGTACAACACACGGCTTGCTCGGCGCACTCAGTCGGAGATGGTAAATATTTCCTTTGGCCTGCCGAGGGTAAGTCCCAGTGCTGCTGGGGACTCAACTTCTTCCTCACTAATAGGTTCTAGGCGCAGGGTACTGGGTTGTGCGGCTGAAGCAGGTGTGGTAGGCGGTGCAGCACGAACTGGGGTAGGAGCAATGACTTGGTCAAACTCCTCAGTGGTAGGTAGGCGGCGAGCAGTGGCTCGGATGGCAGGTGCATAGGATGCTGAGGACGAGATGTATGACAGTGGTGGTGCTGTATGGAGCAGTTCCCTCCTGTTGGCAACACAGCCCTGAACTGAGTCCATACGGGCAGCCACAAAGTCGTCCACGAGGTTATCAAAAGCTGCCTCAAGAGCCTTGAGATACTCAACAAGCATCTCAATAGCATCATCTCGTTCTCCCCTAGTGCAAGCAAATGCATAGTGACAAGTGTATGGCACGTGGCATGGGAGGTAGCGGTAGCGACGAGCCTTCATCGAAGGAAGAGCATCCCGGAGACGAGCTATTGCCTCACGGGCAGCCATCTGCATGGCATGCCTCTCCGTAGGCATGGCCCTCCCGACAAATCGGAGGTGGCGTGATACAGAACGTCCTCCCTTGAATTGCACCGCAGCCTGGTGCATAGACACGCTGTCGCTGAGCTTGTGCTCGTAGAGCGTGTACTCCGGGCGAGTCGATGGCCCGATCGCGATCTTGGTGATGAAGGCGAGGAGCTTGATAAACCCCTCAGGCACATTGGCGAACACTTGTGATTCACAGTCGCGGCCAGCCATCTACAAAAGTAGACAAAAATTCCAGATAGTCAAATCATAAATTTATGATGACTAACAGAAAAATTGCTACAATTTTCTAATTGCTAAAATAGCACCTATTACGCTAATAACCGATTAGCGAGCGCACCTAATGGCTTCCTACAGTCAGCCTGGCTCTGATACCAAGGTTGTCAGGACCGGTTTTCCAATAAAACCTTTATTAAAAAAATCGCCCCTTTCGTCAAACTAGTATAGAGAGATCCTCCATACTGGCAGACAAATCCTTGATACAGAAAATCCAGAAGTACTAAATATTATACAGGGTTGAACCGAGGCTGCTCAACAATTTATTACAAGCACGCCAATATTACACATAAAGGCGGATATGACTCAAAGGGAAATGGTGGCATAACCACTAACTCGTGGATATAGTGGTAGTGGATATATCACAGTGATGTGGGTGGCGTGACTCCAATATCTTACACTCATCAAGCGTCGGAGTGTGGCTCGATGATTTATTTATGGTGGCGGAAGCGTATATAATACAAGTGACCAACTCCAGGATCGCAAGGGACTGACTGGGACTCCTCTAGGCGTCGGACTCGCTATCGAACTCTTCATCCATAAGATCGCCTTCGTCAACATCTGGCCAAATCAACAAGCCAGGTGAGTACTTTGAATGTACTCGCAAGACAGTTTGGACATAAGATATAACAAATGCAAACATGATGCACACGAGCAGTAATGCACACGTGAGTAATTAAGTTAGCACTGCAATATAAATAAATAGCGGAAGACCGATCGGGTGTCTGAAGCGACGCCTCGAAAGGTAACATAGAATAAACATGCCGCAGTCGGGCGTCAGGGCGACACCGCAGAAAGGGCTTATATCAAAGGTAAATAAC
>LR738716.1:292910-303914 GCA_902687465.1 Secale cereale
TTTTTTTGTATGGTGAAATATAAGCCCTTTATGTGATGTCGCTCAGACGTCCGACTGTGGCATTCTTGTTATTTACTTTTAATATAAGCCCTTTATGTGATGTCGCTCAGACGTCCGACTGTGGCATCCTTGTTATTTACTTTTGATATAAGCCCTTTATGTGATGTCGCTCAGACGTCCGACTGTGGCATTCTTGTTATTTACCTTTTGATATAAGCCCTTTATGTGATGTCGCTCAGACGTCCGACTGTGGCACATACTGTCTTTTACTTTCTGATATAAGCCCTTTATGTGGTGTCGCCTTGACGCCCGACTGTGGCATGTTAATTTTTATTTTTACCTTTCGAGGCGTCGCTTCAGACACCCGATCGGTATTCAGTTATTTTATTTACCTTGCAGTGCAAATTTGTTACTTATGTGTGTATTGCTAATCCGCTCATGTGCATCATGTTTGCATTTGTTATATCTTATGTCCAAACTGTCTTGCGAGTACATTCAAAGTACTCACCTGGCTTGTTGATTTGGCCAGATGTTGACGAAGGCGATCTTATGGATGAAGAGTACGATAGCGAGTCCGACGCCTAGAGGAGTCCCAGTCAGTCCCTTGCGATCCTGGAGTTGGTCACTTGTATTATATACGCTTCCGCAACCATAATAAAGCCATCAAGCCTCACTCCGGCGCTTGATGAGTTGTAAGATTCTGGAGTCATGTCACCCACATCACTGTGACATATCCACTACCACTATATCTACGAGTTAGTAGTTATGCCACCATATCCCTTTGTGTCATACCCGCCTTTATGTGTAATATTGGCGTGCTTGTAATAAATTGTTGAGCAGCCTTAGCTCAACCCTGTATAATATTTAGTACTTCTGGATTTCTGTATCAAGGATTTGTCTACCAGTAAGGAGGATTTTCTTTACTGGTCTAGCGAAAGGGGCGATTTTTCAATAAATGTTTTATTGAAAAACCGGTCCTGACAGTTTCATGGGCTATTACTTACCGTTTTGGGTTCCCGGATCGATTTCCACGATTAACGATCCTCGAGGTGCATTTACGTGTTCGACATCAAAACTCGCATTTTCGCCGGATTCTGGCCCGTATGGTGGACTATTAGGGTTTAGGGTTAGGGTTTTGGGTTTTGGGTCCCAGAGTGATTTTCATGGTTGTTGAACCCAAGGTGTGCTTACGTATCGTTCATCATGACTCGCCGTTTTGGGAGATTCTGGCCAGTTTCTATAACTTGCCCTTTTGGCCGATTCTGGCCCGTTTCGTGAACTATTACTCATCGTTTTGGGGTCCCGGAGTGATTCTCAAGGTTGCTGAACCTAAGGTGCGCTTACGTGTCGTTCATCAACACTCGCCGTTTTGGCCGATTCTGACCCGTCTCAAGGACTATTACTCACCGTTTTGGTGTCTCGGAGCGATTTTCATGGCTGATGAACCCTAGGGTGCCACATAGTCAAAAAAAAACCTAGGGTGCCTTTTAACGTCGGTCATCAACACTCGCAGTTTTGGCAGATGCTGGCCCATTTCATGGACTATTACTCACCATTTTTGGGTCCCGGAGTGATTTTTATGGTTGCTAAACCCCAAGGTGCGCTTATGTGTCGTTCATTATCACTCGTCGTTTTGGGCGATTCAGGCCTGTTTCGTGGGAAATTACTTACCGTTTTGGCCGATTCTGGCCCGTTTCGTCGACTATTACTCACCGTTTGCGGGTCTCGGGGTGATTTTCAAGGTTGCTGAACCCAAAGGTGCGCATACGTGTCGTTCATCAGCACTTGCCGGTTTGGCCAATTCTGGCCCGTTTAACTCACCGTTTTGGGGCCCTGGAGCGATTTCCACGATTAACGATCCCCGAGGTGCGTTTACGTGTTCATCATCAAAACTCGCAGTTTCGGCCGATTCTGGACTGTTTAGTGGGCTCACCGTTCTGGAGTCCCGGAGTGATTTTCATGATTAACGATCCAAGGTGGGTTTACTCACCGTTTTGGGGTCCCAAAACGATTTCCATGGTAGTTGAAACCCAAGGTGCGCTTACGTGTCGGTCATCAACAGTCGCAGTTTGGGCCGATTCTGGCCCGTTTCTTGGACTATTACTCACTGTTTTGGGGTCCCGGAGTGATTTTCACGATTGAAGAACACCGGGGTGCGTTTACGTGTCGGTCATCAACACTCGCGGTTTTTGTCGATTCTGGCCCGTTTCGTGGCCTATTACCCACTGTTTTGGGGTCCCAAAGCGATTTTCATAATTGTCGGACCCCAAGGTGTGCTTACGTGTTGGTCGTCGGGACTCGCAGTTTGGGCCGATTTTGGCCCGTCTCAAGGACTATTACTCACCGTTTTGGTGTCTCAGAGCAATTTTCATGGCTGATGAACCCTAGGGTGCCTTTTAACGTCGGTCATCATCACTCGCCGTTTTGGGCGATTCTGGCCTGTTTCATGGGCTATTACTTACCGTTTTGGCCGATTCTGGCCCGTTTCGTCGACTATTACTCACCGTTTGCGGGTCTCGGGGTGATTTTCAAGGTTGCTGAACCCTAAGGTGCGCATACGTGTCATTCATCAGCACTTGCCGGTTTGGCCAATTCTGGCCCGTTTAACTCACTGTTTTGGGGCCCTGGAGCGATTTCCACGATTAACGATCCCCGAGGTGCGTTTACGTGTTCATCATCAAAACTCGCAGTTTCGGCCGATTCTGGACTGTTTAGTGGGCTCACCGTTGATGGCTTCTCGCCCCTCGTTGGTTACCCCAAGTGGAAGGTTTGAGATGTAGTGTAGCGGAAGTTTTCCCTTGGCAAAGATACCAAGGATCGATTTCCCCTGAGACTCCAAGGTTCAACAAGAAGGTGTCAACTGCTAACGGCGCCAGATATTAGCAATCAACGTGGACCTGCACACAGATACAAATAACTTTGCTCCCAACGAGTACAGAGAGGTTGTCAATCCCTCCGGCCTTGTCGTTTACAAAGGGTCAAACGCAAGAGATAATAGCGATAGATATTGATGCAAATAGTAAGTAAAAGCGGAAAATAAATAGCGGATGTGATCAGTGATGGTAATATGGACCGGGATCCCATGATGTTCACTAGTGATGTCTCTCTCCCAAAAGACGATAAAACAGCTATGTGAGGTAAACGAATTACAGCTGGGCAATTGACAGAATTATGTGCGCAAACCAATGCTAACTATGTTGCAAGAAAGGTAGAGGTTCAAAGCATGGGCGGTACGCCAAGGCAAGTAGACCGAAATCCATCTGCATCTACTACTAATCATCCACCTTGAGATATCTATCCAGAACATCTCGCTGGTATTAAGTTGCGAGTCCCACCCATAGTGTAAACTCAAAGCAACAGACAACTGCATTAAAAGAACTTTGCGTAAAGTAAACAATCCTTGCACCCGCAGGCACAAGCACCGTTGTTTTCCCCCTTGTGGCAACAGCACATCCCCTAGACTCATGTTTCTATCACTCAAGCTAAGCATCGAGGGGCATGAATGTAGGGGAACGTAGCATAAATCAAAATTTTCTACGTCTTCACCAAGATCCAACTATGGATACATCTAGCAACGAGCAAGTAAGAGTGCATCTACATACCGTTATGTAGATCGCGTGCGGAAGCTTTCAACGAAGTGGGGATGAAGTAGTCGTACTCTTCACGTTCTTCGTCACCGATGATCTAGCGCCGAACGGACGGCACCTCCGCGTTCAACACACGTACGGTGCAGCAACGTCACCTCCTTCTTGATCCAGCAAGGGGGGAGGAGAAGTCGTCAGAGATCCGGCAGCACGACGGCGTGATGACGGATGCAGTGGAGATCGCAGCAGGGCTTCGCCGGGCGCCCTGCGTTAGGAGTTGGGAGGTGTGACGGGAGGGGGAGAGGCGCCAGGGCTGAGGTGCGGCTGCCCTCTCCCCCCCCCCCCACATATATATAGGGGGCCAGGGGGGCGCCAGCCCCTTGCAGATCCAATCTGCAAGGGGGGGCGGCGGCCAGGGAGGAGTCCCCCTCCCCCAAGGCAAGTGGTGGCCCCCCCTCCCCTTAGGGTTTTATCCCTATGCGCATGGGGAGGTGGGGCTCCCTTGTGGTGCGCCAGCCCAGAGGGCTGCACACATCCCCTTGCGGCCTAGGGGCCCCACCGGGATGGGTGGCCCCACCCGGTGGACCCCCGGGGCCCCTCCGGTGGTCCCGGGACGCTCCCGGTGACCCCCGGAGATCACCCGTTGGCCGAAACTGGACTTCCCATATATCAATCTTTACCTCCGGACCATTCCGGAACTCCTCGTGACGTCCGGGATCTCATCCGGAACTCCGAACAACATTCGGGTTTCCACGTGCATTAATCTCTACGACCCTAGCGTTACCGAACCTTAAGTGTGTAGACCCTACGGGTTCGGGAGACACGTAGACATGACCGAGACCACTCTCTGGTCAATAACCAACAGCGGGATCTGGATACCCATGTTGGTTCCCACGTGTTCCTCGATGATCTTCATCGGATGAACCACCGTGTCAAGGATTCACTCAATCCCGTATGTTATTCCCTTTGTCCATCGGTACGGTACTTGCCCGAGATTCGATCGTCGGTATTCCCAATACCTTGTTCAATCTCGTTATGGCAAGTCTCTTTACTCGATCCGTAATCCATCATCCCGTGACTAACTACTTAGTCACATTGAGCTCATTATGATGATGTCTTACCGAGTGGGCCCAGAGGTACCTCTCCGTCATACGGAGTGACAACATCCCAGTCTCGGTTCGTACCAACTCAACAGACACTTTCGGATATACCCGATGCGTACCTTTATAGCCACCCAGTTACGTTGTGATGGTTGGCACACCCAAAGTACTCCTACGGTGTCCGGGAGTTGTACAACCTCATGGTCTAAGGAATAAATACTTGACACCGAAAAGCTTATGCATTACGAACTATACGATCTCGTGTTATGCTCAAGTTTGGGTCTTGTCCATCACATCATTCTCCTAATGATGTGATCCCGTTATCACTGACATCTCATGTCCATGGTCAGGAAACCGTGACCATCTGTTGATCAACGAGCTGGTTACTAGAGGCCTACCAGGGACTCATTGTGGTCTATGTATTCACACATGTATCGCTGTTTCCGTACAATACAATTCAAGCATGAATAACAGACAATTATCATGAACAAGGAGATATAATAATAATGCTTTTATTATTGCCTCTAGGGCATATCTCCAACAGTCTCCCACTTGCACTAGAGTCAATAATCTAGTTACATTGTGATGAATCGAACACCCATAGAGTTCTGGTGTTGATCATGTTTCGCCCGTGAAAGAGGTTTAGTCAACGGGTCTGCTACATTCAGATCCGTATGCACTTTACAAATATCTATGTCTCCATCCTGAACATAATTCCGGATGGAGTTGAAACGGCGCTTGATGTGCTTGGTCTTCTTGTGAAACCTGGGCTCCTTGGTAATAGCAATAGCACCAGTGTTGTCACAGAAGAGAGTCATCGGGCTTGACGCACTTGGAATGACTCCTAGGTCGGTGATGAACTCCTTCATCCAGACTCCTTCATGCGCTGCTTCAGAAGCAGCTATGTACTCCGCTTCACATGTAGATGCTGCCACCACGCTTTGCTTGCAACTGCACCAGCTGACTGCCCCTCCATTCAAAATATACACGTATCCGGTTTGTGACTTAGAGTCATCCAGATCTGTGTCGAAGCTAGCATCGACGTAACCCTTTACGACGAGCTCTTCGTCACCTCCATAAACGAGAAACATATCCTTAGTCTTTTTCAGGTACTTCAGGATGTTCTTGACCGCTGTCCAGTGTTCCGTACCGGGATCACTTTGGTACCTCCCTACCAAACTTATGGCAAGGTTCACATCAGGTCTGGTACACAGCATGGCATACATGATAGAACCTATTGCCGAGGCATAGGGAATGACACTCATCTTTTCTCTATCTTCTGCCGTGGTCGGCGACTGAGCTTTGCTCAATCTCATACCTTGCAAAACAGGCAAGAATCCTTTCTTTGACTGATCCATATTGAACTTCTTCAATATTTTGTCAAGGTATGTACTTTGTGAAAGACCAATGAGGCGTCTCGATCTATCTCTATAGATTTTGATGCCTAATATGTAAGCAGCTTCACCAAGGTCCTTCATTGAAAAACTTTTATTCAAGTAGGCCTTTACATTTTCCAAGAATTTTATATCATTTCCCATCAGCAATATGTCATCCACATATAATATGAGAAATGCTACAGAGCTCCCACTCACTTTCTTGTAAATATAGGCTTCTCCATAAGTCTGTATAAAGCCAAACGCTTTGATCACCTCATCAAAGCGAATATTCCATCTCCGAGATGCTTGCACCAGCCCGTAAATCGAGCGTTGGAGCTTGCATACCTTGTTAGCGTTCTCTGGATCGACAAAACCTTCCGGTTGCATCATATACAACTCTTCCTTGAGGAAGCCATTAAGGAATGCTGTTTTGACGTCCATTTGCCATATCCCATAATCATAGAATGCGGCAATAGCTAACATGATTCTGACTGACTTCAGCATTGCTCCGGGAGAGAAAGTCTCGTCGTAGTCAATCCCTTGAACTTGTCGATAACCCTTAGCGACAAGCCGAGCTTTATAGATGGTCACATTACCATCCGCGTCTGTCTTCTTCTTAAATATCCATTTGTTTTCTATGGCGTGCCTGTCATCAGGCAAGTCCACCAAAGTCCATACTTTGTTTTCATACATGGATTCTATCTCGGATTTCATGGCTCCAAGCCATTTATTGGAATCTGGGCCCGCCATCGCTTCTTCATAGTTCGAAGGTTCACCGTTGTCTAACAACATGATTTCCAGTACAGGGTTGCCGTACCACTCTGGTGCGGAACGTGCCCTTGTGGACCTTCGAAGTTCAGTAGTAACTTGATCTGTTTCTTCATGATCATTATCATTAACTTCCTCCCTTGTCGGTGCAGGCACCTCAGGAACAGTTTCCTGTGCTGCGCTACTTTCCGGTACAGGAGTGGTGACTGTCACCTCATCAAGTTCTACTTTCCTCCCACTCACTTCTTTCGAGAGAAACTCTTTCTCCAGAAAGCATCCATTCTTGGCAACAAAGACTTTGCCTTCGAATCTGTGGTAGAAGGTGTACCCAATTGTTTCCTTTGGGTATCCTATGAAGACGCATTTTTCCGATTTGGGTTCGAGCTTTTCAGGTTGAAGTTTCTTGACATAAGCATCGCAACCCCAAACTTTCAGAAACGACAGCTTCGGTTTCTTGCCAAACCAAAGTTCATACGGAGTCGTCTCAACGGATTTTGACGGAGCCCTATTTAAAGTGAATGCGGCAGTCTCTAAAGCATAACCCCAAAAAGATAGCGGTAAATCGGTAAGGGACATCATAGATCGCACCATGTCCAACAGAGTACGATTTCGACGTTCGGACACACCGTTACGTTGAGGTGTTCCGGGCGGTGTCAATTGTGAAACAATTCCACAACTCCTTAGGTGTGTGCCAAATTCATGACTTAAATATTCACCCCCACGATCCGATCGCAAGAACTTTATTTTTCTGTCACGTTGATTCTCAACCTCATTCTGAAATTCCTTGAACTTTTCAAAAGTCTCAGACTTGTGTTTCATCAAATAGATATACCCGTATCTACTCAAGTCATCCGTGAGGGTGAGAACATAACGGTAGCCTCCGCGAGCCTCAACACTCATTGGACCGCACACATCGGTATGTATGATTTTCAACAAGTTGGTTGCTCGCTCCATTGTTCCGGAGAACGGAGTCTTGGTCATCTTGCCCAAGAGGCATGGTTCGCACGTGTCAAATGATTCATAATCAAGAGACTCTAGAAGTCCATCTGAATGGAGCTTCTTCATACGTTTGACACCAATATGACCAAGGCGGCAATGCCACAAGTATGTGGGACTATCATTATCAACTTTACATCTTTTGGCATCTACACTATGAATATGTGTATCACTACGTTCGAGATTCATCAAAAATAAACCATTGACCAGCGGGGCATGACCATAAAACATATCTCTCAAATAAATAGAACAACAATTATTCTCCGATTTGAAAGAATATCCATCTCGCATAAGACGAGATCCAGAAACAATGTTCATGCTCAAAGCTGGTACTAAATAACAATTATTGAGGTTTAAAACTAATCCCGAGGGTAGATGTAGAGGCAGCGTGCCGACGGCGATCACATCGACCTTGGAACCATTCCCGACGCGCATCGTCACCTCATCCTTCGCCAGTCTCCGTTTATTCCGCAGCTCCTGTTTTGAGTTACAAATGTGAGCAACTACACCGGTATCGAATACCCAGGAGCTACTACGAGTGCTGGTAAGGTACACATCAATAACATGTATATCATATATACCTTTGACGTTGCCGGCCTTCTTGTCTGCTAAGTATTTGGGGCAGTTCCGCTTCCAGTGACCCGTTCCCTTGCAATAAAAGCACTCTGTCTCAGGCTTGGGTCCATACTTTGGCTTCTTCCCGGCAACAGGCTTGCCAGGCGCGGCAACTCCCTTGCCGTCCTTCTTGAAGTTCTTCTTACCCTTGCCTTTCTTGAACTTAGTGGTTTTATTGGCCATCAACACTTGATGTTCTTTCTTGATGTCTACCTCCGCTGATTTCAGCATCGAATACACCTCGGGAATGGATTTCTCCATCCCCTGCATATTGAAATTCAGCACGAAGCTCTTGAAGCTTGGTGGGAGCGACTGGAGGATTCTGTCAACGACCGCTTCATCTGGGAGATTCATTCCCAGCTGAGACAAGCGGTTGTGCAATCCTGAAATCTTGAGGATGTGCTCACTGACAGAACTGTTCTCCTCCATCTTACAGCTGTAGAATGCGTCGGAGACATCATATCTCTCGACTCGGGCATGAGCTTGGAAAACCATTTTCAGCTCTTCGAACATCTCATATGCTCCATGGTGCTCAAAACGCTTTTGGAGCCCCGATTCTAAACTGTAAAGCATGCCGCACTGAACCAGGGAGTAATCATCACTACGCGACTGCCAGGCGTTCATAACGTCTTGAGTCGCTGGGAGAACGGGTGCATCACCTAGCGGTGCTTCTAGGACATAAGTTCTCTTGGCAGCTATGAGGATAATCCTCAGGTTACGGACCCAATCCGTATAGTTGCTACCATCGTCTTTCAGCTTGGTTTTCTCTAGGAACGCGTTGAAGTTGAGGGAAACCTGAGCGTGGGCCATTTGATCTACAAGAGATATTGTAAAGAATTTAGACTAAGTTCATGATAATTAAGTTCATCTTAATCAAATTTCAATGAACTCCCACTCAGAATGACATCTCTCTAGTCATCTAAGTGATACACGATCCGAATCGACTAGCCCGTGTCCGATCATCACGTGAGACGGACCAGTCATCAACGGTGAACATCTTCATGTTGATCGTATCTTCTATACGACTCGTGTTCGACCTTTCGGTCTTCCGTGTTCCGAGGCCATGTCTGTACATGCTAGGCTCGTCAAGTGAACCCTAAGTGTATCGCGTGTGTAAATCTGTCTTACACCCGTTGTATGCGAACGTTAGAACCTATCACACCCGATCATCACGTGGTGCTTCGGAGCAACGAACTTTAGCAACGGTGCACAGTTAGGGGAAACACAATACTTGAAATTTTAGTGAGAGATCATCTTATTTACTACCGTCGTTCTAAGTAAACAAGATGCAAAAACATGATAAACATCACATGCAATCAATTAAAGTGACATGATATGGCCAATATCATCTTGCTCCTTGGATCTCCATCTTCGGGGCACCATGATCATCTTGTCACCGGCTCGACACCATGATCTTCATCATCGTGTCTTGAAGAAGTCGTCACGCCAACTATTACTTCTACTACTATAGCTAACGTTTAGCAATGAAGTAAAGTAATTACATGGCGTTATTCAGTGACACGCAGGTCATACAATAATAAAGACAACTCCTATGGCTCCTGCCGGTTGTCAAGTTCATCGACATGCAAGTCGTGATTCCCTATTACAAAAACATGATCAATCTCATACATCACATATATCATTCATCACATCTTCGTTCTTGGCCATACCACGTCACAAAACACATGCTGCAAAAACAAGTTAGACGTCCTCTAATTGTTGTTGCAAGTTTTACGTGGCTTCTATAGGATTTCTAGCAAGAACGTTTCTTACCTACGCCAAAACCACAACGTGATTTGTCAACTTCTATTTACCCTTCATAAGGACCCTTTTCATCGAATCCGATCCGACTAAAGTAGGAGAGACAGACACCCGCCAGCCACCTTATGCATCTAGTGCATGTCTGTCGGTGGAACCAGTCTCACGTAAGCGTACGTGTAAGGTCGGTCCGGGCCGCTTCATCCCACAATACCGCCGAATCAAGATTGACTAGTAACGGTAAGAAAGTTGAACAAGATCATACGCCCACAACTGCTTTGTGTTCTACTCGTGCAAGATGCTACGCATAAAACCTAGGCTCTGATACCACTGTAGGGGAACGTAGCATAAATCAAAATTTTCTACGTCTTCACCAAGATCCAACTATGGATACATCTATCAACGAGCAAGTAAGAGTGCATCTACATACCGTTATGTAGATCGCGTGCGGAAGCTTTCAACGAAGTGGGGATGAAGTAGTCGTACTCTTCACGTTCTTCGTCACCGATGATCTAGCGCCGAACGGATGGCACCTCCGCGTTCAACACACGTACGGTGCAGCAACGTCACCTCCTTCTTGATCCAGCAAGGGGGGAGGAGAAGTCGTCAGAGATCTGGCAGCACGACGGCGTGATGACGGATGCAGTGGAGATCGCAGCAGGGCTTCGCCGGGCGCCCTGCGTTAGGAGTTGGGAGGTGTGACGGGAGGGGGAGAGGCGCCAGGGCTGAGGTGCGGCTGCCCTCTCCCCCCCCCCCCCCCCATATATATAGGGGGCCAGGGGGGGCGCCAGCCCCTTGCAGATCCAA
>LR738716.1:304422-317169 GCA_902687465.1 Secale cereale
GTTCGTACCAACTCAACAGACACTTTCGGAGATACCCGATGCGTACCTTTATAGCCACCCAGTTACGTTGTGACGGTTGGCACACCCAAAGTACTCCTACGGTGTCCGGGAGTTGTACAACCTCATGGTCTAAGGAATAAATACTTGACACCGAAAAGCTTATGCATTACGAACTATACGATCTCGTGTTATGCTCAAGTTTGGGTCTTGTCCATCACATCATTCTCCTAATGATGTGATCCCGTTATCACTGACATCTCATGTCCATGGTCAGGAAACCGTGACCATCTGTTGATCAACGAGCTGGTTACTAGAGGCCTACCAGGGACTCATTGTGGTCTATGTATTCACACATGTATCGCTGTTTCCGTACAATACAATTCAAGCATGAATAACAGACAATTATCATGAACAAGGAGATATAATAATAATGCTTTTATTATTGCCTCTAGGGCATATCTCCAACAATGAACCCACAATCGAGCATAACGTTCCCTCTTGGAGTCACTACCTACTACTTGGCCAAAGCAATAAATAGCAACGGAGAACATGCAAGAATTACTTACGAACATAAATATAAAAGAGGTAAATCAAATATATTACTCAAACACAATCTGAACATAATCTCACAATCCATCGGATCCCAGCAAACTCATCATAGCAACAGCATAAGGATTACATATGTGCCTCGATCATGTAGGGCAGCTCACGAGGACTAATTAGTGAAGCACGAGAAGGGGAGGAGAACATCACATAGCTACTGGTCATGGACCCATGGTCCAAGGGAGACTACTCACAACTCATCCGGGAGGCGTCCATGGTGGTGGAGAGGCTCCCGATGGTGATCCTCCCCTCCGGCAGGGTGCCGGGAAGAGTTCTCCTGGTGCTCCCGATCTTGGAAGCGCGGCGGCGGCGGAACAGAGATGAGATCGCGAAAAAGGGTTCCCGTCTCGAGGGTTTCGGGACGCGTGTTAAATATATGCCAAAGGGGGGCATCAGCGGAGGCCTGTGGGGCCCAGGCGCCCCCCCGGCGTGGCCAGGAGGGGGGCCGCGCCACCAGGGTGCCTGGAGCCCTGGTGGCCCCCCTCCGGCTCTACTTTGGCTGCCGGGAAGCTTCTGGAACGCTGATTTTTTATATAATTTTTCCGGGATTTTTCTGGCAGTTTACGTGATGGGAAAACCTGAAATACAAAAACAGCAGAAAACAGAAACTGGCACTGGGGTGCACTGAGTTAATAGGTTAGTCCAAATATGATCAAAAGTGTATGGAAGTGTATAAATATCATAGCAATATCACCCAAAAGAGGCATGGAGCAAGCAGAAATTATAGATACGTTTTGGACGTTTCAACATCCCCAAGCTTAATTCCTACTCGTCCTCGAGTAGGTAAATGATAACAAGAAAAATTTCTGTTGTGACATTCTATTAACCATATAAGGATTTTTCATAGTCATATGACAAAAGCTTACTGAGACAATGAATCTATAGTAATTAAGTTGCCTCATGAGAAAATCACAAGGAACTGAAAGTTTTACAATATGATACTGAAACATCAAATAGATTTGTAATGAGCATGGCGTGCAAATATGATAAAGTGATATCTCGCTTGCCCCCTTTAGTGAAGCAAAACATAAATGCAGGGGCACCTCCAAGGTTTAAGTGATGACTAGATACAATGATTTCAGAATAAACGATATCACAATCATGCAAAAGACAATGCTACTTTGGGACAATGCACATTACACTCAGAATGACAATCATGCTCTCAGTAGTTGGTGCTTTAAAAGAAGGTGGAGACTCTCGAACCGTGGCTTTTGTTGGCAAGGTTGAAAACCCATAGTCGGAAACAAAGACAAAGCATGTACCAGAGCTCTTGGTTTTAAAAACAGAGGTAATAATTATTTTATTTTTTTAGATTATGCATGTTCCGTCCACGAATGCTAGCAGACAACTCAATCACTTCTTGAGATGGACAAGTTTCGAGGAACGGCTCCCGAATGAGGACGATCACATCCTCTTAATCTCCTTTGTTTATCACTGCCAAAGTTTTCTGATTTCTCATGAACAAAGCGTGAAGGAGAGTTTGTTTGTTATATTAATTTTGAGCCGGGCGCACTCTTTGCCAGTTCCTTCTCGTATTATGGGTTTGCACATTAGACATGCAATCCCGGGGTGAAGCTTGTCCATCTTAAAAAGATCATGAATTAACTACTACTTCCTCATGAACTAAAACAGAGGCACAAAATAGGAATGCTTTTTTGAATAATTTCGAGATGGTACATGAAAGTCTCCGTTAGGAATGGCAGGTAAATACCATGTATAGGAAGGTATGGTGGACTCATATGGCATAACTGGTTTAAAGGAATTTGGATGCACAAGCAGTCAGTCCGCTTAGTACAGGTGGAGGTTAGCAAAAGACTGGGAGCGACCAACTAAAAGAGCAATGACGGTCATAATCTTGCAGAGCGACAAAGCAACATTGAATCAGGCATGGAAGTTATATCGCTACTCAGAAACTAAAGATCATCAAGGCTTGACAGACTTTCTTTACAGTCTTAAATATGCGTGAGCATACGCCAAGTCAATCAAAATAAATTCTTGAAGGAAGATATTACTAAACCATACCACATCATAGGCAAACAAATCATGTTGGTACTCCAATAACACATTGGAAACCCCCCAGCTATTTGAGACTAACCATAAGAAAACATGAACTACTAAGCGCCATTATGCACGTAGCATTTTTATCATAGACATATCGACCAATGCAACAGAAGCAAACTCTCTTAATAAGATAAGCATGACAACTAAAGAGAGTTCAAGCAACCAACTAAACAAAAAGCTCTTTAAAAAGATAAGCATGAAAACTAAGAGCTAAGCATGATAGCAGCTATTAAAAGACCAAGAACATACATAGCAAAGATAGACATGAAAATTATATGTTGTGTTCTAGGTTGAAGTGGAGCGTGTTTCTCTCCCACATAAAGAAAGCTGAGTTCCGGCTCGTTATGAAAAGCTAAAGAAAACTAAAAAGGAAACTAAAAGCAAGACGCTCCAAGCATAGCACATAACACATGAAGTGATAAAAATATAGTGGAACGAAAGACGAACTGATAATGTTGATGGAGAAGGGGATGCACGGGGGCATCCCCAAGCTTAGACGCTTGAGTCTCCTTGAATATTTCTTGGGGGTGCATGGGGGCATCCCCAAGCTTGAGCGTTTGACACTCCTGAATCTTTTTATCATCTTCCCTCGCACACTTGAAAACTCCCTTCATACATAACTCATCATAATCTGATTAGCGAGGTTAGTACCCATAATAAAATAATTGTTCCTTGCTGGAAATAAGGATATTCTTGAAGGTCTACTGTTTCTCAAGATTGCCAAAAGGTTTTTGCAAAGAAAAAGCAAGCTCAAGGTTTCAAAATGAAGGAAAGGCAAAACAGGACAGAATCTGTGAAAAACAGAACAGCAGGTAGTAAATGATTTTTTGGGGCACTTCTGCAACTCTAATCAAAAAACTCAGAACAGACGCCCGAAAGACAATTGTATAGAGCACGTTGTCGAAAAAATTCAGACCAAAAAGATGATCTGGTGATTTTATACGAATTTTTCTATCCAAGGACAGAATCTGTTTCCTGGACAGCACATCACAACTTTTGAACTTTCTTGCAATCAGAGGCTACACTTGGCACAAAGTTGAAAAGTAAAGATACAATGATGATGCTACTGTAGTAACAACATCAAGACACAACAAAAGCAAAATAAAATTTATTCATGTGGGCTGCCTCCCAAAAGCGCTTTCTTTTATGCCTTTAAGCTAGGCATAATGCAAAGAGATCAAGTTTTATCAAGAGTAAAAGAATAGCTAGCCCGTATGACGGACTCAAAAGGTAACTTAATCTTCTTTCGAGGGAAGTGTTCCATCCCTTTCTTGAGAGGAAATTGGAATCTTATATTCCCCTCTTTCATGTCAATGATAGCACCAACGGTGCGTAGAAAAGGACGTCCCAAAATAATTGGACAAGAAGGTTCACATTCAATGTCCATAATAGTAAAATCAACGGGAACATAATTGTCATTGACAATGATAAGAACATCGTCGATCCTCCCCAAAGGTTTCTTTATGGAAGAATCAACGAGACGAACACCAAAAGAACAAGAATCAAAAGGTTTCAATTTAAGCATATCATATATTCTTTTGGGCATAACGGAGGTACTAGCTCCAACATCACATAAAGCATAGCAAGAGAAGTTATTCAACTTAATTTTAATCATAGGATCCCAACCATCTTCTAGCTTTCTAGGTATGGAGGCTTCTACTCTAAGTTTCTCCTCCCTAGCTTTGATGAGAGCATTAGTGATATGCTCTGTGAAGGCAAGGTTAAGCGTGCTAGTGCGGGGATCTCTAGACATCTTGTGAAGGAAATCAATAACTTCGGTAAGAGTGCAATTGTCAAAATCAAGGTCACTACTATCAAGTAAAGTGGTAGTGGTGTCCTTTAGGTTCACTTGTTTGGTAGTTTCTATAGTCGTAGCATCACCATTAATAGGTCCAATGGGACCAGGAGTGCATTGGGTGCTAAGAGTTTGGATATCCTCAACAACTTGGATAGTAGCAACAGTGTGATGGGTAGGAAGGTTCTTAATTCTATCTTCTTCCTCCTTTAGGGGTGCAACCACTTCGGGTTTAGCTGCCATTTGGTTTATCAAAGTGGCTTGTGTGTGGGACATATTGGAAACTTGGGTCTCAGTGATAGTGAGCCTAGTCTGGAGGTTAGAAATCTCAATATTTAGGCTCTCTAATTGTCTACTAATGTCTTGCAAGATAGCAGTATGCTCATTTAATTGCCTCGAGAAGGTTTTGTTTTGTTCATATTGGGTGTGCATGTAATTCTTAGAGGCCTTCTCTATTTCTAGAAGTTTCTCATAACCAGGCAAGTCTCTATCTTTTTGGGTGGAGTTCTTGGTGCTAGGATAAGCATCGTTGTTCACATAGGAATTAGAGGGGAACGGTCTAGGATTGCTACCAAAATTACTCCTATAAGCATTATTATTAAAGTTGTTTCTAGAGATAAAGTTCACATCTACTTGTTCTTGAGCAATCAAAGAATTTAAAGGAACATCATGAGGATCAACAGAAGATTGCTTGGAAAGTAGAGACATGGTCAAGTCAACTTTTTCATTTAGGGAGGAAATCTCCTCGACAGAGTTTACCTTCCTACCTGTTGGAGCGCGTTCGGTGTGCCATTGGGAATAATTGGTCATCATCTCATCGAGAAGCTTCGTGGCAGCACCAAGTGTAGTTGACATAAAGGTTCCTCCCACGGCCGAATCTAACAAGTTCCGCGAGGTAAAGTTCAAGCCTGCATAAAAAGTTTGGATAACCATCCAAGTAGTCAAACCATGAGTAGGGCAGTTCTTGACAAGAGATTTCATACGTTCCCAAGCTTGGGCAACGTGTTCATTATTCAATTGTTTAAAATTCATTATGTTACTTCTTAGTTGGATAATTTTAGCAGGTGGATAGTACTTTCCAATAAAAGCATCTTTGCACTTGTCCCATGAATCTATGCTATTTCTAGGCAAAGATTGAAACCAAATTTTAGCTCCTCCTCTCAAGGAGAAAGGAAAAAGCTTAAGCTTAACAATATTACCATCTATTTCTTGGTACTTTTGCATATCACAAAGTTCAACAAAGTTGTTCAAGTGTAAAGCAGCATCATCTCCAGCACCGGAGAATTGATCTTTCATGACTAAGTTCAGTAAAGCAGGTTTAATTTCATAAGAAGGTGCTGAAGTGGCAGGTGTAGTGATAGGCGTGCAGATAAAGTCATCGTTGTTATCACTAGTGAAGTCACGCAACTTGGTGTTCTCGGTGGAACCCATAGTAGCAAGCAAGCAAGATAACTATTTTTGTGATTTTCGATAAAAGATACTAAAGCAAAAACTGAAAGGTAAACTAACAAGACTAAAAAGCAAAGGTAAAAGATAGCATGCAACTCCCCTATCTTGAAGAGTGGAGTCCCCGGCAACGGCGCCAGAAAACTTTGCTTGATGGCTTCTCGCCCCTCATTGGTTACCCCAAGTGGAAGGTTTGAGATGCAGTGTAGCGGAAGTTTTCCCTTGGCAAAGATACCAAGGATCGATTTCCCCTGAGACTCCAAGGTTCAACAAGAAGGTGTCAACTGCTAACGGCGCCAGATATTAGCAATCAACGTGGACCTGCACACAGATACAAATAACTTTGCTCCCAACGAGTACAGAGAGGTTGTCAATCCCTCCGGCCTTGTCGTTTACAAAGGGTCAAACGCAAGAGATAATAGTGATAGATATTGCTGCAAATAGTAAGTAAAAGCGGAAAAAAAATAGCGGATGTGATCAGTGATGGTAATATGGACCGAGATCCCATGATGTTCACTAGTGATGTCTCTCTCCCAAAAGACGATAAAACAGCTATGTGAGGTAAACGAATTACAGCTGGGCAATTGACAGAATTATGTGCGCAAACCAATGCTAACTATGTTGCAAGAAAGGTAGAGGTTCAAAGCATGGGCGGTACGCCAAGGCAAGTAGACCGAAATCCATCTGCATCTACTACTAATCATCCACCTTGAGATATATATCCAGAACATCTCGCTGGTATTAAGTTGCGAGTCCCACCCATAGTGTAAACTCAAAGCAACAGACAACTGCATTAAAAGAACTTTGCGTAAAGTAAACAATCCTTGCACCCGCAGGCACAAGCACCGTTGTTTTCCCCCTTGTGGCAACAGCACATCCCCTAGACTCATGTTTCTGTCACTCAAGCTAGTCATCGAGGGGCATGAACCCACAATCGAGCATAACGTTCCCTCTTGGAGTCACTACCTACTACTTGGCCAAAGCAATAAATAGCAACGGAGAACATGCAAGAATTACTTACGAACATAAATATAAAAGAGGTAAATCAAATATATTACTCAAACACAATCTGAACATAATCTCACAATCCATCGGATCCCAGCAAACTCATCATAGCAACAGCATAAGGATTACATATGTGCCTCGATCATGTAGGGCAGCTCACGAGGACTAATTAGTGAAGCACAAGAAGGGGAGGAGAACATCACATAGCTACTGGTCATGGACCCATGGTCCAAGGGAGACTACTCACAACTCATCCGGGAGGCGTCCATGGTGGTGGAGAGGCTCCCGGTGGTGATCCTCCCCTCCGGCAGGGTGCCGGGAAGAGTTCTCCTGGTGCTCCCGATCTTGGAAGCGCGGCGGCGGCGGAACAGAGATGAGATCGCGAAAAAGGGTTCCCGTCTCGAGGGTTTCGGTACGCGTGTTAAATATATGCCAAAGGGGGGCATCAGCGGAGGCCTGGGGGGCCCAGGCGCCCCCCGGCACGGCCAGGGGGGGCCGCGCCACCAGGGCGCCTAGAGCCCTGGTGGCCCCCCTCCGACTCTACTTTGGCTGCCGGGAAGCTTCTGGAACGCTGATTTTTTATATAATTTTTCCGGGATTTTTCTGGCAGTTTACGTGATGGGAAAACCTGAAATACAAAAACAGCTGAAAACAGAAACTGACACTGGGGTGCACTGAGTTAATAGGTTAGTCCAAATATGATCAAAAGTGTATGCAAGTGTATAAATATCATAGAAATATCACCCAAAAGAGGCATGGAGCAAGCAGAAATTATAGATACGTTTTGGACGTATCAACCGTTCTGGAGTCCCGGAGTGATTTTCATGATTAACGATCCAAGGTGCGTTTACTCACCGTTTTGGGGTCCCAAAACGATTTCCATGGTAGTTGAAACCCAAGGCGCGCTTACGTGTCGGTCATCAACAGTCGCAGTTTGGGCCGATTCTGGCCCGTTTCTTGGACTATTACTCACTGTTTTGGGGTCCCGGAGTGATTTCCACGATTGAAGAACACCGGGTGCGTTTACGTGTCGGTCATCAACACTCGCGGTTTTTGTCGATTTTGGTCCGTTTCGTGGCCTATTACCCACTGTTTTGGGGTCCCAAAGCGATTTTCATGATTGTCGGACCCCAAGGTGTGCTTACGTGTTGGTCGTCGAGACTCGCAGTTTGGGCCGATTCTGGCCCGTTTCTTGGACTATTACTCAGTTTTGGGGTCTCGAAGTGATTTCCATGATTGACGAACCCCGGAGTGCGTTTACGTGTCGGTCATCAATACTCACGGTTTTTGTCTACTGTAACCCATTTCGTGGACTATTACTCACCGTTTTGGAGTCCCAAAGCGATTTCGATGGTTGTCGATCCCCAAGGTGCGCTTACGTGTCGGCCCTCAACAATCGCAGTTTTGGCCTATTCTGGCCCGTTTCTTGGACTATTACTCACTGTTTTGGGTTCTCAAAGCAATTTCCATAGTTGTTGAACCCCAAGGTGCGCTTACGTGTCAGTCATCAACACTCACAGTTTTGGCCGATTCTTGCCCGTTTCATGGGCTATTACTCACCGTTTTGGCTCCCGGAGCGATTTACACGATTAACGATTCCCGAGGTACGTTTACGTGTCGGTCATCAACACTCGCAGTTTTGGCCGATTCTGGCCCGTATCGTGGACTATTACTCACCGTTTTGGGGTCCCGAAACGATTTTCATGGTTGCTGAACCACAGGGTGCCCTTACGTGTCGTTCCTCGGCAGTCGCCGTTTTGGCCTATTCTAGCCCGTTTCATGGGCTATTACTTACCGTTTTGGGTTTTCGGAGCGATTTCGACGATTAACGATCCCCGAGGTGCATTTATGTGTTCGACATCAAAACTCGCATTTTCGCCGGATTCTGGCCCGTATGGTGGACTATTAGGGTTTAGGGTTAGGGTTTTGGGTTTTGGGTCCCAGAGTGATTTTCATGGTTGTTGAACCCAAGGTGTGCTTACGTATCGTTCATCATGACTCGCCGTTTTGGGTGATTCTGGCCAGTTTCTATAACTTGCCCTTTTGGCCGATAAGGGCCCGTTTCGTGGACTATTACTCGTCATTTTGGGGTCCCGGAGTGATTGTCAAGGTTGCTGAACCTAAGGTGCGCTTACGTGTCATTCATCAACACTCGTCGTTTTGGCCGATTCTGACCCGTCTCAAGGACTATTACTCACCGTTTTGGTGTCTCGGAGCGATTTTCATGGCTGATGAACCCTAGGGTGCCTTTTAACGTCGGTCATCAACACTCGCAGTTTTGGCAGATTCTGGCCCATTTCGTGGACTATTACTCACCATTTTTGGGTCCCGGTGTGATTTTTATGGTTGCTGAACCCCAAGGTGCGCTTACGTGTCGTTCATCATCACTCGTCGTTTTGGGCGATTCAGGCCCTGTTTCGTGGGATATTACTTACCGTTTTGGCCGATTCTGGCCCGTTTCGTCGACTATTACTCACCATTTGCGGGTCTCGGGGTGATTTTCAAGGTTGCTGAACCCTAAGGTGCGCATACGTGTCGTTCATCAGCACTTGCCGGTTTGGCCAATTCTGGCCCGTTTAACTCATCGTTTTGGGGCCCTGGAGCGATTTCCACGATTAACGATCCCCGAGGTGCGTTTACGTGTTCATCATCAAAACTCGCAGTTTCGGCCGATTCTGGACTGTTTAGTGGGCTTACCGTTCTGGAGTCCCGGAGTGATTTTCATGATTAACGATCCAAGGTGCGTTTACTCACCGTTTTGGGGTCCCAAAACGATTTCCATGGTAGTTGAAACCCAAGGTGCGCTTACGTGTCGGTCATCAACAGTCGCGGTTTGGGCCGATTCTGGCCCGTTTCTTGGACTATTACTCACTGTTTTGGGGTCCCGGAGTGATTTCCACGATTGAAGAACGCCGGGGTGCGTTTACGTGTCGGTCATCAACACTCGCGGTTTTTGTCGATTCTGGCCCGTTTCGTGGCCTATTACCCACTGTTTTGGGGTCCCAAAGCGATTTTCATGATTGTCGGACCCCAAGGTGTGCTTACGTGTTGGTCATCGAGACTCGCTGTTTGGGCCGATTCTGGCCCGTTTCTTGGACTATTACTCAGTTTTGGGGTCCCGAAGTGATTTCCACGATTGACAAACCCCGGGGTGCGTTTACGTGTCGGTCATCAATACTCACGGTTTTTGTCTACTGTAACCTATTTCGTGGACTATTACTCACCGTTTTGGGGTCCCAGAGCGATTTCGATGGTTGTCGATCCCCAAGGTGCGCTTACGTGTCGGTCATCAACAATCGCAGTTTTGGCCGATTCTGGCCCGTTTCTTGGACTATTACTCACTATTTTGGGTTCCCAAAGCAATTTCCATAGTTGTTGAACCCCAAGGTGCGCTTACGTGTCGGTCATCAATACTCACAGTTTTGCCGATTCTTACCCGTTTCATGGACTATTACTCACCGTTTTGGCTCCCGGAGCGATTTACACGATTAACGATCCCCGAGGTGCGTTTACGTGTCGGTCATCAACACTCGCAGGTTTGGCCGATTCTGGCCCGTATCATGGACTATTACTCACCATTTTGGGGTCCCCAAACGATTTTCATGGTTGCTGAACCTCAGGGTGCCCTTACGTGTCATTCATCAGCAGTCGCCGTTTTGGCCTATTCTAGCCCGTTTCATGGGCTATTACTTACCGTTTTGGGTTCCCGGAGCGATTTCCACGATTAAAGATCCCCGAGGTGCATTTACGTGTTCGACATCAAAACTCACATTTTCGCCCGATTCTGGCCCGTATCGTGGACTATTACGGTTTAGGGTTAGGGTTTTGGGTTTTGGGTTTTGGGTCCCAGAGTGATTTTCATGGTTGTTGAACCCAAGGTGTGCTTACGTATCGTTCATCATGACTCGCCGTTTTGGGCGATTCTGGCCAGTTTCTATAACTTGCCCTTTTGGCCGATTCTGGCCTGTTTCGTGGACTATTACTCATCGTTTTGGGGTCCCGGCGTGATTGTCAAGGTTGCTGAACCCTAAGGTGCGCTTACGTGTCGTTCATCAACACTCGCCGTTTTGGCCGATTCTGGCCCGTCTCAAGGACTATTACTCACCGTTTTGGTGTCTCAGAGCGATTTTCATGGCTGATGAACCCTAGGGTGCCTTTTAACGTCGGTCATCAACACTCACAGTTTTGGCAGATTCTGGCCCATTACGTGGACTATTACTCACCATTTTTGTGTCCCGGAGTGATTTTTATGGTTACTGAACCCCAAGGTGCGCTTACGTGTCGTTCATCATCGCTCGCCGTTTTGGGCGATTCTGGCCTGTTTCATGGGCTATTACTTACCGTTTTGGCCGATTCTGGCCCGTTTCATCGACTATTACTCACCGTTTGCGGGTCTCAGGGTGATTTTCAAGGTTGCTGAACCCTAAGGTGCACATACGTGTCATTCATCAGCACTTGCCAGTTTGGCCAATTCTGGCCCGTTTAACTCACTGTTTTGGGGCCCACGAGCGATTTCCACGATTAACGATCCCCGAGGTGCGTTTACGTGTTCGTCATCAAAACTCGTAGTTTCGGCTGATTCTGGACTGTTTAGTGGGCTCACCGTTCTGGAGTCCCGGAGTGATTTCCATGATTAATGATCCAAGGTGCGTTTACTCACCGTTTTGGGGTCCCAAAACGATTTCCATGGTAGTTGAAACCCAAGGTGCGCTTATGTGTCGGTCATCAACAGTCGTAGTTTGGGCCGATTCTGGCCTGTTTCTTGGACTATTACTCACTGTTTTGGGGTCCCGGAGTGATTTCCACGATTGAAGAACACCGGGGTGCGTTTACGTGTCGGTCATCAACACTCGCGGTTTTTGTCGATTCTGGCCCGTTTCGTGGCCTATTACCCACTATTTTGGGGTCCCAAAGCGATTTTAATAATTGTCGGACCCTAAGGTGTGCTTACGTGTCATTCATCAACACTCGTCGTTTTGACCGATTCTAACCCGTCTCAAGGACTATTACTCACCGTTTTGGTGTCTCAGAGCGATTTTCATTGCTGATGAACCCTAGGGTGCCTTTTAACGTCGGTCATCAACACTCGCAGTTTTGGCAGATTCTGGCCCATTTCGTGGACTATTGCTCACCATTTTTGTGTCCCGTAGTGATTTTTATGGTTGCTGAACCCCAGGGTGCGCTTACGTGTCGTTCATCATCACTCGCCGTTTTGGGCGATTCTAGCCTGTTTCATGGGCTATTACTTACCGTTTTGGCCGATTCTAGCCCATTTCGTCGACTATTACTTACCGTTTGCGGGTCTCGGGGTGATTTTCAAGGTTGCTGAACCCTAAGGTGCGCATACGTGTCGTTCATCAGCACTTGGTTTGGCCAATTCTAGCCCGTTTAACTCACCGTTTTGGGGCCCTGAAGCGATTTCCACGATTAACGATCCCCGAGGTGCGTTTACGTGTTCGTCATCAAAACTCGCAGTTTCGGCCGATTCTGGACTGTTTAGTGGGTTCACCGTTCTGGAGTCCCGGAGTGATTTCCATGATTAACGATCCAAGGTGCGTTTACTCACCGTTTTGGGGTCCCAAAACGATTTCCATGGTTGTTGAAACCCAAGGTGCGCTTACGTGTCGGTCATCAACAGTCGTAGTTTGGGCCGATTCTGGCCCGTTTCTTGGACTATTACTCACTGTTTTGGGGTCCCGGAGTGATTTCCACGATTGAAGAACACCGGGGTGCGTTTACATGTCGGTCATCAACACTCACGGTTTTTGTCTATTCTGGCCTGTTTCGTGGCCTATTACTCACTGTTTTGGGGTCCCGGAGTGATTTCCATGATTTAC
>LR738716.1:318259-330356 GCA_902687465.1 Secale cereale
CGGTTATCAGCACTCGTAGTTTTGGCCGATTTTGACCTGTTTCGTGGATTATTACTCACTGTTTTGGTGTCCCGGAGTGATTTTCAAGATTGACGATCCCCGGGGTGCGTTTACGTGTCGGTCATCAACACTCACGGTTTTGGCCGATTCTGGCATGTTTTGTGGACTATTACTCACTGTTTTGGGGTTCCGGAGTGATTTTACAGGATTTACGAACCCAGGGGTGCGTTTACGTGTCGTTCATCAAGACTGGTGGTTTTTGTCGATTCTGACCCGTTTCGTGGACTATTACTCACTGTTTTGGGGTCCCGGAATGATTTTCAGGATTTACGAACCCAGGGGCGCGTTTACGTGTCGTTTATCAAAACTAGTGGTTTTTGTCGATTCTAACCCGTTTCGTGGACTATTTTTCACTGTTTTGGGATCCCGGAGTTATTTTCAGGATTTACGAACCTCCAATTTAATAAGCTGGCCTCTGGCCTTCTCCCCGTCAGGTGACGGGGAGGACGACCATTTGCTTGCCGCTTGGTCTTGGTCCCTGCCTGACGGCCCCTTGCTTTGTGGGGATCCTCCTCCGGCGGAGCCTGCTTAAATATGGCATCGGGCTTTACACCAAGAGATGGAGTGTCCATGTAATCGTGTACCATGGGTTCGCTCAACTAACCAACCGGCCAACTCTTTTTATTTGTCCAAAAGTAGAAACGTACTCATTAGTTAATGAGCATCCATTTTTTTTTTACAAATTTGCATTCAGATTCATAAGACCACATAGCAGCAACTACAAGCACTAGAGCGAGCCCGAGGCGTCCCGCCACCATCGCCCTACCTCAACGGTGTCGGGCAAACATCGTTGTAGTACACAATGAGGATGGCGTTGTGCTACGATCCTATCGGATCAGCACACCAGAAAAACAACCACTGACGATAAAGAGAAGCGTAGATCGAAAGGATCCCGCATGTAGACACACGAATACATACCAACAAAGACCGAATCCACGCGGATCCACCGAATACAAAGCCGACCGGATCCCATGAGATCCGTTGAATACAAACCTCACACGCTCTTCGACCACGCTAGAAGTATCATCACGGAATACAAATGTCGACTGAATCCCGCAAGATCCGCCAAACACAAACCTCACACGCCCTCCGAAGACACTAGAAGTATCATCGAACCGGGGGAAGAGGGTAGTCGGGGAGGAGTTTAATTAGTCCATCTTTATGGAGCCGTCGCCGCCTCGTCTCTCTGAGAAGGAGACAAATCCTAACAAACTTTAAAAAACATCTAAAAACGGAGTCCTCCCTCTGGCAAGGGCTGAGATCCACCGTACCTCCATGACTCTAAGGCCCCATGAGACAAGGTAGACCGATGACGGCGCCGACGGGAGGCAAGGGCAAATTGATGCATACCTAAACACCGAGAACCTGAAGCACATATCACACGATTAGACCAACAGAGAGTTGTCATCGTCATCCAAAACACAAAGATGGGAAATGACCTAACAGTGTACAGTACGATGTTTACAGACAGTTTTTATTTCCCAAACGATATTTCACATCAACCGGTTTTTCATTTCCGTCGCTCTGTTCAGAAGGAGAACAATCCATATGGTCCAATCGATTTTTCGTGTACAGTACAGTGATTTACGTACGGTTATTAATTTTTGTCTGATATTTTACATCATCCGGATTTTTTGTTCCATCGATTTTTTTAAAAAATATTCGTAAATTTTTAAAATGTTCACAAATTTTAAATATGTTTGCGAATATTTTACATCAATAGGTTTCTCGTCTTCCACGCGGGTTTAATTACATGCATTGTCTTGAAAAGTCGGAATATTTTTCATCATCGGAAACATTTTTTTGAAAGTTGACATCATTTTTTAGAACTGTGTAAAAAATTTGTCATCATTCGGTAAGTAAATTTAGGGTTTTAAAATATATGCATTTAATTTTAATTTTTTCAGGGGTATGCATTTAATTTAAAATGTAAATAAAGTAAAATGAAGAGGAGAAAATAATTTCGGGTGACGTCAGTAAGAGGAGCCACGTCGTACTGGGCCATGAGCGCAACTGCTCATCATCAAGCCCAATCATACACCCCTGAAAAAAAAATGGCCGATCATATTGAACTGAGGCCGACAGGAAAAATAAATAAAAAGGAAATTATCAGAGCCAGGTTTCGATCCTGGGACCTGTGGGTTATGGGCCCACCACGCTTCCGCTGCGCCACTCTGATTCGCTTTTCTATTTTAGTGTGAATGGCCTATATATGCAAGTAGCTGCTCGGTTCATGTCTGGCTTTGTCCTACTTTCCTCTGTCAACGGACAAGAAATCATTATTATAAGAAATAATAATAGCCTGCCGTGAAGGAAGGCCAGTAATTATCCAAAAAATAAAGTCCACGGAAGCCAATATAACATCGTTGCGCAAATGACAGGCTCTCCAGAAAAATGAGCAAAATCTTGGCACATCATTGAAAGACAGTGGAGAATGTGATAAGTTGGAAATATATATAATAGGAAATGATTTTGAATCCGATGTGCCTTTCTAGAATATATATTTTGGGACTAACAAGCATCATTAGAATTTCTAGAAATATATGTTTTTCTTACTTATATTTTCTTGTTTCTTTCCCCTTACTTTTCAAGTCTGTCTTGACTGGGCTGCTAGGTGGGCAAAGAGAACTATGGCAACATCATTGTCAAAGCTGCTTTGACAAACTATGGCAACATCCCGCCGTTCCAAAATAAGTGTCATGGTTTTGGTTCAAATTTAAACTAAAACCACGACGGCTATTTTAGAAAGGAGGGAGTATTGGGTTTGGCAGACGGGACTTAAATTTTAAAATAAATAATCTAATAATACTCAGATTTATTCAACACACAACTAATCAGGTTGCATTTCCTCAACAAGGAAAATTAATCAAGTTGCAAGAAATGCATTTTTTTTTTCTGATCCAGAATTTGAGAGAATATCTAACAACTGATTAACACCATTCATAACAACTTTTCAAAAAATAACACACCCACAACCTAAACACTCTTAAATATCAACTTCTGAGGGGAGGCGGCAACTGTTACTGTCGCCCACACTAGTATCAAAAACTCAAAATGTGGTTTACCTCACCACTAGCGTTGCCGAGACAAAAAAGGACCAGCATTTCTACTGCTCTGCAAATTCAAGAAACAGACGGATGGCATGTTATAAGAACAGACATGCTGAACAACACATCAGAGGTCAACTTATTCATTGTTAACTAGAGCGAATGTCTCGAAAGATTTCGTATAGATGACACAAACAGAACAGAGGCTGGTCACGGGAGCTCCACGCCACGGCTGTTCTTCAGTAAATCTCAACAGATGGCCGAGACGACTGCAGATCCAGCTACCACTCTCTAGCTCCAGGCCGGCGAAGAAAGACGGACCCTGTTGCAAACGGAAACTTGTACTACGCTGAAGCACCAGCCTCCTCCTCCTCCTCTTTCCTTTTGCGGGCCCACTTGGGGCTGACCTCGATGAGCCGGTGCGGCATGAGCTGCTTCTCCTTCCGGGTCAGCTTCTTGTAGTTCATGACCCTGAGTTTCGCAATCTTGGCTTCCTCCTCGGCTGTGGCCTCTCTGACCACCACCGTCAGCCTGCACCTAGGTCTCTCCCTGACACCGCACCTCCCTTTGGCGTGGTAAGACAGCCTCTTGAGATAAAGTCCTTTTCCCACGAAAGCCTCTTCTGCAGTGTCGTCAAGGAAGAGGGAGATGAGGTCTAATTTATTGCAGACATGGAGGTAAAAGGTGAGCTGCTTTGTTGCAATCTTACCCACAATAAGTTTATCCGCATCCAGTCCATGGTTGTGAGCTGCGTTCGCACGAGCAGAATGGATCACCTACAGCAATTGATAGGAAGATATTCTCATGAAAAACATCAATGGTCAGTCTAGACCTATCGCAGAAAGAAGTAGAGTTACTTGAGTAGGTAACTATTTTTTTTTGCTGATTGCCGAACCTGGTACAATGTTTTCGCAGCCCTTTTAACCGTCACTTGCAACTGTAAAAGGGCATCTTCCACGCGCATTCCTCGAACCAGCTTAGCTACCAGATTCACTTTCTTGGGGCTCTAAATCAGGCAGAAGATTAGGACCAATTTGAGAAATAAATAGCTCTTGATGGTACTAGCAATACATTATGAACAGCACACCAGTTCATCAAGTTTGTTGGGCAGCCTTAGCCTCTCTATGTGATCGTTAATATATTCCAGTGAAGTAAGGTAAGTAAGTGTTTTCCAACAAATACACAAATCTAGTGATGAATACAAACTACAAACACATCTTAAATTGACATTAAGAAACAAATGGAGCTTCTGCCAAGAGCAGACATATCTACAATGAAAGCTTTCTACTTGGGTTGAGCGCCTAATGGGTGATACTGCCAAGAGCAGACATTATAAATTGCTATGCAGCCGTTGCAAATCTCTGTAGCACATATTTAACAATTGCAGATGATGTGAAGCCCCTAATGGGTGATACTCTGTATACAGATTCAGTAATGAGCAGCACACCCATTCATGGATTCTGCTGGGCAGCCCTGGTCTCCCTACGTGTTCGTTATTACATTCCAGTGAAGTGGGATAAGCAAATGTTATCCAACCACTATATAAATTTAGTGATGAATAAAATCTGCAGATACATTTCAAATTGACGTTAAGAAACTAGTGCAGCTTCTGTTAAGAGTAGGCATGTGTACATTCATCGTTAATAACAGTGTGCTTTGCTATGTAACCGTTGCGGTTCCCAGAAACACATATCTAGCAATCGCAGACAATATGCATAAACAAAACTTAATGCGCCTAACGCGTGATCTTCTGCATATCAGTTTGGTGTTTGGACATACCAAGCATGCAAACACTTTCAGACTTTTAGTACTACCTCTGTGTAAAAAAAAAGGTCTTATATTTTGATACGGAGGGAGTAAGTTTCATGGATTGGCATGTATTTTGACAAAACTACACATCTAAGGGAAGTTTTCAGGAAACTTGTCCTGCTCACGAGTAACATAACCGTTCGTACGCGAGCATTTTTTGGACAACGAGAGTAACATAACTACCTGGTACTATTACTGAGCTGCTGCTTTTACCTGCTTGATGTCCTTCTTGATGGCCTGGACTTTCAGCCGCTTCACCACCGCTCCCTTCTCGTCGGTCTCCTCGGCGGCCCCCAACGGCGACGACAAAGGGGAAGAGACGGGGACCATGGCATCATCTGCAGCAAGCAGGCTCCTCGTGGTCGATATCCCCTGCAAAGAAAAACCAAATTTCAGCAACCAGTAGCGCGCGCCCACGGAAACTTAGCACTGCGGATCGTGTATAAGAAACTGGAGCGGGAGAGGGGTGGAGCACCTACAGCATTGCGGATCAGCTGATGGAGGGAGGAGGAGGGGGCGACGGCCGCCGGGCGTAGCATGTCCATCAGGGCGCGGCTGCCGGCGCCGCCGCGCGGGAAGGAGGGGGCGGAGGAGAGGTGGCGGGAGAGGAGGAGGCGGGCGGCGGCCGCGGAGGTGGAGGCCGAGGGGGAGAGCAGCCTGCGCGCCATGGCGGCGGCGGCGGCGGCGGCGGCCATTGGCGGCGACGCAACCCTAGCGGGGGGAAGGGAGAAATGGGGATCGAGCCGAGACGAAGAGCTGTGTGGCCCACTGGGGGTTTAGAGATGGGTTTAGGTTTTTTGTTTTCTCTTGTGGTCTGGGTTGGGCTTGGGGTTTCTCGCGGCCCACCAAAGTCCATGTTGAGTTTTTCTTAAGTCCAAGTTTTCTTTCAACACTATATTTATGAAAGCACGCACACACCACCTCTTGAGCACCTCTGAGAGACTAAGCTGCCACAACATCTTGAGATTGACGAGGTCCCCATATATGCCTTCGTAGTCGACGGGAACGTCTCCTCCCACTGAACGCATATCGTCGAAAGACCTAAAACAAATCCAGGAAAAGCGAGCACCAGTGTCAAGTCTAGGACCTGGACCATAGTGGACTGGGGATACCACTGTAATCCTAACTATCCAGCCACATATCGATTCGCTTCGAAATTATTTTTTATCGTTGCAGAATGATTTATCAGCAACCCTAGTTGAGGCACGCAGCCGAGATACAGTTAGCCTAGTTCGAGAGCTCGCGTGCGGTTGCTCTGTTTCGTTCGTTGAATGCTACATATATTTTTTGATTTTTTTTCTATGGTTTTGTTTTGGTTTCTATATGTTTTTCTTCCTTTTTGATTTTTTACATTCTATGATTTTATTTTATTTTTGCCTTTTTCTTGGGGTTTGATCCTTCCTTGGTTTTCTTCCGGTTTGATCCATTTCCCATTTTCTCGCCCATGAAAACATTAACGGGGCACAACTTCTGCTCGTGTCTTGTCCGCTGGACATCCACAATAAAAACAAGAACCATAACGGTATGTATGACAACAACAACAACAACAATTTTAAAAGTCTACACATATTACATTACATATATTTAGCCTTGAGTATATTCACAAACACAAACATGTATTCACCTTTGGGCCGCTGGGCTTCTGGACTACCTATATGACCTGGGTCACTTCCATGTGGGCCCACCTATCAAATGGGTACCCAATGGGTCCGTGAGGCTATTTCTAATCCATGTCCCACGAGTTTTCGGGTATCTGCCTACAAAAATCCAACCGTTGAACTACGATTGGTCTTCAAGTTGTAATTAGTGTGGAATGGGTATAGTTATTGCAGTATGCCTAGGACGCTTATATCATAGGGCCGCCACACATTATACATAGAATAAAAATATATTAGCTAATTAGCTGGGTTTAAGTGAGAGGGGGGCTAAATAGATGTGTGTGTTAATTTAAAGTTTGAGTTATCCCTAACATAGTAACTACTAGAAAGAGATCCAATAGATAAAATGTTATGGGCTAAATTTGAAGATTTGCTTTGCAATCAGGGAGAGGAATACTGAAAAAATTATATGTTCCTCAGAGATATCCTAAACATCAATTGCTTGGTTCAATTAATTAAGGCATCTTAATCGTAAAACACTCTCAAAACAAGCAATTAACCAACACTGCATGCATTGTGCAAATTTACAATCTCAAAAGTCAAGATCTTGAACAAGAACAAGAATGGCATACAAATTTCCTAAAAGATAAAATCAATGGAACTCCAAAAGAAAAATTAAGGTTTAGTATTTTTCCTCTGGCTACTAAGATGTTTCAGTTTTCTGTTCGACTCAGTCTCAGGCCTAGAAGCATGTACATTCATACAATGACAAATCGTCTCACTATGATGGATGCCTAGCTAAATGAATGGTACTGCTTTCTTCATGGAAATTCTTGAGGGTATCCAATGGGTGTCCACTCGTGGCTGCTCAGTCAATACAATGGGCAAGCGGTGGTCCATATGCCTAGACATGCATGCAACCAATTTTGCACCCACCGCACAACAGTCGTGAAGCTCTTGTGGCCTCAAGCAGCCTTCATGCACTATCTCCTATTTTAAGCATCGACCACCTTCATAAGCCTCCACATGAAGCATCTCATTGGAAGCAGCAACATCTCTCTCAAATCATCCCTCGACCGCTTGTTAGGACAACCGGTGGTGCGCATTCATTGATGGGCAGCGTGTCACTCATGTTATTGGCCGAGCAGCCTCGGTGAAGATTGCTTCCATCACCCCAGACTTGTTAGCAGTGTCATGGTTGCCATCATGGTAGCAGCCACATTAGTTTCGACGACGAGCGCCACCACCAAAGAAGTCCATTGATGCCATGAACTCCTCTGTCCAAAAGGGCCTCGATGATGTCGCCTCCGCCGCTCTACCATCCAAAAGCTCCAAACAAAAGATGGCGTGTTTAAGAAGGATCTCACCAAGGCTACCAGGGGATGAGAAGAAAGTGGCCACAATTACCACCACCTACATGTCATTGGTGCAACCAGTGTCATCACCCTCGCTCACAAGTTTGTCGTGATGGAAGAAACCTTTCACCGGGCAGCTCGTCCCATAGCATGAGTGTCACCCCTTCCACGAATGCACACCATCACAATTGCAACAAGGATTAGCTTGGCACCGATGAATATTTCTCCATGGAGAAGTAGGAAATGGCAAGTAAAATAGTTGGTGCCCACTACTTCTATTCTTTTAAAACACACAAAATCAAGTATATCACATCATTAATTACTTTATTTTTTCTATTCTTTAGTTGCATGCTTCACTTTAGTATTTTTTTTTTATCCATACAATCCATCCACCTTAATAAGTCATGCATGTTTGCCATGTCATCAACTTGTCATCTCTCATGCTTAATCCTTGTAATTTACCCACATCATTATCCTACCGATTTTAGCACGTGTTACTGCTGCAATGCGAGAGTTGTCTTCTTTTTTTGCGGGAAAAGAGAGACTTATCTTCTAGCATGCCTAGATAGTTGATTCTCACTACTTTTATTTTTCTCAATATGCACACATGCCACCTTATCAAACATGTCACCTCATTAATTATTATTGTCCTCCTATTTTTTCAGTTGCATGTTCTAGCTCACTATAAGGGGCGGACCGAGAGGGAAAATGATCCGGTGCCCAGTGTTTGAGAAGACACATTTTCCATCTAATGATTGGGTATCACACACTATATGCGACGTGGGTGCAAAGGCATCTTGCCTAGGATGTGTCTTAAACTAAAATCCATCTAAGGACATTTCTAACTTATCCCCTAAAAGTTAAGGGAATATCTGGCAGAGTAAAGTTAGTGGAGTAAATTGTTACTCCACTTCGGTGGACGCACCTAGCTAATCTCCTATAGTTAGTGGAGTAAAAACAAAATTATGTAGATTTTGTGTCCCAGCCGCATGAACTTCAAACACTACACAATACATATGTTAAAAAATATTTAAATTAAAATATGCATCACATAACTGTCATAACATAAAGTTTCATCATCGCATTTTTCAAATTAAAACATGCAAAGTTCACCCAAATTAAAGACATCACTTCAAACACCATGTTTGATCCAAAATCACCACAAACATCAATGTATATGTTGTGGATCGAGCTAACCAATGGTATGCACCACCACCCTCTCAGGCACCACCTCTCAAATGATGTCGTCGGCGAAGAAATCAATTCCTCCATCCTCTCGGCCACCATCACCGCCAGCACCCCCTCGACCACCACCATCAACACCACCACCACTCAAATGATGCCAAAAGGAGTTGTGGTTGAGCTCATCAAGTCCAATGGCGGCCGAGGACTCCAAAGACAGGAGAATTCGTCTGTGCTCATCTCCACACTACGACAACAAAGCAAACACTACCAACAATCACTACTGGCCACCAACAATCACTATTGGATACCAACAAGACGCGAGGTTTTTATTTACCTTGTAGGCATTTCATAGAGCACTTGGCGGCCGCGATGCTTGTTACCGGCTACGGCCGCTGCCCGTGCTGGAGCGGTGGGCGTAGTAGCTGCACGAGGCGTCGTTGTGGCCTTCTTCAGCTTCTTCTTCGCGTCGCCTCGGTGAGCGTCGCTGCCGCTGTCGGCTTTCGAGCTCGTTTGGCTCTGATGGGAGCGGCAGGAGGGCGCCGGGCCGTTGTCGGAGAGGCAGTGGCCATCCCTGAGGCCATTGGAGCGGTTGGAGGAGGAGCTTGAACCCGGTAGGTTTTTTCATCCCCAAACTCTTCTTCGGCGCGGGAGGCGACGCAAGAGTGATTTCCACTGGCGAACAGCCAGCGGCGGTGGTCGGCGGGGTGAGGGAACGGTCCGGGCTATCCATTCCGGCCGAACGGGTGGTCATCGGTAGCGGCGGCGGGGCATGGCGGCTGCGGCGGCCCGAGGGATGGGAGAATGAGAGGTGCCAGTTTTACTCAGCCGCGGCAGGAGTGAGTAAAAAATTTACTGCACTATGCCGGTTAGGGGATCGGCTAGGTGTGCCGTAAGGGAGCGTAACCGAATTTTTACTACCTTAATTATGGCCTTATCGGGGATTGGTTAGAAATGCCCTAAGTTGGTCCAATTTTCCTAAGCTTAGGTGTGACAGCCTTAAACAAACTTAATCTCAAACCAAACAACATCTTAGTGTTTTCCTCTGGCTACTAAGATGTTTTAGTTTGACTTAACTTCAGACCTGAAAACATGTACTACATTCAGACAAGAGCAAAATTGGCTCACTACAATTATGGATGACTATCTAGATGGAATTCTTGAAGGTATGTAATCGGTGGCCACTTGCGGGTGCTCAGTCAATACGACGGGCAAGCGGTACATTTTTTTGCTGCACCTTGGAAGTACGCCGAGTCCTGCCTGTGAGTCCCGAGCCGATTGTCAACTCACTGGATCTACGGCATACGTAGAAATAAGCCGAGTTTTACTTGTTCGTCGTGTGTCTTTCGGGCGTACTAAGTTGTGAGCCCGTGTTTTATCACCGCTGATGGGGTCGTCGCCCCGTGCTAAGGCCCTGTTTGGTTCATAAGTCCTAGGACTTATTTTAGTCCCAACTTATAAGTCATAAGTCCCTAAAAAGTCCCTACCTGTTTGGTTCCTGGGACTTAACATGTACTAGTAGACCATATTACAACTATAAGTCCCTATAAGTCCCTCTTTGAGAGTCTTATTTGATAAGTCCCAAATGCCCATTTTAAGTCCCTATAAGTCCCTCCTTTTTGGTTTAGATGAGACTTATTTAAGTCCCTAGACCAATAAGTCCCTGGAAACAAACACCTTCTAAGTTTGCGGTATGGAAGAAGCCTTCAACGAGGACCCTCGTCCCACGGCATGGGCTGCACCGGATTCATCCATGAATGCACATCACCATGATGGTTCACTGCCAGTGATGAATAACTTTCCTGTAGAAAAATAGAGGAGTGACGAATATTTTCTTTGCAGATAAATAGAGAATGGCGAACATCTTCTCCGCAGGAAAGAAGAACGACGGATATCTTCTCCGTGTAAAAAAAAAAGGGAGAGCGGCGTAGACTCAAGAATGCCGACTAACAAGGTGTGATAGCCTTCCGCGTAAATCTGCTCATTTATGATGCCCCTGCTTTGTTAGTTTTGATAGTATGATGCCCCTATTTCGTTAGACAAATGACATGGTGCATATCAACCTTGGGCAATATGTAGTCTACTCAAGTACTCTGTGCATACACTCACATGAATTTGATGTTAATCTTGGCCTTGGACTGCTTGTATTAATTTAATCATCATCTATTGCTTGATCACTTAATGTTACTTGCATTGTTCTACTGTTCACTTGACAATGTATTGTTGTTGCTTTGGTCCTCTACCGATGTTGACTCTTCGGACTGATGCATCTTTTGGAAATCTGGACTAATAATTTGACTTATTTTCACTTGTTTAGTTATCACCTTTGTTTTTTGTTTTGTCATGCGTCCATTAGGTGACTGATTTGGTTCTTTCAATATATCAGGAGAGCATCTATAAGACAGGCTGATCAAATATGTTGCTCTATGTCTCGCTGGTTGTTTCTTTCTTTCTGACTGCATGGCCACTTTCTTTTAACCAAATCACATAATAAGACAGGCAAAGTAAACTAGGAGCTGCTTGGCTCTCATCCTCAGACCAAGGGGGAGAAAGCTAGAGGGAGTCACTATTTCATAACCAGCTAATTAAGATTGGAAGTAGTGCTCTGATTAACTCTTACCTTCTTACCTCATATGTAAAAAGAGGGGGTAAGAGGAACCATGTTAAATTTTTGCCTAATTTTAAATGAATTGACTAGAAGAAATGGGGATCGAGCCGGGACGAAGAGCTGTGTGGCCCACTGGGGGTTTAGAGGTTTTTGATTTCTCTGTGTGGTTTGGGTTGGGCTTGACGTTAAATGTGGTTTCTCACGGCCCACCAAAGTCCATGTTGAGTTTATCTCTCTCCCATACAATTGTTTTCCTCAAAAAAACATACAATTGTTTTTTAATAGTGTATTTTCCACCCGTCGGAGTACTGGTACATCTAAAGCGTCGGAGCTATGCCTCGGCCATGTCATACGTCTTGCCTACAACGTAGAGTTATTGGGCGGGCCAAATACTGTAGTTGCGCACGAGTTTTTGTGTGTGTGTGTGTGTGTGTGTGT
>LR738716.1:331356-342327 GCA_902687465.1 Secale cereale
TATATTTTTTAAAACTAAAATGATGATTTTTCTCTCTTTTAATTGAAAGAATGATTTTCATTGCTATATTTATCTTTTGTTTTAAAAGTTTGAACAAGTTTAACTCCAAGTATAAATTTAAATGATGCATGCATCCAATTGATAATTATGGATTCTCTCCAACTTAGAATTGATAAATAAATTCCACTTTTTATGTAGAGTTGTTGCAATAGGAAAGTGACCGGAGACATTAAGTCTCTTTTTTTCTTAAACAAGCTGCAAAGAAAAAAGTTGCTAGTCGGGGATTGCCAAGTCACATGCATTCTTTTTGCGGGAAAACATCAGATCTATTCATCCTCAATGAGTTTAGTCCAAAGCAAGTTATGAAATAAGATGGATGCTAATATTTTGGATAATTGCCTAGTCACATGGATTGAGTGGATGCTTTATCCGAAGTGAATGAGGATATTATAACCAAAACTTTCATGGCCATAAGAAACGTTATCCCGAGAAATAAGGTGCGCCATTTTCTTCCATGCAAATTGTAGACAAAGCGTGAATTTTAGCATGCTTGCAACAACTTATTGTTCTATGCTTTTGATAAATTCTATGCTAACATGTTTGGCATGTTGCTTTTGTGAGATTTTTTAATGGTGATTGGAACACCGGCCTTGACCCAAATTCGTAGGTACGCCACTGAGTGTGGGTGGACTGGATACATCCTCCATGCCTGATAACTACTAGGCACTTGTGCGCTGGTAGGCCATCACAGTCACACACCACGTACACGCGTATATAAAACGCGTATGTATGATGAAGTTGGGTGCTATATGTATGTATCCACGTCTTAAACAAGTATACTGCTGTTTGCAATACGTACGCAGTGGATTATATACAGACTAAATATAATTAAGAAAAAGTCAGGAGCAGCTGGTAGCCTATCACACACCACGCATTACCAATACACGCGTATGCCTGAGTTAGTACGTATAAAAAATGTAGCCAATCGCAGAGTCGGTCGGTAGCCTATCAAAGCCCATTCATGACCTACACGCGTATTACAGTAGGTCCGGTGCCGTACTGTATGTACAAGTCATCTTTATCTTTACCTCTTTATCAAAGCAAATTGGGTTTTTGGTCGTCCGTCATGTCATTTTTCAGAAAAGTCCTTCTATTTCAGAGAATTCAACCCGCAGTTCTGTTTTAAGTTAAAACGACTCGTTTTTTTTTCATATTTTACACAAAAGTCCCTGTATTTTTTGAAATCAACCCGCAGTTCGGATTAAAGTCACACCCGAATCGTTATTTTACATTTTTTGAAAACCCCCTGATATTTTAGATAATTCATCTGCGGATCATTTTTAAGTCAAATAAATTATTATTTTTAATCATCCATATCTTTTAAACCGTAACTCCGATTTGAAAATGTTATATACGAAATTTGATTAGAAAAATATGTAGAATATGAATATGAGATTATTTTTACCTGTTAGATATGTTTAAATATTATTTTGGAATATATTTAAGTCAAAAAAATGATTTTCTAAATTATACGTATCTTTTAAACCGTAACTTCGATTTTAACATATTATATATGAAATTTTATTAGAAAAATGTGTGGAATCTAAATATGATGTTAATTTTACCTGTTAAATATTTTTAAATATTGTTTTGGAAGCAAACTTATAATTTATAGCGCAAGATCGGTTTTTCTTTCGTATCGGCGGTGATCCGGATTGCAAATAAACACCACACTATAATCATATAGGGAAAAGAAAACATCAATAACTACACATGCGTACCTTTGAAAAATGTCACAGGGGAAAACAATCGCGAGAGTGAGAGAAAGCGAGAGAGAGAGAGGGAGAGAGGGAGGAGAGAGGGAGAGAAAGAGATGCCTTAGGATTAACCATGTTCAAACACATTTTTTTGTTTTGTTTGAACACCAAGCCCATCGCCGACGAGGGTGAGAAGGAGGATAAGCGGCAACACAAATATGATGCCTCGCAAAAATAAAGGAGATGGACCTATTGTGGTCTTGAGTGATGGTTGTTGGGTTAAGAGCGTGTGTTATGTTTTCTCTCCCGTTGCAACGCACGAACTCTTTAGCTAGTAAAGCAAATTGGGTTTCTGGTCGTCCGTCATGGCATTTTTCAGGAAAGTCCCTCTATTTCAGAGAATTCAGCCCGCAGTCCTGTTTTAAATTAAAACGAATCATTTTTTTCGTATTTTACACAAAAGACCCTATATTTTCTTGAAATCAACCCGCAGTCCAGATTTAAGTCACACCCGAACCGTTATTTTACATTGTTCGAAAGCCCCCCTCATGTTTTAGATAATTCATCTGCGGATCATATTTAAGTCAAATAAATGCTTTTTTTAAATCATCCATATCTTTTAAACCGTAACTCCAATTTGAACATGTTATATATGAAATTGGATTTGGAAAATATGTAGAATATGAATATGAGATTATTTTTACCTGTTAAGTATTTTTAAAACTTATGTTGGAATATATTTAAGTCAAACAAATGATTTTCTAAATTATATGTATCTTTTAAATCGTAACTTCGATTTTAACATATTATAGATGAAATTTTAATAGAAAAATATGTGGAATATAAATATGATGTTAAATTTAATTGTTAAATATTTTTAAATATTGTTTTGGAAGCTAACTTATAATTTATAGCGCAAGATACGTTTTTCTTTCGTACCGGCGGTGATCCAGATTGCAAATAAACACCCCACTATAATCATATAGGGAAAAAAACATAGATAACTACACATGCATAACTCTGAAAAATGTCGCAGGGGAAAACAACAGATTTCTCATCTCGAGAGTGAGAGAAAGCGAGAGAGAGAGAGAGAGAGAGAGAGAGAGAGAGAGATGGAGAGGGAGAGAGAGAGAGAGGGAGACGCCTTACGATTAACCTTATTCAAACAGGGTTTTTTTGTTTTGTGTGAACACCAAGGCCATCGTCGGCGAGGGTGAGAAGGAGGATAAACGGCAACACAAATATGATGCCTCGTAAAAATAAAGGAGATGGACCTATTGTGGTCTGGAGTGGTGGTTGTTGGGTTAAGAGCATGTGTTATGTTTTCTCTCCCATTGCAACGCACGCGCTCTTTTGCTAGTAAAACATATACGCTGAAGTCTGGTGGCGTATCGTATGCTACTTGTTCTTTGTTTTCTTTCGGAATCAATAAGTCCCGAACGTATCTTATTTTTCGCTCCCGAACTCGTTTCCTACCGGTGGATTAGTTGCACTAATCTCAAAGAACTGGAGAGAGAAACGTCAACCAGAAAACTCGTTCGGTGAAAAAGTCAATCGGCCCGAACGCAATCCTATCGATCCTATCCAGTCCCCTCCTCCCCCACTCACCCCCACCTCTGGGAGCCTACTCCGGCAGCTGGTCGCGTCGGTGAGCCGCCCCACACTCTGCTTGTTTCTCCTTCCTTCTCCTCGTCCCCATCTACTCATTGACCTTCCTCCCTATCTCTCTCCCACAGGTCTGCACATGGCGTCTGTGAAGCCCGGTACGCACGGCACCGACCGGAGCCTCCCTGGCTCTTGCGCAGGTGACGGGGCGGCCAGCGGCGGGGCTGGCTATGCCGTCCCAAGGTGGTCGGCGGCGGAGACGAGGCTGGGTGCGGCATGCGAGAGCTCCACCGACCCCAACATCGGGGGCCTCGCGACTCATGCGGCGGGGACGGGGCGGGCTTCGTTGCACTCGCCAGCTTTGTGGCTTGGGGGCTTGGAGGAGGGAGCTGTGAATCTGACGATTACCTTCCTGCACTGCAGTGGAGAGTAGTGATTCGCAGATTTCAGTGGAGAGTAGTGGTCTAATCTTTAGTCCCGATTTGAGATACGAACCTGGACTAAAGGGCATCACATCATTTAGTCCCGGTTCGCGTCTCAAACCGAGACTAAAGGTCTCATTTGAACCGGGACTAATGCCTTCCCGACGCCCTAGCCGCATGAACCGTCCTGGTTCGTAATGCAACCGGGACTAATGTCTATATTGAGAGTGGACGAAAGCCATGTTTTCTACTAGTGTTGGTAAGCTCCCAGAGTCCATGCACCCGGGAAGCTCAGGGATACCTTTGAGGGTTCGACCGTAGACAAAAGCTTCCTATTTTGGCTCAAAGGCCGCTTGTCTTTGGTTTATCGATTTCCACAGACCTAGATGACAAGATTCATGGCCTAAACAACAATTGATTGGTTCAACTCAAGCATCTTAATCATCAAACACTCCAGGATCGATCCATGCAACCAAGCAACCAACACTGCATGCATTTTGCAAAATGGCAATCTCAAAACCAGACATCACAAGCTAGTCAGTCATTCGCACACATAAATTACTGATTGGATCTTGAACAAGAACAAAAATGACACATGTGTTCGTAAAAGAAGAAGATCCAATCAGATAATATCAATGGAATACATACTAAAGTCTAGTCTTTTCCTCTTGCTACTAATCAAGATGTTTCGGTCACTTTGATCTCAAACCTAAACACATGTGTACATTCAAACAAGAGCAGTTCGTCTAACTAATCATGAATGCCTATCTTAGATGGATGGTACTCCTGCTTCCTAGGAATTCTTGAGGGTATCCAATCGGTGGTCACTTGTGATTGTGAGTGCTCAGTCAATTTTGCATCCAGCACACAACACCCGTGAAGCTCTCGTGGCCTCACACCGCCTTCATACACCATCTCATGTTTAGAGCAATGGCCACCTTCATAAAGCCTCCAGGCGAAGCATCTCATTTGATTCCTGAGTCATCCCTCAACCACTTGTTAGGTTCAATGGCCAAGATCACGAATATCTCAGACTCTCAGTTGCGCTATTCCTTGTGCGGCGGTGTGCGTTCGTGTACGAACGGGATGCAACTCATGCAACGAGACGATCAAACGGCCTCGTTGAAGGCTGTTTCCATAACCGCAAACTTGCTGTGATGGTGGTAAGTTTGCGGTATGGAAGAAGCCTTCAACGAGGACCCTCGTCCCACAGCATGGGTGGCACCCGATTCATCCATGAATGTACACCACCATGATGGCAACGAAGGATTAGTTAAACTGTGATGAATATCTTCCCTGTAGAAAAATAGAGACTGACGAATATCTTCTTTGCAGATAAATAGAAAATGGCGAACACCTTCTCCACAGGAAAGAAGAATCAACGACGAATATTCTCTCAAGGGAGAGGCAGAACAGAAAGAAGAACGGTGAATATATCAGTAGACTCAAGAATGCCGACGAACAAGGTATGTAAAGATGCACCACCCTGACTGACTGGCTGATGCTAGTGCATCATTCAGTACCAGTTACTATTCAGCGATCTGGTTATGCATCGGTAGTGTATATATGCAAGTATATTCCTCATTAGCCGTGATGAATTCAGGTTAGTCGAACCGAGGCAAGAAATTCGGCCCTCAAGCATGCAAGCATCTTGCCACCCACTTATGTACTCCCTTCGTCCGGAAATACTTGTCATCAAAATGAATAAAAGGAGATGTATCTAGATGTATTTTAGTTCAAGATACATCCCTTTTTTTCCATTTTGATGACAAGTATTTTTGGACGGAGGGAGTACATTTAATTAGGCTTGTATTTCGACGTGCATAGGCACACAAATTGGTTTTTGATTTCCTTTTCTGCAGAGGCACATGAAATCTGCAAATACCTACACTAGCCAGACATGTACATGTATGGATTATATTTCTTTCTGAAGCTTTAGGCAGTGGCAAGAGGATGTATCCCCTTTTCTGAAATTTTAGAAAGTGTGGATTTTCTATCTGAAATTTAATTTTATAAGCAAAAAAAGAAAAATGGTCGACACAAGATTGAGCCGTTATACTTCGCAGGAAATAAAACCGGCAGCGTTCTAGTTCTAGAGACAAAATAATACTCCCTTCGTTCCATAATGTAGTGCCTATAGATTTTTACAAAAGTCAAACATTACAAATTTTGACCATGTTTATAGAGAAAAGTATGTACATCTAGAATACCAAATGCACATCATTGGATACATTGTGAGTTATATTTTCAGAATGTACATGTTTGGTATTGTAGATGTAGACATTTTTCTCTATATACTTGGTCAAAGTTGGTCAAGTTTGACTTTCACAGAAATCTATAGGCACTACATTGTGGAACGGAGGGAGTATGGTGTCAAAACATGTAGTGTTAATACCTGTCCTGACATATTTCGGCACACAAACTTGCACCAGCTCTGCTTTGCATGCAGTTGCAGCTCAACTGACCAAAGAGACATTGAAGGCAGGATCAGGGCACAGCTTCATCCATTGGGCCTCCCTGCATATACACTGCAACAGAAGAAACAGCAGAATCATTCAGTATTACACCTTTTCTAAAGAGGAAAGTTCAGTATGGCACGTTGATATCGATGCACGCAATCTCACCGGGAGGGGGCCAGGGAGATCAGCAAGAAGGTGTCGTCTTCAGGTTTGCGACGGAGATGGTGGACTCATCGCCGCCGAGTGCCTGGCAATGATGAGCTATTTTGATTCACCTGTAATGTACTGTACTATCATTCACCAGACAAAAAAACAGCATCTTCCATAGACAATCTGGCACAGAGGTGAGGCCAAGGAACAGGGGATGCACCACCCCTGACTAACTGGTGCTCATTACTATTGTGCAATCTGGTTCAGTAGTATTGTATATACCATATATGTTGGTACAATCCGAAAAGGACAAGGTTTCTCGAAATTCTCGAGCCAATTCTCTCATGAGATTGACAGTCAGAAAGGACCATGAGTCGACAAGCGCACTGCAATGTTGGTTGATACATAACACCATCATGTAACTCTACATGCATCTAAAACCTATACATTCATCGTTGTCGTCGTCGTCGTCATCGTCATCTCCATCATCCGAGTAGAGGAGTCAGGGCTTGTCATGTCATCCACCGAGAGAAAACATGGAGACGAGGAGGACCGAGACGGGTCATCAGCTAAGCTAGACAAGTGTGGAGTTTGGAGGGGTGATGCCCATCATCTTGTAGTAGGCCTTCTCGGCATCCGCCATCCTCGTCTGGAACATGCCCCACTCCTTCCGGCACCGCGCCCTCACCCCTTCCCACGCCGGCTTCCCGCGCTCCGCCTTGCCCTGCCAAATTCATCACACATACAAATTAGCAGATTGGCCTCATGATGTGGTGCCTGATACGCAAAGTATCTGTAGTGAACAATTATTTACCTGGTTCCCAAGAGAAGGAACCACCTGGTGAACGATCCACTGGGAATCGACGACTCCGATCTTCTCATGAGCAGGCTGTGAACGAGGACCAAAACAATTCCTCAGTAAAGATATATGCTGGTGAAATTTCACGACGAATTTACAGAGAGATAAATATACCTCTACGCATTTCCTGAGGGCGAAGTCGAGGCCCCATCCATGAACCAAATCATTCTGCGTTCAGGAGAGGCACCGCACCAATGAGTAAAGACGGAGTAAGTCCATATGGAACGGCAGGCACTAGCCGGTAACGTATACTGACCTGAATCATATGCCACACGCATCGCCATGCCTCCCTTGAGAAGACTGGAGCCATTATTTCAACAAATCTGTTTTACAGCAAAGCATAACTCAAAGTGATTAGCAACAGAGACGCGTAAGATAGATCACTCTGTAATAGTATAGATGTGGATAGAACTCGGCAAAGAGGATAATAAGCACATACGCAGCACAAGGTGGAAGATGAGGGTCAGCGCACCAGCCTGGCCTTTCCTCTGTCTCCCTGCAACAGCACAAGTTACCAGCTGAAGTTACTATAACGGAACAAGAAATCTATTTCTTTGCTTTCTTTCAGATTGTAACTGCGCCACTCACTTGTGGACCTCTCGGTCACCTCTTCTTTTGGTCATCTGCCAAGTTAGTCCTCGGTCAGGTTCTAAGCCAGGCTGGGAGATATCCAGACCATTTTTCTTAACAAGTTTGATGTACCTGTAATCCAACTCCAATATGTATATGTCAGTTCAAAAAATATAAAAAAATTGTCTGGACAACTGAAGAGTGGAAACATACTCCTCTGCGTTGAAATGATCCACCCCAAGGTCTTCATCCCAGATGAATATGTACTCATAAGCCGCCACAATATCAGGGTGCAAGAATCTTTTGGCATACCACCTAGAGGTACGTGCATAAAGAAGCATTAGAAGAAGATTGATTTCAAATTACAATCAGAGGAACAGCCAGCACAATACAGCACAGTAGCGCACCATTTAGTTTGTTTGCTGACACTGATATGGATGGCTCGCTTTGACCACTCAAATTCGTCCCATTCGGTCACACGGCCATCATAGTGGAATAACAGGATAGCAAAATTGTCAGAAAACTGCAGCAAGGAAAATAATAATCAGGATGATAATCACGTGAAATGGCATGCATGCATAAGAAAATTCAGTTTCTGCCGAAACTGCGTAGAGTCAAAATTTTGGTTGTTCTGCTCATTAAAGTTGCCAACAGCATTACCTTCTTCACTGCTCTGTTTATGTTTTCTTTCTGCGCATATCCAACAGTGAAAGTCACAAGGTACTTTGGTTTGAATGGCAGGTCCTGCATATTTGAGATCAAATGTCAGCACACCAAGCACCGGAGTAGAAGGGCAGAGAATTTGGGACTTCTAATTTGAATTTGAGCACTGGTTGTGAGGTACTAAGTTTCTAACTTAATAACAATGGAGATGAACATGAAGAGCCACAAAGTATAACATCAATATCAATCTCAACAATGCATAAAGTTTTGATCTTAAAGAAAGAACTAGCTTAAAGATAAGGCACACATGCTTGTAAATCTGAATATTTGAGAAAGAGATAGGGAATTCAAGACATTTCTCAAGATGTTCAGTTATAAAATAGTTCCATTGAACTGAATAGCAGTTGGGTGATGTGAGTATTCTGCACAAGAAGAAGTACCTCACTTGGGTCTCCCCACAACCTGCGCAGATGGAAGTCAGTATCTGGCACAACAATGCCTGGCGCTAGCCTCTCTGCACCCCTGGGGTTTGTCGGGACATAAATCTATGATTCATAAGAAAATGTCTTGGTCAGGAATGGATGCAATCAATATAAATGGTTAATCTATGCACACCCATTATTCAAGCAGAATGTTTTGCCAAATGGACACCATATCAAATACTTTACTAACTAAACTAGCATTCTGTCACTCTGTCAAAATTAACAAGTCATAGAAGATAGAACAAAACCTTTAAAGTAGCGTTTGTATTTGGTTCGGGAGTGTTCTCCCTTGCATTTCTGACAGAATCCCAGGCATGGTTAAGTAAAGCTTGGGTCGTGAGCCCGGAGTTCCTCTCCTCTATGTACGAAACAAAGCTGGATGGGAAGTGGAGCTGGCACATTCCAAACACAAATAAGTTACTCTGTTCCGATGAACCAAAACAATGTGGTTATTACACTGAGCAAAAAATTCATCATTATTACCTTTGTTATGCTCACCGACGGGAATGAAATTCCAATGAAGAAGCCAAGGACCACTCCGATAACCGTTACCATAACGATCCTCATGGTTTCGTTCGTAAATCTAGACACGCTGCGAGCATTAACACGCCACACCCACACAGAGAGCAAATGGGGAAATATTAACTGCCGGGGAAGCGCACGGCCAATTCAATTCAGAAGTGGAGAGTGAAAAAGGTACACACCTGCGACTGACAGCTGCGAGCTTCGCCATGATCTAGTATAGGAATGCAGCCACAGGGGGTGGACACTTGCGAGGGAGGACAGCTACTCATCATCCACAGAGACCATGCTGATGGAGTTGCGTCGCATCATCAGCATACGCAGAACAAAATGAAAGCCTTGAGGAAACGCAATGGCAAGCAAGCACATGGTGAGAGACCCCGAGGAGTAGTACAAGCAAGTGACATTGCATATTTTGCATGACCTGTGCATGATGAACTAATGACCAACCAGAACATATTCTTTTTCTTTTTTCGAGATTGACAACCAGAACATATTCCAATGACCCACATGACACTGACAGCTTGCGATTGTAATCGTTCAACACCTCAAAAGCATCAAAAAAATGCAATATTTTCATGATGAATGGACGGCTAACAAGTACTAGTAGTAGTGGTAATAGTTTAAATTTAGCCTGCAGTTAACTTGAGAGACCTGCCTCTCTTACTTATGCATGCATGGTGAACTAATAATGCCAACCAGAACATACTCTACAATTACCCATGAGACACCGACGGTTTGCAATTGTTCAACCACAAAAGCATCGAACGACTCCATATGTCACGACGATTGGATGATTAATTAACAAGTCGCAGCAGCAGCAGTAGTTTAAATTTTGCCTGCAGTTTAACTAAACTTGAGAGACCTGCCTGTATGCACCGGGATTGACTACTCCTACTGACCGACCAAACCAGTTGATTAACTAAGACTTGGGAGTTGAAAGTCCAAGTATGCTCACGGGGAGGATTCAACTCGTAAACTATAAATAAACTACTTAAATCTTTTAGTATTAAGCAAACGGCAGCTGATGATGTAAATATATTGATTGAACAGCCAATTAGCAGCAGTAGCAATCCAGGTGCCCATCTGCTGAAATCCAATCCCCAAATCCAACCAATCGCACCTATATACCAACCTAAAAGCACGCTTCCGGAAAAGAAGAGGAAGGGGGGAAAAAGGCATAATTTTTCCCCTGCTCAAAAAGGCTTGGGGAAAGAAACCTACCTAGAATCAGAGGCGAGGCCGCGGCGGCGGAAGCTGAGTCACCCGGGACGGAGCCGACCCCCCTCGCCTCCGGCGCGGCCGCTGAGCTGGGCTGCTGGGCGGCGGCCCCCTGGATCGAGCCGGCCGGCGCCGGAACCCGGGCCGAATCCCACCAACCGGCCAAGAAAGCAGGCAGCTTCGCGGCGGGCGGCGGGCGGAGCAGCTGGGAAAGCGGGCGGCGCGGCACGAAGTTGTGGCCGGCGGGCGCGTATATGTAGG
>LR738716.1:353727-399134 GCA_902687465.1 Secale cereale
CCCCCCCCCAGCAACACCGCCGCCCGGAGCTATGCTGGTGACCAGTCCATAGGCAGGTAGCCATCAATCCTTCCTCCTTCCTTCCTCTGGCATCTTCTATTTACTTTTTCCCTGATCTTTATATTGGGTGGGTACTTCTGTAGATTTGATATTGTGAAAATATAATTACTGTATATTTTAGTTACATTCGTTCATGTCGCGAGTTGCAGGAAGGTTTCTACTTAGCCTCTAGGAACTGCTACAGGTTTGAGAAGTTCCTCTGTATATTAGTCGGATGGATTCATTCATGTGGTGAGTTGCCGGAATATTTAATTTCTACTTAGCCTCTAGGAACAATTACAGGTTTGGGAGGGAGTGTAAAAGACCTTCTGTTATCTTAGTCTGATTCATTCATGTCGCAAGTTGTGCTGCAACATCAATTAGGAGTACTTCTATATATTTGATATTGTGAAAAATATGATTCCTCTGTATTTTAGTTAGGTTCATTCATGTCGCGAGTTGCCGCAGGATTTCTACTTAGCCTTTAGGAACTGCTACAGGTTTGGGAAGTTCCTTTGTATCTTAGTCGGATGGATTCATTCATGTGGCGAGTTGCCAAAATATTTAACTTCTACTTAGCCTCTAGGAACAACTACAGGTTTGGGAGGGAGTGTAAAAGACCTTCTGTATCTTACTTTGATTCCTTCATGTCGCAAGTTGCGCTGCACATCGATTATGAGACTACTATCCAATCATTTTCTGAGACAAGTTATTTTTTCAAATTCAGGCACGACAAAGAGGAGCATCTTGCTGAACCTGCATCATCATCTGCACAAACTCTGCAAGCACCGTCCTTGATCGAGCTGCTCGGCGCTATGGTGTCGGAGGATGAATCGTGTATCATCGTCACTTCCTCTGCCTTTTCGCAGTCGGAGGCAGTAGCTCCTGGTTCACCCGTTTTGTCCAGGCTACCGTGTGACCGGGGGCTACAATTTTACATCATGGTGGATCTTTCAAGATCTTTCCACACATATCCTCATTTGGGTTGGTCATTCAAGAGCTTACAGGAAGCTGACAATGCTATTGATCGCCACCTTCATGACCACCCGCTGCCCCGCTCGCAGTATAGGATCCCAGCGGCACCTCCCTTCGTCGAGCAGACGCTCCCACGGGCAGCGCCCCCCGCCCAGCGTCGCCGCCTTTCCCGCCCAGCAACGCCGCCTCCTGGAGCTACGTTGGCGACCAGTCCATAGGCAGGTAGCCACCACTCCTTCCTTGTTCCCCCTCCTTCCTTCCTCTTGCATCCTCTGTTCACTTTTTTCCCCTGATCTTTGTATTGGGTGGGTACTTCTGTAGATTTTATATTGTGAAAATATAATGATGATTATTTCTTGATGAGTACTTGCTGCATGATTTTTCGAGTGCATGTTCAAGTTTACATGTGAAAGGATTTTGCTTGATATAGGTGTTTGTGATAATGCTTGTAGGCCCAAATTTTACAAATTGTAGATTGATTTTATTTTTTTCAGATGTGCAAATGTTTCGGTTTAAACACGCTAGGAATGAAACATGCAATGATTGACGATATATGAAAAGGAAACGATTAAGTTGTTTTATCTGCACCGTCTTGACCTGAAATCAAGGCTTAGCAGTAACATGCAATTTGAAAGAGCAGGGACTGTCTTGGTTATATATACTGGCCGAAATCAGCCGTCTCTCTCCTCCCCTGCGCCGCCAGCATCGAATCTGGAGGAATATGAGAGAGGCGGGATATGGAGGAGGAAGAGGAGATCCGGGCATCCCAGCGGTGGCTCGATCGATGCGAGGTGATGACGAGCTGATGAGCGCAGTGACGAACGAGCTCCTCCCACCGTGGTTTCAAACGGGGCACCGTGGGGGAGCCATGGAGGCAGCTTGGCCCAGCCAAGGCGCTGGTGCCGAGGGCTCCCCGCCGCCGCGCTCCGTCTCATCGCTCGTCCCTTCTGGCTGCACCTCCCTGTATGAGTTCCTCCTCCCCTTGCTCTCTAATTTCATTTCTGTTTGGCATGTGGGTTTGGGTGGCCAGGAGATGTTGTAAATACCATTAAAGGAAAAGAGTAAAGTGAAAAGTACCCTCTCTTCAACTAACAATCTGTTTCCTTTTGCATCTTGTGTAGCTACAAAATAAAGAGGCTCAAGTTTTAGCAAACAGAGAAAATTCAGAGAGAGGTTGATGGAGCAATTTCAAGGTTTTCTATCTGTTTGTTTGTTCTTTTGTTGCAGCACCGTGTTGTGTATATATTTACTATTGTGCTTGATGAAGCCATTTTTCTTTTTACAGTTTCCTCCAGCAACAACTCCCTATATAATCCAAGAATTGATCGTTGCTTATTTATTTTTGCTTAGTCACATCATTATTCCGTTCAGAGGAATACCGGTCGTGTATAAACAGAGCCAATTGCAACGTTCATATGGATTCGAAAGAAAAAATAGCGCTGCCGAAATATAGTACTAAAGTGAAGTATTACAACTTCTTTCAATTATAATTATATATATTTTGATAAATAAATTTCTCACAATTTCGTTTGTGCTTGACCAAGTATGGTTTTAGGAAGGAAATTGATTTTTGTTGTTTATACTCTATATAGAGTGCGAATTTTAATACTAATGTCTGTGCTCTTGTATTATAATAGGAGGATATATTTATTGGGCCTCCAGTGTTGATGTTTTATGGCTTTTGGTTTATTCCTATGACTTACAGTTTGACGGGGAGTTATTGTCTGGAGATGTCAGTTCTTCATTTGACGGTGTGAAGATCATGATGACTTCGAACACCATCATGGGAAGTTCTTATTCATCTTTACCTATATATTTATTGGATTAGGTTCCATTGGCAGGAGATTCTTATCCCGAAAGCTTTATTCTGTCTTTGGAAAGCCACCTCTTCTTAATATGTTCATACTATTCATATTAACTTTGTTAAAGTAGAATTACATGATTTCTAAACATTTTGATTCATAATACCAATCTGCTGCATCATGGGGTTTATTAGAAACCCTAATGCATTTCTAATCAGGATTGTTTCTGATGGTGATTAAAGTTATCATAGAGCCAATAGGTTAAAGACGATGTACCTTTTTCCGTCTGGATACCAATCATTGGATTCAGCAGTCAGATCTGTTGCTTATTTACTTGCAAAATCAAGTAGGTTAGAGGCATCTGCTTTTAACAATTTATGACACTTCAATAAAAGACTCTTTTCTACTTTGGGTGGGTACTATTTGTTTCATCATTTGTACATCAGCGTCATATCATCTGGTTTAAAAACTAAATGACTACTTGTGAAGATATTTCAGTTTCATCTTTTTGGTTCAGCTTGTTTGGTTTTTAGTAGCCGGTCGGTTAATCTCTGTTAGATGTTTCTACATCTCATTTTTGAATGTTCCTGCTTACATACCCATGGTGTCCGCATTAATTCATGTTCATGGTTCACTCAAATATGTTTCAGTCACCCTCTCAATCTTTCCATTTTGTTTTACTTGCTTTACCTTCTAAGTTCTGTCAATAATTGCTGTGTTCTTGTCTGTCAAAGCTGTTCTGTCACACTTTTTATGCTTTTACAGTATCCTAATAAAAGTTGTGTGTGCAGATAATTTGTTGCTTACCTCAAACCATAAGAAGCCGAAGCTTACTGATTCTGGGTTTGGACAAGAGGGAACTGTGACTGAAATTATGACGGCTGAAACTCGGACATGCCGATGGATGTCCATAGAGGTTATATAAATCACTCTTTTCTGCACTAGATAGCCAATATTAACAAATTGTGGACTGAAGCCAAAACAAAATGGTTCCTGGCCGCGATCACTATTCCTGTGTCCATGCCTTACCTGATATCATCACAACCTTCACGTGTAATCCAAAGTGGCCGGATATAATGGAGAGTCTTGAAGCTGGGCAAAAAACAGTCGATAGGGCTGATATCTGTTCGAGTACCTACGGAAGATCAGGACCGGAAAGATGTTTGGGACTGTAGTTGATGGTAATAAGCCCAGCGCATTTTCTCTGCTTCCTTTTTTTTTCTTACCCATGTTTCTTATTTTCCATGTTTTTCGTTTACCCTACTGTTTGTTGGTTCTCTACACCATAGAGTTCGAAAAGAGGGGTCTTCCACACACACGTGTCCTTGTTTGGAAGGAGAAGGATGATGACCGGGTGGTCACACCAACTTTCATAAGCTCTTTTGTTTTAACAACTGTTAGTATTTCTATCGGATTTATCGTCCTCTTTTTTCCCCTCCTGCCACTGCACTTACTAACACCATGGAAATTGGCCTTGCTCAGCCACCTAGGCTTAAGAGGTACGACCTCTCTAGGCAATGAAGCATGTTACCAATCCAGATTGAAAATACATGCATGAATCATAAAACAAAACAGTAATAAGAAACCCTGTGCAATCAAGCTTCTGTTCTTATAGCAATTAAAATTTTGATACCTCTGTTTCTTTATATCATCTTGTTGGGTTTCTGTTTCTCTTCACATAGGATACATATATGTGATTCTCATGTGATCCTTTTGCTGGAAACTTGCTAATCTTAGGGGTGTTGCTACTGGTGTAAAAACTGTTTTATCAAAAGAACTAAAGTAGTAGCTAATCCAAGCATTGAAGAATTGACGCAGAGGTTCCGCTATATTGGCATGAAGTCAGAGCAGCGCCTGAAGACTACACAAGATAGTTTCTGGTGACCTTTCTATATGTCCTAACCAACAGCAGGCATGTTTTGTTTCGTATCAATCGATCCAGTATCTTTGCCCTTTTGGCGTTGCTCCAAGCAAGATATGTATAGCCTTTAGATTTCCATTCGTGTATGATACTGTATGTACACATCAGACCTCATTACTGACCCTGGTCAAAACAAGTTTGTGATCACTTGTTCTATATATGTAATCAACTGCCCTTCTACTAATATTTTCAAAAGACTATTTATATATTTTTACACTTGTGAGAGAAAATCTTGACATTGGCAGCAGTAATTTTTTATTTCCATATATTTCAATATGTCTCTAAATACTTTTATGTGTACTCTATCAATACTTGGCTTGCTTTCGCCCTTTGCGCCATTGGCGCAACTGGTCATCTAGTAGAAGAAAAGAACGATTCAATGCCGGCCAATGCAATACTCTTGCTACTGTATACTCCCTCCGTCCCAAAATTCATGTCTTAGATTTATCTAGATAGGGAGGTATCAAACACTAAAACGTGACTAGATACATTCATATTTAGACAAATTGAAGACAAGAATTTTGGGACGGAGGGAGTACTCTTTAGGAGGTCTGTTGGCGGATTGGAGGGAGTTTGCGAATTTCTTCGAAACATACTGAAAGTGTGACCATTGATGTTTGCCAAAACATTGTACCAGGTTTGGCAATTCTCAGAAACTAACCTACTACTCAAGTCACTCTCCTGCTTCCTGAGTTGCCGTGATAGGTCCAGAGTGATCATTGATGTTTTTCATGAGAAATTCTTCCCATCGATTCCTGTAGTTCATCTGTCGGGATTTTAACTGAAGAACAAGCGTGGCGTGGCGCCCTCGGGAAAGAACTCGAAGTCTCGCTTGCTTGCGTGACCGGTCTCTGTTCTGCTTGCACAAAATCTTTTAAAGAAATTTTTCTCTGCTTAACCATCAATAAATTTGATACTAGTGTGAGTGACACAGACAGTGATCATTGACATACCTAGATAATGGTAGATAATGGTTAGGTATTCTCTTCATTGCATTTCTTGCAGCTTCATTAGTTGTATTTGTAGAATAAACCAGGGAGACAGCAGCATCCAGTCAATAGAAGATGACTCAAGCAAACTATTTTTTTGTGTGAACAAAGCAAACTCTTTTTTTCCTGTTTCTTCGAGAATTATTCGACCAAACCGGTAACCAACTGTACTAACAAGCAGTTTTTGTTGGTGAGAAGAAGATGATTTTGTTTCCTTTGGAAACTTGCCGTTGTCTGTCTCTCTACCCCTAACGATAGATTATTCTTGCTGACTGATCATCCGCTTATATCTAGCTTTGCATCGCAACCTAAACAAGCAAATCAGAGTGGCGCAGCGGAAGCGTGGTGGGCCCATAACCCACAGGTCCCAGGATCGAAACCTGGCTCTGATAATTTAGAATTTTTGTGATTTTTTTCCTGTTGGGCCCGGTTCTGTCTGGTTGGGCTTCCTCATTTTGTAGGGCCCTTTTCTTATTCGTCCATCTCTGATTCTGATTTGTCTTCTTCTGTTGGACCCGGTTCTATCTAGTTGGGCTTTGTCATTTTGTTGGGCCCTTTTCTTATTCGTCCTTCTGATAATAAATTCGGTTTCTCAAACAAAATCTCAGAATAAATTCTGATTGTGTCTCTTGCCTTCTTCATTAACTAAAAATAAAATTTCACCAGGTTTGTTCAATTTCTAAGGCCCATATTTTTCTCAGTGATTCATTTCCCTCCTTACTTTGTTTAATAACATGCATCTTCTTCTTATAAAAAAAAGTTGTCTTAGATCATCCGGTTTATTTCCCCCTCCAAAAAAAGAGGCTTACTCTATATAGTAAGTTTTATACTCCCTCCGTCCCAAAATAATTGTCTGTACTAAGCTTGAGACACTTATTTTGGGACGGAGGGAGTATGTTGTGTGCATTTATCCCAGTGGCATTACCTCTCGTTTACTTTTTAAGAAGGTCCATTGCATTCATAAGACACGAAATAACTAGGAATATTTTGAGAGTAAATTGTTCGACGAAACCCATAACGATAATTTATAGTGTACTTGTGGATGCTGTACCTACATTTGATTATCAGCGCTGCTATACACACGATAAATTATGGATGGATGGTCGACGCCTGGACGATGCAGCGCCACAGCATGCGAGCATGCACGAGGTGATTGAGGACCATGTGTTCACCTAAAGTCAAAGCCCAGGCCGTTCTCTACTCTGAAACATGTGTGCTGCTTGTGTATATCGATTAACAGTTCAATATGAGATTTCAGAACGCTTTCAGAAGACAGAGTTAATGTTGAACAAGAGAATATAGAAGTTCACAATGAACAAAGATATAATGAACAAATGAAGTAAGCTGACGTAGATGACAGTCAGATGGCTCCCACAATACGCAAAGTTCCTTCGTAGCTCACGCTACATGGAACCTCTTATCCTCAACCCTCCAACCTTACTTTGAGATCCGTACTCTCCAACTAACTTACAACAAGAAGATTTCACTTTTTTGTTTCTCTAAAATGAAACAACATATGAACTTCAAACTTTGAAGATCGAACAAACATTAGAACATCACTGTGTGAAAAAACTTCTAGATTTTTTTGACTAATATAAATATACAAAATGAGATTTTTCTTGACTAAATATTATTTTAAGTATTAAAAATGCATGAAAAAATCCGAAGTTTTTTCCCAGATTGTAGTTCGAATGTATTGTTGTTCTGTAAATTTTGAAGTTTATATGTTGTGTCATTTGAGAGAAACAAAAAAGACAAATGCGTCTGCACGGATCGCGATGCAGAAATACATGAAATACATGACAAATTTGGCATGTCAAACAAAATCGCTTGATGTACTTTCAGAAGACCCATTCCATATCCCAAGACCCCTGTAAAAATAACAACAGATACTTCCCCTATGAGAAACCGTCTCAATCTTTCTCCCCTCTCTTTCATTGTTTTCTCACCATGAATAGAAATAACCTCCAATCTAGTAGCAACATTAATTTCTTCAGACAAGAGATCAGCACCAACTCTGGAACTGTGCTGCTTACTCTTCATTATTTCAAAAATCTTCTACTTCTTCTTCTTAGACTCCACCATATTACCACTTGTCTAACTGATCTTCTTGGTTTACCTGGGTTTCTCTTGTTTTTTTTTATTTCTTTTTTCCTTCGGTATTCTATATTCCTTTCTTCGTTTTCATCGATTTTTTTCTTTTATTTTTATGTTACTTGTTTTATCTACACTTCTCTGAATTTTTCATATACATAAGGAGCAGTTTTTATACACGTTTAATATTGTTATAAATAAATAATTGAGATTGTTTTGAATATAAGTTTTATTGTCTACTTTTTCATACACAAATGTACATTTTTCATATACATATAACACTCGAATGATCGGGAAACTACCGCGCTTACAGTTCAGCGAGTTTGCAATCCTAACACTCGAATGATCGTCCATCCCTATGGTGATCACTTCGCTCTTAAAAAAATTGATCTTGAGACCCGACATAAGCTCGAAAGCGAGCAGAAGAAGTTTAACGGATGCAATGCTAATATCGTTGGGTTCAAAAAGCAACATCGTGTCGTCTGCATATTGGAGGTGGGAAACTCCTCCAGGGATGAGGTGGGGCACTAAACCTGAAATGCGTCCCGCGGCCCTAGCTCGGTTGATTAAAGCTGCTAGTGCGTCAGCAACAAAATTGAAGATGGGGGGGGAGCTCGGATCACCCTGTCTAAGTCCCCTTTTATTGCGAAAGAAATTGCCCAAGACACCGTTAATGGTGACAGCCGTGTGCCCGCTGGACACAAGGTGCATTATACAACCTCCAGCCTAGACCCGGTAGAACCCTAGTTTCTACCACTTATACTCTATGACCCCACCCCTATCGAGTATAGATCTTCTCACTATCCACCCTTCCTCCTTCGCCATCCATTCTCCGCGCCTAGATGGTCCATATGTGACTCTCATCACGGATGAGTGAGCTCATTGAATCACTAAACTCTTAAAGATATAGAGGGCTGCAACGGAATGGATCTGGGTTTCACCAGATTTGGCTCTAGCGAGGAACTGTCGAGTCAGATTCGTTGCCGTTAAGCCCACGACAGCAAAGCCGGTGCTAAAAATTGATGGTTATTGATTTCGTGGTTCTGAATTATGCATACGCTCATTCAACATTTTACAATCTTGTTTGTGGTTTGCTAGAAACACATGGGTGGCATGCTCCATTGACTCTCGGTGTTTGTTGCAAATGTTGGGTTCATGCGGCATGCGTTTTTTTTTTCTTTTTTTGAGAACTGGAGTAGATCAAAACTACTCAGATAGTGGAGTACATTCAGATAACATCAGTTGTCGAAGGCTACTTGGGACGTTTGCGATCAGCATCTGCTCTCCTGCGCTCCTAGTCAAAGCAGCTAGGCCATGGGCCAAAGATTTGCTACTCCTCTTCACACACCGAACGCTGCACCCAGCAAAGCCAGACATTACCTTTTTTATGTCCATGATTAGACCATAATGAGGTGACCGCAATGGGGGTTGGGACACCAATTCCTTCACTATGGCCTGGTTGTCCATCTTCAAGATTAAAATAGCCCGCCATAGTCTGTAATCCAACGAGCGCTGCTCGGGCCTCCCCTCTTCAGCACTTTGGCAGCACGGAAGCTTTTTGCAGACAGACAGGAATACATATCCACGATAATCCCTTCCGACGGCACCCGCTGAACTATCTCCAGTTTCCTTAAGAAACGCAGCATCAGTGTTGATTTTTGCCACATCTCGTGATGGAGGCGTCCACTTTGCGGCATGACTGTCGGCGGTACTGTCCCGCAATATATCTATCAGCTGACATTTCTTCCTTGCCGTCAGTCCCATCGCTGGCATCTGCTGTATTTCTTTGTTCTTCATAGTATTTTTGCAGAAACTGCACCGAGCTGCTGATTGTTTCCCTGCCGTTATTCCTCAGACAGTCTTCCCTGAGGTGCCAGCTCCTCCAGAGTAACAGTAGTATTTTAGCACGCCCTTCTTCGTTTTCAGTGTCCAGCATAGTTTGCAGCCAGTTGTCCCCGGTGTACACAAACTTGTTTTCAGGAGGTAGATTCCACACACCCCTTATGGCGTTTCTAAGTGCTCTGCTCTTTGTACACATAACTACTGCATGATGTTCATCATCAATTGCATTCCCACAAATATTACAAGTACCGTCCAAGTCAATGGTTCTTTTCCACTTATTTTCCTTAGTGGCTAGTGTGCTTGTAGCCACTCTCCAACTGAAGATTCTCACTTTTTCGGGGACCTTTGACTTCCATATAAGATCCCATATGCTCCTGTCGTTTGGTTCTCTATTAGAGCTCGAGGAGCTTTGGGCCATCTGGGGCAAGCTTGCTGCAGCAAGTTTGTATGCACTCCTTACCGAGAAGACTCCATTATTTTCATAGTGCCAAGCAATGCGGTCATTCACCTCCGAAACCGGGATGTTCAGTTTACAGATTTCGTCGGCATCGAACGGGAAGAAGAGTTGTCTAATTAAGGCCTCGTTCCACTCTTTTTCGTCGGGGAGCATTAGCTGGTTTACCCATCTGATCCTCGAATTTTGAATGAAAGATGCAGTTTTCAGCCCCTCCCGTCTCGGGATCCATTGGTCTCGCTGGATTTGTATGTCCTTCCCATCTCCAACCCTCCAGATGATGCCCTTTTTCAAGAGTTCAAGTACAAACTCGATGGCTCTCCAGACAGGGGACGCATCAGATGCAAACACCGTGTCCAGTAGATTACCGTTTGGGTAGTATTTAGACTTCAGTACCCTTGCACACAGGCTGTTCGGGTTCTGAATTAATCTCCATCCCTGTTTGGCTAGCAGTGCTTGGTTGAAAAGGTGCATATCTCTGAATCCGATACCTCCCGCTCTTTTTGGCTTTATCATCCGCTCCCATGACATCCAATGCACCTTTCGGTGTCCATCTTCATGTCCCCACCAGAAATCTCGAATCAATCTTTTATACTTGTCGCAAAAACCTTTGGAGAGCATGAAGACACTCATGACAAAAGTTGGGAGGGCCTGGACTACTGACTTTACGTGTACCTCCTTTGCCGCAAAGGACATGAATTTCTCCGACCAATCACTGCATCTTTTCCGGAATCTATCCATGATTGGCTGGAATTGGCCATCTTTCATTCTTCCCTCCGGTGTCGGTAGACCTAAATACTTGCTCTCAAAAGTATCTAAAGTCACGCCCAGTATTGTTTTAATTTCCTCTCTGGTTGCTGAAGGGCATACTTCACTAAAGAGAATCGAGCATTTACTTGCACTTAGTAGCTGTCCCGTGTATTTCTGGAACTTTTTTAAGACACTCTTTATAGTCTCAGCTTGCGTTTTTTGTGTTGCTATAGTCCCTGGTTTTCATGTTACATATGTGCGATGATTTTTCTTGGTGATTTTCCTATGACTAGTACACCCAACGATGCAGCCAATCTAGCGCTAGCCCCACCTAGACGGTAGCTAGTGCTCACTCGCTTAATCTTGTTCATTGTTGTTCGCTTTTGTTTACATATTAAAGTGCCAGCCTCAATCTAACTTGGAACGTACGTACTACGGCAGGATCGATGATAAATTCTCTGGAAGGCTAGGATCTGCTTTTGGTACATTGAGCTCGAGCTTTAAGGTGGTGAAAAATATATTGACGTGCAACTGGCAGCTGTCTGATAATGCGTGCAGTGTTCACCCGGGACTGTCAGCTGCTCCAATGGTAGTTCAAATGGTAGTTTCCGTGGTTCTCTCGCTGGTTCACAATGTAGTACTTTTTGCCTGCATTATGGGTGCGGTGTTGTTGGTGGCTTATGGCCTGTTCGCCACCGCTTGGATTTCGATAGACCGCCTGAAGGAACGTGACCACTACGGCGACAAAGATGAGGGCAGAACAAATTTGCATTACTCTTATATAGAGTGGTGTTAATCTGTTTGGCGAAGGTGAGAGTGAAACAAGTGAGCCAAGCATACGGCTTCCCAGATAATGATCAAGCAATTGAGAGCTACTCGGAGGAAATCATGAGGGGATGCTGGAAGAATCCGTCCTCTGCCAGAGAACGGAACCTCGTCACTTATGCTCTAGAACTCATGGAGTCCAATGAGAGCTGCTTTTATGGGACAGACTAATCAGAAGGCAGCATTCGGACAAGCATACTATAGCTCCTGGTTTGATCCAACAAGAAGAAGAAAACCACCACCTCCAGCAGCAGCAATCAGATATGGAGGGTAAGACTGGGGCTCCTTTGGTTAAAAAGGATACAACAAAGAAACAGGATAATAAGGAAGAGAGTAATAACAAGAGGGACGAGATAAAGAAGAAGTGGCCAGAGATGAAAAAGAAGAGGCATCAGCATCATCAAACACAGGAGGAGATCATTGTGCAGCAGTGCAGGGTGATAAAGCGGTTGATCGGGTCAGCATCTTCAACCCACATTCTCCAGAAACTATTGGAGGCACTTGATTCGAGACGTGCATCCGACAGAATGGTGAGAGAGGCCACTGCAAGGGTAGTGGAGCACGTTGCTGACGTGATCCATTTGGAGCAGTTCCCGCGAGGGATCCAATGCATATCTTCACTCATCAACACCTTCGAAGAATACCACAGACCCCAGCCATACAACACTTCTTCGTCGGATTTGGATTTGGAGTCAGAGTCTGAGTCAGAAATGGAGAGCAACAGCAATCAGCCATCATCATCTGAGGTGCTGCATGATTATGAAAATCTGGTGCTAACTGGCCTGCGTATCCTTCGGGGCCTCGCACGCAATGAGGAAAACTGCGCTATCATTAGCAACAACAAACATCTTGTCACCAAGATCATGGCGCCTGCTAGTTACGACCTAGTGCACCGTGCATGTCATAGTGCATGGTCCACTATGGTAGTAGAGGAATCACTAGGGGTGTCGCTTCGGCTGATTGTGACTGCCAAGGGAGACACTGGGGCGGAACTGCATCAACAGATCGCAAGCGATGAAAGAGTAATCACCACCATGAAGGAAATTGTTACTTGTAAAGAATGTACAGGTGGAAAGCTGCAGATGAAAGCCATGCAGATCCTCACGCAGCTATGCACTGGCGAAACAGCAAACAGAGGTGATCTAACTAAGGTGCTCGTAAGCATCTTCGTTAATGGTGATAGCAGCAATGGATCCATCAAAAAGACTGCAGGTGAAACACTGGTGGTGCTGTTCCTCGGCAGCAAAAGTATCACCACACTTCTCCCCAAGGAGGAAAACGATGAGTTTGTTGGTGATCTTGCTAAAATACTTGTACAAGTTGGGGGCGAAGACACATGCAGAAAAAGTGCAGCAGAAATTCTGGAGCATCTATGTATTCATTACGCTGAGAATGTTGAATATCTCAGCACACTCAAGAACACCATTACAGGTGTGATGCCAGAGGTACACACACACATAATCCTTTCTTTATTTATTTCTGTTATTTATTTACAAGCAACCCGAATATTCCTCCAGCCAGTCATTCAACTATTCCCCTGTCGAGGATATGATATGGCACTGCCGAAGCGTCCCAAACTTGAGATTTTGGTGGTGCCAGTGAAATTCCTCTCTCATCAAAGATCTCATCGTGTGCGACGGTGGCCTGCTGTTGCTGTTGTTGGGATCGAGGCAAGTGGAGGAGACAACATTGGTTGACTTTGAGTTGGTGGTACTTCTCGAGTACCCGGTCTCGAGCTCCGGGGTGAAAACCCTAGGTTTGGCCTGACTTGGTTATAAACCTGGCAATGGCGGCGTTTTTATGTCGTTACCCTGTTGATGGCATTGCTTGGAGTTTGCTCGGACATGAACTTCAGGGTGAAAACCCACGATCGGGCCTTCGAGGGTTGGATCCGGCGATGGCGGCGCTTGTGTGTCGTTCCCTTCTTGGAGGCATTGCTTTTGAAGATTTCATAGTCATTATGTTGTCAAGTGATAGTTGGCCGGTGTCATGGTCGTTGTTGTATATCGTCTATCGTTGTTTGATCGCTCCGGGTTTTTTTCCTTCTTTTTTTATTCTCCACCAAGGCATTGCTTCGGTCTTTTATGACTTTGCTTTTTGCTTGTGTGATTTTTTGGTTGGTGTTGGCTGTATGCATCTTAGCTATGCAGAGGCCGGGTGTTCACTCATTGTGATTGTATTCACTTGATGCTTTATTATGAGTCAATAAAGACGCCCTTTATCAAAAAAAATGACAATTGGCACATTTCCTTCTTTGCATTTCTACTACTCCTTCTAAACGGTCTTATATTTGTTTAAGAGGGAGCACATTTTAGTTTTTGCAACTGTGAGGCAGCCACAACAACTCACTCTATATACTCCCTTCGTCCGGAAAGACTTGTCGGAGGAATGGATGTATCTAGATGTATTTCTGTTCTAGATACATCCATTTTTATCCATTTCTCCGATAAGTATTTTCGGACGGAGGGAGTATATGCTAATGTACATACTCTACTCTCTTTTTTAACATTGCAGGTACTCAGAGAAATATGCCATGAATCAACAGGAGAAGAAGAAAAGCCTGAGTATGCCAGATCAGATACTGACCTCGAAAGCCAGAGCGAAACCAAGAAGAAGAATACTTCCTCCCCTCCTAGGCAAAATAAACACCACAAGCTGCATGTTGCTCTGCTATCCCTCTGTGTTACGGCATGTGACAAACTGAACCTTGATCTCCATGCAATTTCTATGGGAGAAGGAAGAGATCAAGCTACAGACCCAGGAAAATCTGTCGTGTTCAGCCTTGCGACGAAGTTGGTGCAGTTTAACAGGGATTTCATCACCCCTGAGAGCCTGACAGCAATGAAGCTTACCACTAGGATGGTGATAGCAGCAATGAAGAAACTCGGGGGCAACGGTGCCGGTGTCGACCAAGCTAATCTGGAGAGCCTCCTTGATTCCCTGTCTAGTGTTTCAGAGACCATGCTGGATCTAGAGGGATGCATGGTTTTTTCTGCCGGGACGATGACGACGACGACGAAACATACCACCGTGGACACCCTCAATTCCCTCGTGAAACAAGCACGGCAACTCCACATGGGAATTAAGGACCAAGACTCGGAAATAGAGCCTGCTAGCTAGCTCTCAGTGCAAACAAGCTTGATTATTTGCTATGGATTTGTGTCAGGCCTTTTTCTTTTGATATATGGATTTGCGTCTGTTCATTCACATGTACTGTACTGTATTAAACCATACTGTACTGCAATGTTTCCCGCGTGTCATTTTGTGAGCACATTAACATTTCATTTCTTTGATTCTTAAGTGATGGAAATTAGTCTCTCAACTCAATGTCTATCTCCTACATATATATACTTGTCGCAATGTTTGTGCGGCACAGTTGCGACATACCCGATGGAAATGTCCTAGATCAGACAATATATAGGGGCTGAGGTGTTAAACATTTGAGTAAGGTCCAAATTTCGCAGCAATGATCAGGTGAAGTGGGAATTGAACAAGATTTCCACAACAATGGAACTCTAAAACCATTAAAAAATTCACAGCTCCAAGGAATATACTTTTTTTTTTAGAAAAGAGGCGCTTGGCCGGCCTTAGACTGATATACTGACGCCGAACTACAGTTTATTCCACTAAAATCACAAGTTCCAACTTCATCTCTATGTTCCAATAGACACAACATCATATTCCAAATTTATGTAGAACCGGTGTTGATGCTGGTTTTTCTTCTGTGTGAGCCGAGTGGGCGCCTCTTAAAAGAAAAGAGGCGCTGGGCGCCGCGTGCGCCGAGTTTTTTTTCTTTTTCTTTTTTTCCATCTCATCTGTGTGAGCCGGTGTTGATGCTGGTTTTTTTTTTTTTTGAGAAAGTTAGAATGGTTTTTTTTTCTTTTTTTGAGGGAAATCGCAAAAGAAGAAGAAGAAGAAGAGAAAGAAGCATGGGCCTGAGCCTTGGGCCGACAATAAAATCCAATGCTCACAAGGCAATGAATGAGCCCAAAAACAGGTTATAAATTTGTTTTTTTTTAGTCAAAGTAAAGAGAGCAACTACCTTCGTGACGGAATTTCCTATTTGCCGCTCGCTGCCGCAAGTTGCCGGAGAAACGCACAGGTGAGCAGCCGACCGACACGACTGGGCCGGCCCATTTGAAAAATGGTTGCAATTCCAAATTTTGTTCGTCTTTTTTAGAAATGTTTGGAGGTTCAAATATTGTTCTTTTCTTTTACAAAAAATGCTTAGAAATCTAAAACTAATATAATTTAAAATTTTAAAAATGTTTGCATGCTATGTTTTATTCACAAATTTAGAAAATGTTTACGATTTTCAAAATATGTCTGTATATTGAAAATTCGTTCACAAATTTCATAAAGTTTCATGTTCTTCAAATTTTGTTTTCAAATTGATAAACTGTTTGGGAATATGAAAAAATGCTCACATTGTTTTTATTTTTGTTCAAAAAATCAAAAAAATTGTTCGGGAATTTCAGAAACCGTGCAAGCTTTTCCGATTTTTTCTCATTTCCAAAACAAATCAGGATTTTCCATTCGTTCTCATTTTATAAATTTTGTTCTGAATCTAAAATGTTGTCCCCGTTTTCAAATTTTGTTCACCAATTCAACAAAAAAAAAAATATTTTCAAAGCATGTTCTGGAATTTTGAAAAATGTTCACGTTTTAAAAAATGCTTTAAAAAACTTAAAATATTCATGTTTTAAATAAATTGTTTATTATTTCAAACTAAGTCCCACTTTTCGAGTTTTGTTTACAAATTCCAAAAATGTTCACATTTACGAAAAATGTTCAGGAAGTTGATAATTTCTTCATAGCTTTCAAACGATGATGGGAAATTTTTGAATTCATTCACGTGTGTTAATTAATATTCCTAACTTAAATAAAGTCTTCTAAATTTGAAATATTGTTTACAAGATTTTAAGTAATGTTCTGTTTACACCACTAAATATAGTACTGGTTAGCTGGACTCACTCGCTAGCAGCAGGTCTCTAGTTTGAATCCGAGCTCGCGCGACGTATTATTTTTGTGATTTTTTTTCGCCGGACACCTTTGTTTGTTCAACTCGTAATGGGCCGGCCCAGTCGGGCACCCCCTGTGCGAAGGGAGGTATGTTTGCCGCATAATGCGATGAATAGGAGCTCCCCTTCGTGACCTCCCCAACGATCACAACGGGTGGGCTGCGGTTTTGCTTCCACTAGAGACATGTTTTGCTTCCGTGAGAGGTCTTGGAAACGGAACAAAAAACACATTTTCCCTTTTTTTTCGTGAGAGGCGCAATTTTGTTTCCGCAAGAGGCACGAATTTGCTTTCGGGAGAAGCACGGCCGTGCCTCTCGGAAATGGCTTTTGATAAGTGAAAATACGTGTTCTCGGTTTGGTTTTTTCGTCTAGTTTTTTTCGTGGATTTTTTTTGTCAAAACGTATCGACATGGGATCCACTTTTAAAGATCTCAACGGATGAATCCAACGGTGAAAATGGTTTAAGATTTGGACGCGTAGTTTAAGAGATAAAAACATTTTGAATAAATGAACTTACAAAAAAAGGAAAATACTTAGGTTATGCCAAGTGGCGAACATGCAGTGCGTCACTTACCCACAATTAGTGATTTCGTCTAGTAAACCGAAGATAGTTCCACTCCTGTTTTGTGGAAAAAAAAAACAACAACAATTTCAACGGACAAAAATGCAGTTTAGAACTCTGTGGGTGACTGATGATTGTATTGTCGCTCCAAAAGGAGGTTTGCAATGCGAGAGAAGACATATATAAGGGCAAGTTCCTCTAAAAGTTTCTACCTCCTGCCTCGAACGGGATGTAAGCCTCACGTAAAGAACGAGCGAAGTGGCGCAACCATCAACACATTTTCCCCCTGAATATCTGTCTTTTTAGATATTTTTTATGTATCACTTTAATAAATAGAATATGTTAAAAAACCTATTTCATGTGGCAAAAACGAACATCCGGTACTAAAATTTATTATACAACTCAAAAATAATCGTTCATGTATATTAAGTAGAATGATCATGCAACCGTTGAAAAATGTGGCCGTAGAAATTATAATATTATTTACGGACGCAAGTAAAACAATTTACTTGATAATATTTATATTGAAAAAAATTATCTACTTTAAAATAACTGTTCTTGGCTATGAAAAGAATTTTTCACTTCTTTGAAGGGAATTTGTTTCTGCGAAAGATATTCCAAATGGAATTGTGCATGTACATTTCTTTCTAGAACGAAGGCTCAAGGAGAGCCCGACTTTGAATTAACAAAGCCATTAACCGGCCAGGATTACAACGAACAAACATAGGAACCAAAGAAAAAAAACAGCAAGATGATACATGGTGTTGTGTAAAAAGCTATCAGGCTACTACAAACTACTAGCAAAGATATAGAAACTAAAGCACAAGATCAGCTAGAAGTTGAAGAAACCCTCTACAGCAAGCAGAGCACCACACAAGACACCAGCAAAAGCTTGGGGAAGAAACAACCAGTAGCTGGAGGAGCGTCGTTGTCAGCTCCATGGGCTCTCGTCATCGATGTCGCCCTCCTCCACCTCAGAAGGGGGCTCCCTTCCCCCTCGCCCTGGCACGAAGGGCGCCGATCCGTCGAAAGGTTGAGACGCCCACCCGAGGGCTAAAGGGCGACCGACGTTGTTGTGAACCGAAAGACCACACCAGGACACCATCACCAAACTACATGGAGCTCAGCCAAGGGAAACCTCGGCATTACATGATATCTGCACACGAGGAGAAGCAAAACTACACGGCAAGGCTTATGAAGACCGAGCAACCCCCAACCAGAACAAGCACGCTTCCCCCAAAGCTCACCAAAGACGGCACCCCCTTGAGGGTGACGGCGCCCACGGCGTCGCTGCCTCCCAATCCCGAGGGATTTGGGTTTTCGCCCGGTACACAAGCAACATGGGAGGAAGAGGAGGGGAAAGGGGGCATTTTTACCAGCGCCTACATGTAGGGGACGGCGCCCATGGGCGTCGCCGCCGGCAGGCCGGCATAGCCAGCCACAGATTTCTCCGGTCCCTTCTCCCACCCACACCTCGAGAGGAGATACGGCTATGGTGCCAAGAGACCGCCGAAGAACGGACCTGAGACGAGGGTGACAAGAGGTTGAAGAGGAAGATGCCTTCAGATCTTATGCGGCCACCACGCACCACAATCGACGCTCACCATCACCACGCCACCCGCAAGGCCGAGATGGGCGTCCAGCACCCGCTGCCGCCATTTGTTGAGGACGACGCAACACCACCTCCCGAGGTCGCCACCCCGGCTCCGAGATCCTCCACAGGGGCGGAGCGGCCAGATCCTCGCCGCCACCATCACCGGTGGTCGCGCTGCGTTCCGGCGACCCCCTCCGATGGTGATGAGGGAGAGGAAAAGGGGGAGGGAGCCCCGGCAGTGGGCTAGGGTTTGAGCCGCCCGAGTCGCCCCTGGGGCCAAGCGGTCATGTTGCCGTCTAGTCCGTCCGGCTCTCCGCGCATTACTACTTCATTGTGCATGTACTTCATAGAGAACAAAATGTTCATGACTTCCATAGAAATGTGTGTGCATCTTCAAGAACTTGTTCATATATTGTCGGAAAAGGAGGAAGTGGGGAAATATATCAATAAGTATAGAAATTGGCTAAAAAGTAAGACAATAAAAGTGTAGCAAATTTTCAAAATGCATAAAGTAAATAGAGAAAAAGAAAGGAGATGAAAAAGAAAAAAAAAGAGAGGGGAAAACAAGAAACTAAAAAAATGATTATTAAACTATCCCAACAATATCGACCCTTTGAGGGTCCATTGCTCTCGCTTTAGGTTGCGCCAGAATGAAACCATTCCTTTTGTTTTTGTCAGCTTTCAAACAATGGATCCTATTTGGCACGCGGGTCACTGCAGAGCGACATCAAGCCCCCCCTCCCCCCAGGCGTGCTTCACGCTGCATATGTATTGGCCAGCCATTTTGATTTTGGGCTGATTTTTCAAATAAAAATCTTGTTTTTCCCTCTTTTTTACTTTCTCCTTTAATTTCGTTTTTCTTTTATTTTTCTTTTTTTCAAATTCACAAACATTTTCTGAAATCAATCGGTAAATATTTTTTAAATTCACCTTTTTCATCGATCAGCGAAATAAAAAATTCATAAGTTTTACAACAATGTTCTCAAATTTAAAATTTGTTCACCAAATTCAAAATTTTCTGCTTGAATATAAAAATTGTTCATAAAATACAAAAAAGGTTCACCAAAATTCAGAAAAAGTTCATCCAAAATTCAAGTTTTGCTCATCAAAATATAAAATATGTTCATCAAAATTCAAAACTTGTTTTTATAAATTTTAAACATTTGTTTGAATTCATAAAAAAATGCATACCTTACATTTTTTGAAATTCAGAACTTTTTGCCAAATCCTGAATAATTTTTAAGAAGCAAAAATTAGAAAGGTTTTTTAATTCATAAACATTTTTAAAATCCGTACAAAAATGATTACTGAAAACTTGTTTGAAATTCTACAGTGTTTTGGAAATCCCAAACTATTTTAATGAAGCAAGAAAAAACGCAGAAAATAAAACAAAAAGAAAAGAAACAAAAAAACAGGGAAGCCATGTGCCGCACCTGGGCTGGCCCAAGATCGCACGTGCGGAGTAAGGGTGCGCTGCCTTCTTTCCCAACTTAAATTAAACACTAGCCCTCGCAAGGCCCATGAGTGAGCCCAAATATAACCCTAGCTCTCACAAGGCCTATGAGTGAGGCCAGTCTGACCAAAGGCCCAGTGCTTCCTACATCTGAATCAATGATCTCTTTCTTAAGCTGACTGCTTCAACTATCCTTTGTTAGCTTGCCTTCATGTTAACACAGTACAAATGCAACTGCTCGCATGCATGCATATATACCCACTACTATGAATGCACACACACATACTACCCTTATGAGCACTTTCGATATACTGAGCTACACAATATCTTAAGATTTTTTTTTTTCAAAACGGAGGCAAGGATTGCCGCATCTATTAATTAAGCAGAAGAGAATTACCCAGTTAATTACGGAAAACCGGGCAAAAACCGGAACAACAAGGACCAAGCCCACTCCCAAAGACTGAAACACACAGGGCAAAGCCCACCATAATCGACAACATGTCGACCAACGGCCAGACAACGCAGCTCCGACTCTGACGGAGAACTCAGAAGAACAGAACCGGGCACGGCTGGCGCCACGGAAGATCGTCGAAAGGGCCACCTACATCTTGAGATTGATGAAGTCACCATTAGGTGCCTTCGTAGTCACACAAGAATGTCTCTTCCCACTGAACGAACATTGTTGAGAATCCAGAAAGAAATCTGAGAAAATGCGAGCATCAATGTCAAGTCTATGATTTGAACCCTGGGCTAGATTCGCCACACGAAAACTAACCATCCCAATTAGGCTCCTTTTGTTTTGGCTTTTTAGAGGTCGGACATATGCACCACATAGCTCTCTAGAAAATAAATCAATGGGGTGGTAATCAGTATCTCAATACCTTCCAAGGCTTGCCCTGCCAGTTAGGAGCTCACTTCATCGAACGACTGATGGCTACAGTGATTGCATGCTTTGGACCAGAGCAGATCTCATGCATTGGGCAACAAGAACAGATCACCCCACACAAAGAAAACCAACACTTTCTGGCTTTGTGCCCGAAAGAAGCAAGAGCCCGAAATGCAGAAAAAGGCAAGGGGGCGACGTGTTAGTGACAAATGGTCCAAACTAATCAAGCACGACGACCCCATGCCATGCCACTCCCATTTTCTTTCCTTTAATTTGGTGGAAAACAGCTAGCTAGCTACGTGCTCCTTGGGTACCCCCCCCCCCCTTATTGGTGATCAAGCAGATGATAATCTCACACATCACATCATGTTTATTTTATCTCCATTTTCCTTGACATACAAACATACACTCATAAATATATACTCCGTATGTTCCTAAATATAAGTCTTTTAAGAGATTTCAATACAAACTACGTACAGATGTATATAGACATATTGTAGAGTGTAGATTCACTCATCTTACTCTGTATGTCTTTCCTTATTGGAATCTCTAAAAATATTATATTTAGGAACGGAGGGAGTAACAATCATAGGTATCTTCATGTACATGTATGACCATGCAGTGGCATGACGTATATATGTACTACTACTACTACTATAAATTAAATCAAATTAAACTAGTACACATATGTCTGCGGGAAGTTGCAAGCAAGCATACGATAGATGGATGGTTGCGTGAAGACGAGAGTGGCGTGTGAGGTAGCAGGAGCTAGCTAGCAGGCAGCCACACATGTCAATGCCGCCTACGAAATATACACACGTACTCCCTCCGTTCCTAAATACAAGTCTTTCTAGAGATTCCAATATGGACTACATACAAAGTAAAATGAGTGAATCTACACTCTAAAATATGTCTATATACATCCGTATGTAGTCCCTATTAAAATCACTAAAAGGACTTATATTTAGGAACAGAGGGAGTACATGTCAACAGTCGTACTACTAGTACTACTCACTGGTAGTACCAGGGGATGAGGACAAGGCTACATATATATCCTTGTGATTTGTGGCGGCAAAACAGGGTGGCTGCACATGGCCATGCAAGAAAAAGTACTGGTTGTTGCAATCGTCTAGTTGTAGCCTTGTAGACCCGGACCCTGGACCTGTCCGCTGATCCCGGGCACAAGACACACGCATCTATCGCCACAAACTAAGCTAGCTAGTAGCTCCTTCGTTCACTCATTCACACTCCTTCGGCCTAAGCTAGCTACTTAGCTGAGGCCAGTTAGTCCACGCATCAAGTTAACTAAACTGCATATGTGTATGGATCAATGTGGTGCAAGCATGTGCACGCATGTCTGCGCTGTGACTATGGTGCTTAACTGATTAGTACCTTCTAGCCCTTTTTTCCCTTGAAGCACTTCTAGATAAAGCGATCGTGTGTTCTCCTTTGGTGTCTGCATCACTAAGATGCACACAGCCCACATTTGACCGTGGCAGTGGACACTTGATCTGTTACATTGGATTGTTTCATTCACTAGTGATCAAAGGAACACTTTAGCCCCCGCGTCTCGAGGGCGGCATGGGTTCCATCGTGCCACCGCCCCCTCTCTGCTCCGATTCCCCTCGTGTTGCCAGAGGTAGCCACCGAGAAAGCCCATGCGGCAACCGCTCAGGGTGGCGGTGAGGTTTAGGCTTCTCCACTGCTCAGACAAAGGGTCTTTGGATGCCAAGGCAGTAGCCTCGAGAGGGTAGAGAGGCGACAGCGTCTGAGCGGCAGAGGTATCTGCGGGTGCGGGCCGACGTCATCCGACGTGGAGGGAGCAAGGTACCGGGGGAGTCATAAGTGATCTGTGGGATGCCTCATCTATCTAGGCACCAGGTCTAAAGGTTTGTGCCCTTTCACTTCCTTGGGCCCGCGGCAATCATCAAATATCTTGGACGGGAGGTGGGGCCGGGCCGGCGGCGGTTAGGGTTTCCCCCGTGTCGCCCGGGCCCGGGCGACGCGGGGTTCTAGGAAATGGCACTAGGGTATTCCTCCCAAGCATTTTTGTATCTTTAGTCCGTTTGTGGGTTTGGGGCTTTAAATCTTCGACATTGGCCGTCTCGCCTCTTCTCGGTGGATCACACCTATGGTGGTCTCCGTCGGCTCAAAGCGATTCTTCTTTGCTCATTTGTACTGTGCTTGGTAATCGTTGGGGTGGTGTGTCGATGCCTGGCATCCTAGTACCTTGCCTTGGGTGTGTGTTGAGTTCGGTGGTGACGTGTGTTTGTATCGGTGCTCTCGAATGTATGCGGTGATGGTTGCTTTATATATAAAGCAGAGGAAAACCCTTTTTCGTCATATCAATTTAAAGCCGGACGTTTCAATGCCTTTCTTCCAAGAAGCCTTGTTAAAGCGGGGCGGAAGCCTTTTTGGGTAAGAAGCCTTGCTAACTGCATAAGCATGAGTGGTGATAAGGAAATCAGGCTACACAGGATCCCACTGGAGTGGATTGTCTTGTCATGGAACTGTGCATAATAATATATCTACACCAAGTGTTGATTGATTAATCAGCAAGATTGTACCAGCTACGGAACAATTTTGACCGGGGCAATGGGGGAAGGCCAGCGACAGGTAAACCGTCATATGCTAAATTTATTTAGGTTTTGGAAGTTTGCGCCTCGGGATTCGTGTCGACGTAAAATAATTGTCCTCACCCACCTCTCATATATACTCCCTCCGGTCCTTTTTACTCTGCATATTAGGTTTTTCTAAAGTCAATATCATCTAACTTTGACCAAGTTTATATAAAAAATTATTGACATTCACATAACAATACCAATACCATTAGATTCATCTCGGAATGTATTTTCGTATTATATTTATTAGATATTATAGATGCTAATAATTTTTAATATAAATTTGGTCAAACTTAGCAAAGTTTGACTTTCGGCAAATCCAATGTGCAGAGTAAAAAGGACCGGAGGGAGTAGTAACTAATATTCTGTGGATGAAAACATCGCTATCTATCTTGACAAAGCATCGTTTTTGGTTGGAATTTTGGTCTCCCGTTTTATTTTGTTTTTTGTTCCATGTTATTAATAATTATTGTGCGCTTTATATATGCATATCTTCATAGCTATTGCTGTTGTATATGAATGAAAGGGGAGTCTGAAGACAAATGGCACCAATCAGAATATAATCTTGGTTGATTGGCACCAGCTATCCAGCAGATGCAAGCTAGCTACTCCTACTCCTACTAGCAAGGGAACAAAATGGACGAAGGTTGTTTATTCATCCTCCATTGTTTTTCCCATGACAGAATCTTACAGCCTTTTAGCATCTCACCTACACATCCATACACATAGAGATAATATAGATGGATGAGTGTGGACAAATAAGAAGATACAACCTCGCAAATTTCTCAAGGCAATCTGTTGCGGCGTATTAAATACTCCCTTCTCCGTCCCGAATTATAATTAAGAGTATTTTTGACACTACACTAGTGTCAAAAACGCTCTTATATTATGGGACGGAGGGAGTATCATATATTGTTTGTTTTCGCCGTGAAACACTCCTGATTGAGTAAATTGAACATTTCCACCTCTCCCGTCCATTTTTCATGTGAGACGCCCAATATATTTTTGTGACACAAAATGCAAGTTGATTATGTGACGCAAAAAGTCGTATTAATTGTCAAAAAACATTGTTCAACACAAATCAGCCAGCATATAATTTTTTTTGGTGTCAAATAACTATATTGAAGCTGGTCTACATGCTGGTCCAGCTCACATTTTTTAAGCATTCCCAAACTAGTAACATTTGCACAAATATATAACTAAACATTAATATCACCACTGCTTGTGCTTTTAGAAGTCAAGGGAGGCATGAGAACATAGGATACCCCGGATCAATGATGGTGTGAATTTGGCAAGAAAACAATGATAAAACTTAATCAAATTCATCTGGGGCCATGAGCATGAGCATGATGAGATTAGGGTGGTGGATCCAATCTGTCACCTTTTGCGGTGCCAATATTTTTCTCTCCCCCTCTTTTGATCGGTCAGTCTGATGATGAGTCAGTCCATGCACAGCACTGGAACCCACTCTCCCATGTGCCACCCACCCAACACTGTCTCCCTAATCCCTAACTAACCAAGCTACTAATTACAGTGTCACACACATACTAATCAGTAGCACCATGGCTATGCAATGCAAATTTGAAACCAAGATGAGCTCGAGCTGAGGAATGAAAAATTCGGGAGAATGAATGAAGTGAACCACCATGTTTGTTTGTGTGGTTTTTGAAAGAATTATATTCAATTATGCCGGTTTCCGGGAGAGAAAGAGAGAGAGTGAAAAAAAATTACAAAATGGGAGAAAAATGTTGCTAGGCGCTCATCTTGGTTTCACATTTTTTGTTTCATGATGATGATGAGGAATTGAGGATGGACAATGGCTGCCTATGATGATGGATCAGTCGAGCTTCCATGCGTAGAGGTAGAGGCAGAACCCCGTGGCGCCGGCGGCGCCGTCGACGCCGGCGAGCAGCGGCGTGGAGGCCCCCACGGACGCGCTGGACAGCACGATGGGGCGGAAGATGAAGAGCGCGGGGCGCGCGCCGCCGGCGGCGCCCGCGAAGAGCCAGTCGTGCACGTCCCAGTACACCTCCACCTTGGCCCGGCCGAAGGTGACGGACTGGTTGCCCCGGAACTTCCACTGCAGGTGCTTGACGGCGACCGCCTCCTCGCCGTCGATGGCGATGGCCATCTCCATGTCGTCCTCGCCGCCGACGTCGATGGCCACGTCGTGGACGGCGCCCTGGTCGTGGAACCGCGCCTTGGCCGCGAACCGGCGCCGGCCGAACACGTGCTCCCGCCGCGCGACGGGGACGGCGGCGAGCGCGGGCGGGGCGCTGGGCGACGCGCGCCGCAGCGCCGCCTTGCGGAGGTCGCCGAGGACCAGCGCCACCTCGCCGCCGGCCTCCAGGGCCACGTAGTAGCCGCCCCGCGGGTCCGGGAGGCCCGCGCCGGCGCCGTGCCAGCGCGCGCGGCGCAGGTCCCAGAGCACGCGCACCGTGGCGCCGCCCAGGTCGACGCGCCGGGACCCCGCGCGGCGCCAGAACTGCCACGGCCGCAGGTCGACCCGGCACTCCGCCGACGCGCCGTCGGCGCCCGAGATGGCCACCGCGAAGGCGTGCGACAGCAGGTCCCGCGACCACGACACCGTCACCACCCGCGAGTGGCCCGCCACCTTGGCCCGGTACACCGACGCCGTGACCGCCTTGCCCGGCCGGTAGTGGCCGTTCCTGGCCGCCGGCATGTCGTCCGCCGCGATCTCGCACGGCCCCGCCTGCTCGCCGCTCACCCTCTGCGTATGCATGGCCGGCAGAACACCTCTTGTGTAAGCTAAACTAGAGCAGCGGCCACGTCATGCACGCACACTGCTACTGCCGCCGGAGCTCGGCTCGCTCGCTGGCTGGCTGCTGCCGGAGCTGAGGAAGAAAGGGGAGCGGAGGAGAGGAGGCGCAGGTGGAGGGAGAGAGGGATATATAGCGCGGGGGAAGGGAGGACGCCGTGGTGGTTGCGAATGATAAGGTGGGTGATGAGCTCTCGGCTGGGCGAGGTGGGACTAATAATCTGCGTGTGTTCCGGGTGATCAGCTGGCTGGAGACAGACGAACCCATACATAATTGGCATCCATGGCTGGCTGGGCTACCAATCCATTCCATTTTTATTTATTTCAGTTCATTCATGGGCTGGACACCGGTGTGTGTATGCATACACAACTTAATAATAATAATAATAATTTTTAATTATCTTGGCTAGGATACATGCATCCATGGACAATTTTATGCACCAAATATTAGTGGTGCCAAAGTTAGCTTAGACAGTAGTATGGTGTACTTTGGGACGACAAATCTGATGTGGTGTCTCTCTTGTCTGTATCTTCTGGCTGGTGGCACTGGCACCCATAGCAGCTGGTTTGGGGGGGTTCCATTGTGTGAAAAACTGGAAAATTCAGGAGTGATGGGTGGTGGTGAGCATTTGACATCTTGGAGGGTTTGTTTCTTAGCTTGATGCATTGGATCCACAAAACAATCTCAAGATCAAGTGCTGCACTTGTTTCCCTCTGACTGAAAGTGACCAACATTTGCCTCTGAAAGTGACCAACAAAGATATCCACATGCATTCTGCTCTCCCTTACATTGAAAAAATGGGGGGTTGTTGATGTGATCATGGGTGCATGGATGGATGCATCCCCTGAACATGGTGACAGGGTGACATTGGAGGGTGGACAATGTCACTGCCCACTGTAACACAGATCCGAATTCTGTGAGCAGTGCAGCAGACTGATTAATCAACCGGCACCAGGTTTTCCAGCACCAGTACACAGATTCAGATGCAGGAGAGGGATTCCTCAGTGTGGAAGGGGACACGGAAATCTGGGGCATGTGATGGAAGCTACTGGAAGCATGTGTTGCATCCATCATCATTGGGCACTCCAGATCTGCTCCTCATGGGACAGAGTGGAGAGTTCCATGCTCCTTGCCACACTTGCACTTAACAAATGGATAAATATGTGTCAGTGTGTGTGCATCATCATGGTCATAGAGATGGGTACATCAAATGCACACACATTCACACATAGTACAGCTCTAAGGCTCTGGAAGAGCATGTGATGAGCCAAGCATGATGGGGGAGGAATAATTCAACATTACAGTTTGCGATGAATGCAGGTGAGCAACAGCTCAAACACCGTCATGTAACCAACAAAGTTGACAATACAAAAAAAGGGGGAGAAATCGAAACGAAATATGCACTTCTTATCAACAATTTCTTTGGCATGCCGCAGCATGACGATGGAATCCGAGGATTTGACTTTGCCGAGCGCAGAAAACTTTCCGTTGACTTCAAAAACCTCCACACAGCTTGCACTAGGAGCATCATGTCATGTGTCGGGCTTGGCTGACTAACCCACAAGCACCTGCAGCAGCTTCTCCATTGAAAAAGAAGAGGAAACGGCGAGGCCAATTTTGCACAACAATGATTCTAAGAAACTCCTTGGTGCTGCCGGTACCTACAATAAGACGCGGCCAAGATGTACATAAAGGAGTCATAACTTCTTCTGATCTGCCTTCAAGCGGCACCTGGTTAAGGTTTCCTCGCGATGCTGTGCGGGCACCCCATTCAAGATCACCTCTAGGTCGGCCTTGTGTTTTCTTCGCAGCGCACTGAGCTCCTCTTTCTGATTAGCCAATAAATCTGCCAACTTTTCATTAAGATCTGCTGCGAGATAACCGCCATCTGAAAGACGAGAGCTAGTGCCAGCGGAAGCTCCTCCCGAGTTCCTGTTGACCACATCTGGGTTCGACAAGTCCACCGATGATGATGATATTCGCTCACAAATACCTCCTACATTATCATTTTTCAAAATCCCATTTGGCATATTATCATAGATCCGTTGGTCCTCCACCGACTGAGAGATCTCAATATCTCTTCTGGGTGAGTCTGACCAGTATTTCCGGCCAGAAGGAAGCTGCTCCTGTGTAAAACCATTGTTTGTTGCGTCAACCTCATTACGAAGCCCAGAAGTCTCATCGTTATCGGATTCTGAATCATCAGTCTCAGAATGAGCTCCTTCATCCCCTTGGTTGTCAACTGATTCATCAAACGCCCATTCAGGGATATGTGCCTGTATTTCAGCATCTATCATTTCTGCAATCGCAGTAACATCTTGGTCCGTAAGATCAAGTTGTACAACCATTTCAGTAGCAACACTAATTGAAGTGTCTGCTTCAATGTCAAATGGAAAATGGATGTTTTGGGCATGACCTGCATATTGCAATTGAAAATTTGTATAAAATGCAAGCACCTAACTAGCTATATAAACAATAATTAAAATCGGCTCCACCATAAATACCTGTTGAATCCGCAATCCGCAGCTTCAGAAATATTGTATTTAGGTCCTTCCGCTGACTCTCGACTGTAATTATTCGACTAGTCGCAGCTTGTCGATTCCTATTGCCATGTATGTAGCTATCACTTGGATGTGATTCACCCGTGCTACCTGCGTTCCACCATAAAATTGAAATATGAAAAGGAGGAAACCCCATCAACGAGTCTGTGTTCGCATCACTGTGAGGTCATTGAGCTTCTACCTGTTCGTCCCCGGGAGCCAACAGGCGATGCTGCTCTGTAATTCGCACTTGGGTTTGAACTGCCACCAGCATCTGGTATGTTTATTGTAAGGTTAAATGGGGAAGATAGCAATTTTACTAGATTATGTATCTCTAGTTTGAGATATATCTACAGTTCAGTCGTTTACCTGATGTATTAGTATTTGACTGTACTGGATAGAAGATTCTTTCCTCATCAACATCTAGGAGAAAAGGATCCACTAATAGTTCTTCTGCTGAGAGCCTTTGGGAAGCTTGGGCTATGCATTTCTCTATAAAGAATTTAACTTCAGGATCCTCAATCTTAGCCAATGAACCGGGCTTTTCACCCTGTAATATAAGAATCAAGAGATTAAGGCAGTTAGACTATAGCATATTTGATAAGATATTCCACAGTAACAAACAGCCACGAAGTGCCTAGTAGGCTAGGACATATGTGCATACCATAAATAATGAAGCAACACTTATAAGTTATGGTAGAGCAGAGCAAATTATCATTCCAAAACTCCTGCATCTACATCTTGCCAATGTGCCTTAAACATAAATTATTATGTACTCTTATCCTTGGAAGTTGGATATTTCTAGTTGTAACATTTGTCGGATCTAATCTGACAGATTGTATAAAAGCTTAACTGTATTGGTAGTTTAACCGATGAATTACAGTCCTATGTTATGCAAACACCGAGGAATGAAAAAACAGACAAGAGGCCTAATATTTACAATCAAAATACTTCACAACTAAAGAACCACATGTCTCATATTAAATGATACTTGTTCTTAAGAGTTTCTACTGTTTTTATATTATTCAACACAATTTGTGCGACTATACCATTAATTTAAAAGACAAATGATATTCTGTGGAAATAACATTTCGAGACGCTGTCAACCCTACAAACATTTTATTTTTACGCTTCTGAATGAAAGAATCAATCTTGAAATATATAAGAGAAAAAAAATTATGATTGCTATATGCCATTTGATGGTATGTGTATACTGAAATAGAAAGAATGTTAGCATTGCCCCGATGATGAATTTGCAACTACCAAGATAAATGGGTCAGTGCGAGCAGCAATAATCATGTAGAAACAGTACTTTTTATGTCACTTTATTGACTAAAATTATCAGGAAAAGAAAAGTGAAATATAACACAAAGCATAAGCAGACTAACATCGGAAACTTTCTTGTATATCTGTGCTGCATTGGAACATTCACAATATGGGTACTCAAATGTAACAAGCTCCAGTAAACACATCCCAAATGCATAAATGTCTACAAGCTCATTGTATTCTTCATCATAGAGTTCTGGCGCCATGAATTCCGGTGTGCCTATGAAAAGACACGCAACATTAGAAAGAGCCAACTACGAATTCAGAAGAACAAACATAGATTTACGCAACTGAATCGGTTACCAATGATGCTATGAGCTGAACGTGCATTGTCTAGAATGGTTGCTAACCCCAGGTCTCCAATCTTTACTTCACCCTGGTTTCCATTCACAAATATGTTATCACATTTCAAGTCTCTATGGATTATTGGTGGATCATGGCCATGGAGGTACACTAGACCACTCAAGATTTGCCTTGACCATTTCTTCAAAGCTCTAATGTCTACCTTCTTGTGCTTAATACGGTACCTACAAAGACAAGGCAATAGGGAAAATATTCAGTGACAGCTTAAGCATCTGAAAAGACATAAGATATATGATATATCCAGCATGCTGATTTAGTTTCTGCGAATAGTGCTTCCTTTGGTTATTGGCGCAACCGGCTAGGATCAGAATTATGTGTTTGGGAACACACAACACACTAATTTTTAATTTATGTCCTAATGATGACAATAGTGTTAAATAAGGTGACATGGAAGCTAATTACACGTGTTCAGATTTATTAAAAAGCTGTAGTCAGGAGGGGGCATGAGAGCACGGACTGGCGCAATGTTCCTGATGTGAAGACTTCTGTGATGAAGTTTATGTTGTTGTTTTTCTTGTCAAGCCATGAATTGTAGAACTTGATTATGTTCTTGTGCTTGAGTGTCTTAAGCAACCGCACTTCTGATCTCAGCCTCTCCAAATCATCGTTGTTCCGTAATATATCACCCACTTTAATCTGGTTCCAAGCAACTTCTAGCCCTTCCAGTTGATCAAAAGCCTTGTAACTATGTCGACAGAATCTGAATTAAGGATTCCAAGTTCATAGAAAGATATGTGCAAATAAAATTAGAAAGTAGAAGCTGCCAAAGATAGAATGCAAGACTGCAAGTTGGAACATCTAAAATACTTGTCTCGCTTTTGCATCAGGATTGCACAATGTGCAACCAAATGAACTCCTCACATGGAAACTACATAACCTTGACAACACCAGAAACATACAATGAAAATGTGTGGTTATACAAGCTTTGTCGACCATTACCATCGAAAACATAATTGAAGTACAACTCAAAACATGCAGTAAAATGGGCACGATTTAGTTTCGAGCATCCCAATTTCTCAAAGAGTGGCAACAGCTATGCACATACAGTCAGCAAACCTTGAACACAAGGGACAACACAGCCAAGTAATGAAAACTCAAATTCAGTAAAATTAGGCATATATAATTGCCATATCACCATTAATTCCCAGAAGGGCAGATGCCAACCAAATACACAGCAGGAAATGGAAACTTTGAAACAAGAAATGCATCCAGAAGTTGCAGCTGGGGCGTGTCTCGTGTGCACACTGTAGGGTGCAGAGGCTGGGATATTATTCTTCTAATATAAAAAAAATCCAGGAATCACAGCAGGTCAATGGCAGCTAAAATCCCATTCAAACGAAGAAGAAATAGCAGACATAAATACCAAAACTACAGCAGAAATCAACACACCACTAGGCATATGAGACAGCTAGACTCTCATTTAACTGATGATGAAATAGCGGGTTTTCCACATAGGAGATACCTACTAGACACTAGGCATAAATACCAATAAGTTGGGCGGAAATCAACGCATCACAGGGCCGTTTCGAGCGGCGAAAGGGTCAGTGGACCGGGTAAAAACGGAATCTTGACCAATCAGGGGGAGTCAAACGGCGCCCCCGGAAACGAATCGAACGGGAACCGGCGCAGTGAATGGCCGCCGGGGAAAGGATACACCGTCTTGAAGGCGCCCTTGCCGAGAACCTCCGTGTACTGCATCAAAGAATACGAAACAGGGGACGCCGGCGGCCGCCGAATCAGCAGGTGTTGGGGTGGAGGGGGGGAGAGGGAATGAAGAGGGTGGGTGGATGGTGGAGGCCGGATCGTTACCCGTCCGTAGCGGCCGGTGGGGTCGATCTCGGCGAACTCCGGCTCGGCGTCCGTCTCCGGCGGCGGCGTGGGAGGCATGTCCCCGTCGGCCCGCCCGGCGATCCGCGGCTGGGGGGTTAATTGGGATCACAGGAGTCTTGCGGCGGGAGCAGGCTTTGGGGCGCCCATGGCGGCTGGGTCACGGCGATCTGAGGTGAGGAGAATGGTGGTGGTCGGAGTGATGGGGAACTGTGGGCGTGGGCGTGGGCGAGGCCGGAAGTGGGATGGAGATTTGTTTGTCCGTCCGAGGCTGAAAAGCCCGCTCGCTTTTAGCCCACTTACGCTACACGGGTAAGGCCGGAAGTGGGCTAAGGCGACAAAACGATTTCTAAACTCCAAGGCACGGTGGGAATGCAGGAGGTACAAATGAGATGTTTTACGCACCCTACAAAGCTATACCAGTGAAGGGAGCCTTGTTCCGGCTGGTTTCCCGGCGCTTTTCTTTTCTTCAACGGAACTAGGGGCGTCTATCGCGATGAGGTGACTGGGATGGTACTGCGTCTTCTCAATGGGCTCGACTCTACGGAGGTTATAAACAAAACGTTCACCATTCTTAACTATCCCCCGAGGTACAAAACCCAACCTCTTTGGTCCAATTCCGCCCCCATTAGTTTGTGCAATGTAATCTAGAAGCTGTCATGTTAAAAATTAGCTTGCACGCAAGCTGGGTGAAGAAGGTAGTGGAATGTGTGACCACGGTGTCATTTTCCGTGTTGCTATAAATATGGTAGGAAACAGATTACAAATCCTAAACTATCAAATACATCTAACCCAAATGTATCTCTAACCCAAATACGTCTAACAGTTCATGGCTTTAGATTAATGTTGTTGTCACAATGTTTGGGACTAGTGGCAATGATTGAGACTAGTAATGTTTGAGACTAATATAAGACTCCTTTTTAATTTGAAATTTTAACATTTTTAGTAGTGTTTTGTATTGTTGAATTGCCAATAGCAATGGTTTTCTAAACTTTTTGTGTGATACAGTTGTAATGTTGGTGATACTAAGATGAACGAAAATTGCATGGATGCAATATTGCATTTTGACAAAAGAAACACTGACAAATAAACCGAGCTTTAAACCAAACATCGTGACAATACCTATGATCATGACAAGATCAAGTTTGCTACAAAAAGGAAAACAAGTTCATGTGTCCTATCATTAACACAGATCTGGCACGGTTTCTTAACAAGATGTGCTTGAAACCAAAACATGCAGTGCATTTTACAAAAGACTTGCATCATAGTTTGCACTTGAACGTTATCAGTCAACTGGGACTGTTGTGTGGTGATACGTCTCAAGCATATTTTCTTTTTCGAACACTTTTACTTAACTTTGGACTCAAAATTTCCTCAAATGAATAAGTAACTAGAACAGACTGGCATTGTTTTCAGCAAAATCCACATGATGTTGTCTTTTGTGCCGAAAAGTGATACATTCCAAATGTATCTAAAATTTTCGAGAACTTTTGTTACGTTTTTGTCCTCTCACTTGCATGATTTGGATAAACTAATCCAGATTGACGTTGTTTTTCGGTAGAATTCCCTCCATGAAATTATTTTTGTGCGGGAATAAAGTTTACCAGAATTGCCCCAAAAATTTCCTGAATTATTTTCTGGAAGGAAGAGCCACAGAGCTAGGGCAGACGTAAGGGGTCCACTGATGGACTACAAGTGCACATGACAATGTAAAATTTTAGTGATAAGTAAGATTTGTTGATCCCACGCACTGGGAGCAAAAAGAATGACACTATCCCCACAGTTGTGTTGTCACTTAGGCAACGCAACTACGCTCACATCATCCAACCAGACCCAAACATTTCCCGAAGGATCCCTCTTATTGTTCCAAGTATACATGTATCCCGAGCATCCGATATCCGCCAATGCACACATCTCAAGATGGTCTCTAAAGGCCTCCGTCTGGTTGAGACTCTGGTCATTACCACCTAGCTGCTTTGAGAGCTTTGTTAAAATCACTAGCATACATGTCGAGGCCGAGGAGATCATCTTGGGCATTAAGATACCTTAGAACATCCCATGTCTTTTGTCGGAGCTCAGTACAAGGTTCATCGTAGATTCCAGTGAATCTAAAGGTTCTCCCCCGAATGTGATCACAACAACTACATAATACTAACACCATGGTCTAACTCAAACCTCCATATACCATTCTGCCACTACAAAGTTAAACCACCACTACTTCCCTCACAATTAACCGCCAGCCCATGTTGGAATCCTAGACTCCATTTGAGCTTATTCATTGAATCCTGTTTTTTTTTTGTTTTTTTCTTGTCTCGGATAAAGAACACCTAAAATTTGTAGGTCGGGATGTTCATTGTTTCTGGTGGCCCTGCCAAAGGGAAACACGACGACCACAAATCAACGGTGGATGATGGGCGAATCGGACGGCCGTCGACGCGTAGCACGTGCCAAAAAAAAAACCGGTGTGAATTCGAAATGGCGGAGTTGGTATAATTTACGCCAGGAATGCCACCGGCAGATCCAAATCGAGGCAATCTGGGGTGAGGAGAGAAGGGAGCTGACAGAAGGAGAATGGTGGTGGTGGTCGGAGTGATGGGGGACTGTGGGCGAGGCCCGAAGTGGGATGGAGGTTTGTTTGTCCGTCCGAGGCTGAAAAGCCTGCTCGCTTTTAGCCCACTTACGCGCTATACGGGTGATGCACATGGGCTGGGTCCAAGGCCACAAAACGATATCCTTCTTAAAAAATATGAAGAAAAAAATGTTACTTTCTTCGATCCAAGATCTTTCACCAAAAAGCGTCCACAAGGAAAAGAAAATATATATATATATAGAATTATAATGAGCTAAAGAGAGATGATGGAACACTGTGCACGGACGGACGAAAATGAGTTGGGTGGCATAGTGACCGATTCCTACAAAACGTCCGTCGTTCTTATCCCTGGGGTACAAAACCAACCTCGTTGGTCCAAATGTTATCTTTAAGATTATATCTAAAGTGCATTCTAACCGGATGAAAAGGATTCTATCGGATATCATATCCCTAGAGCAATCCGCTTTTGTTCCTGCAAGACTTATCACGGATGATGTTATAGCTGCTTACGAATGCCTTCAGTCATGAAGTGACCTAGAAGCAAGAAAAATGCGCACTATGCTTTAAGTTAGATATGATGAAGGCACACGATAGAGTTGAGTGGGGTTGTCATGATTGAGACTAGTAATGTTCGAGACTAATGTAAGACTCCTTTTTATTTGAAATTTTAACATTTTTATTAGTGTTTTGTATTGCTGAATTGTCAATGGCAATGGTTTTCTAAACTTTTATCGGAGCTCAGTACAAGGTTCATCGTAGATTCCAGTGAATCTAAAGGTTCTCCCCCGAATGTGATCACAACAACTACATAATACTAACACCATGGTCTAACTCAAACCTCCATATACCATTCTGCCACTACAAAGTTAAACCACCACTACTTCCCTCACAATTAACCGCCACCCCATGTCGGAATCCTAGACCCCATTTGAGCTTATTCATTGAATCCTGTTTTTTTTTTGTCTCGGATAAAGAACACCTAAATTTTGTAGGTCGGGATGTTCATTGTTTCTGGTGGCCCTGCCAAAGGGAAACACGACGACCACAAATCAACGGTGGATGATGGACGAATCGGACGGCTGTCGGCGCGTAGCACGCGCCAAAGGAAAGAAAAAAATAAATACCACGGTGCGAATTCGAAATCGCGGAGTTGGCGGAATTTACGCCAGGAATGCCACCGGCAGATCCAAATCGAGGCACACGGTACGCGCTCGACATTCCCCATTCCCCATTCCCAATCTCCGCCGGCCCTCATCCCGCCGCCGCGCCTCCGACCTCCTGCCCGCCGTCCCCGTCCTCGGGCCGATCGATCTCCTCGCGCGCCCGCCTCGTCCCCGGAGCCTCGCGCCCGCGGCGGAGCCATGCCGGCGGCGGGGATGGGCGGGGTGATAGCGACGGTGAGCGGCTACCACGGCGACGAGCGGCACAGGCTCGTGAAGCTCATCTCGGAGACCGGCGCCAGCTACGTCGGCGCCATGAGCAGATCCATAACCCACCTGGTAACGTTTTCGCGTGCTGGTTTCCACTCTATATGCATGCCCTGCTGATTCCCCTTGCCTTGTTCAATTGCGATTAGGTTTGCTGGAGGCTGGAGGGCAAGAAGTACGACATCGCCAGGAGGCTCCGGGTGCGCATCGTCAGCCACCGCTGGTTCCTGGACTGCCTCAGGGAGGGAAGGCGCCTCCCCGAGGGCCCCTACACCATGGAAAGGTAACCCATTTCTTCACCTGGCTGTTGTTGCGGCGCGGTTATACGTGCGCTAGTACACGGTCGATTGCTTCTGCTGTGTAACTGAATGAATTAGTTAAAATGGATTTTACGAGCAAATGTGAAAATTGGGGCTATGAATTAGTTTAATTTGCGGTGACAAAACGATGCACATTGTTGTCATCTCTAGCTGTGTATTTGATGTAGATACTTACAAATCTTTATGCGTCCCGTAGTTGATGCCTTGTAGGAGTAATAAACTAGCCAAAGTAGAATAATGCCTTTTCTCACTATCAAACTGTTTACTATGTATGTAATCCTCAGAAAATCTTGTTGTGATTGATGTCCAGTGGCGAAGAAGCCGGGCCAGTCCCACAGCTGTCTGCTTTGCTAGGCAAGCGGTCCAAGAGAAATGCATTCAGGGAGGATCCATGCCTGAAAGAGTTACCTTCTGATTTGTGCAATACTTCATATGCCAGCGATGTGGTCAAGATTGATGATTCCGATTCTGATTGGGAGCATCAGGGATGGTCGGGTTCATCCCTATTAAAAGAAGTAAGAGCCATTATTTTTAATTTCCAGATGATTTAGTTTATGAGTCCAATCTCTTGATTCTCCATTTAGTCTTCAGGTTTTACATTTCACCCGTTCAATTTCTTTCCATTCATTTCAGATAACAAATGCAACACTGTTTAGATCCATCTCCTCAAGTAAAAGCTGCTATTTTCTTTAAGAGGTTTGCTGTGTGATGACAGATCATGTGACAGTGTCCTTGCTTTCCGTAACTGTATAAATGAAGAAATAAATTAGTAATTCAGTGATTAGTTCTGACCTTTTAGTAAATACACCATGTATGTCCTGTAAGTAAGTTAAGGCCTGAATGTGATGTGAATTTTTTGTATTAGAATCTGATATTTTATCTGCATGTGTTGTACTCAAATTTCAGTACCCTTTTCTTTTCTGTGTCGTTTTCATTTAAGCTGTTAATTTGAGTTGCTAAAGTTGATGTTTCTCAGAAGCGGCCCAAATTTTTGTTTATTGCACTCTATTATATATTGTGTAAGTACTGTCTGTTATTCATCACATTGTGGTTTCCCTCCATTGGCCCAAATGGTTGATGGTCTGAGAAAAATACAATATTTTTTTTCTGAAATCTCATTATTCCTGACATGTTATGCTGTAAATTTCCTGATGGAGCTTCCCTGTCCCCTTCAGAATTTAGACATTGCCGGGAATTCAAAGAAGATTCGTTCAGGCGATGTTAGAGGAAAAAGGCATTTAAAGCGTGAGCAGAAGTCAAGTCATAAAGATATCCTACATCTCCGAGACAATGCTTCAAGTTTCAGGGACGATCCATGCTTGAAAGAGTTACCTTCTAATTTATGCAGTACTTCATATGCCAGGGATGTGCTCAAGATCGATGATTCAGATTCTGATTTTGAGCATCAGGGCTGGTTGGAATCATCCCTATTAAAAGAAGTAAGAGACATTATTTCCAATTGATTTAGTTTGTGAATCCAATCTCTTAATTTCCCATTTGGTCTTCAGGTTTTACATTTCACCCGTTCAAAATTTTCCATTCATTTCAGATAACAAATACAACACTGTTTAGATCCATTTCCTTAAGTAAAAACTATTCTTTTCTGTAAGAGATTTGCTGTGTGATGACAGATCATGCGACAGGCATGCTCTCTATAGTAAGACAGTGTTCTTGCTTTCCATAACTGTGTGTTTGATGAAACAAATTAATAATTAAGTGATTAGTTCTGACATTTTAATAAAATGCACCATGTATGTCCTGCAAGTAAGTTGAGGCTTGAACCTGATGTGGATTTTTTGTATTAGAATCTGATATTTAACTGCATGTGTAGTGCTCAAATTACCTTTTTCTTTTCTGTATTGTTTTCATTGAAGCTGTTAATTTGAGTTGCTAAAGTAGATGTTTCTCACAAGTGACCTAATTTTGTGTGTGTGTGTATTGCAGTCTGTTATAGTATAGTTTATAGGTATTGTGCTGTTATTCATCCCATTGTGGTTTCTCTTCGTTGCCCCAAATAGTTGACGGTCTTATAAAAATGCGATATTTTTTCAGAAGTGTCATTATTACTGACATGTTATGCTGTAAATTACCTGATGGAGCTTGCTTGCCCTGTCGCCTTCAGAATTTAGTCGTTGCCGGGGATTCGAAGAAGATTCGTTCAGGAGATGTTAAAGGAGGAAAAAAACGTTTAAAGCGTGAGCAGAAGTCAACTGATAAAGATATCCTACATCTGCGAGACAATGCTTCAAGTTTGATGGTAATTTGCAAATCGTACTCCGTTGGAACCATTTTGAAATAAATTAATTTGTCTAGCTTTACCATGACAAACTTTTGATTTTGTTTTGTGCTGTCATAAGGTCTTCATTCTGTTTATGAAACCTACCAATATTTTTGTTGCACAGTGAAGTCCTCCATCCTAAGTTCTGACTATGAAAGGACCTGTTAATGCCCGAAACTGGAAAGGCCACATATATGAAGTGTTATTGCTATGTAGATGACTTTGAATATTCTATGAGTTACATTTACATTCCCAAGATGAGAAAATTCTGATGTGGTCTTTGACGAATAGATAAGAAGAGCAGTTAACTTTGTGTTTCAGCTTGTTTCCTTGTCCCTTGCGCTAACTGTTCTATGCTCAGTTGTAAACTTACACATATATATATATCTAATGAAAATACAGATAAGAGAAGGCCTCCACACGTCAAGTTATACTTCATCTCGGAGCACATCGAAGCAAAAGGGAAACTTGTCAGGTCTCGTGCGTAATGATGTTGTTGGTCAGATGGGCGAAAGAAATGATCCTATGGGAAAGGGATCACGAAGCAAGCATGCACGCTCTCTTATGGAATTATCTGATGATAGTTTGTCAGATAGTTTTGAGGAACTACAAATGTTTGATACTTCGACTAGAGAAGCCCGGAGAAAAATAAGGAGCACAAATGCACCATCATTTCGGCAATCTACCTTGGAAAGCATATACGATCATTGTGAAACTAGTATGCATGATTACGAACCGGAAAAGAGCGACGAGCAAGAAACTATTGATTTGGGTGAGAGATCAAGAAGCTCGCAACCAGGTGATTTGTTGGGGCATGAACCATCTTTCTGTACTCAAGAGAAAATAAATCAAAGCGACCTTGGCATCACAGCTGATGATGACAAGGGAGATGATGAGAAGCCCACCATGGAAGAATCATCCAGCCTGCAAAGACAAGCAGAGCTTTCATGTGTCATTTGCTGGACTGATTTTTCTTCCTCGAGGGGCATCTTACCATGTGGACATCGGTTCTGTTATTCATGCATTCAAGGATGGGCGGATTGTCTGGTATGTTGCGTCAACATAAATAAATTCGTTTAGTTAAATTCATTCATTAAAAATCTGCTTATACTGTGGGTTCTTTTCTGACATTAATATTTCTGAGATATATACGTTGCTCTACTATACTAAACACGAAATATGCACTTAATGCTTGTACGGTAGCGTGGATTCAGGACAGCAGTACATTACTTCATCCTGATTGAAATACATGTCACCAGTTTACATAAGATGAGAAATTGAACATACAGTCACCATTCCCAATAACTCTCAGCAGGCATGCCTTGATCAAAACAAAGTACTGGATGTGAACGAAGAACCAATGCTTCTAGTTAGCCTTTTTCGTTTGTTCCTTGACTAATTTTCGATCAGTGTGTTGTAGTAGCTGCTGCTTACACACTTGCATGTTGTGTTTCACCAGTCTTCTAGGGGAAAGGTCTCGACGTGCCCACTCTGCAAAGCCAGTTTCTCCTGGATCAGCAAGGTGGACGAGGCCGGCACTTCAGATCAGAAGATATACTCGCAGACCCCCGTTCCTTGGGGAGCTTCAACCAACATCTTCATGTTTACTGACGAAGGCCACGGCGACCTTCCTGGATCATCATCGGTGAGTGAGATCTGGTTCCACTATGCAGAAAAAATGTTACCGCTTGACTTGATGTACTTGTGTTTTCCGATGCTCACTCAAACCCAACGTGCATGCAGTCTGCCGCCCAAGGAGCCTGCTACATGTGCCACAGCCGTGAGCCCGAAGAGCTTATACTGAGCTGCCATGTCTGCCAATCGCAGTGGGTACACTCGTACTGCCTCGATCCTCCACTGACCCCGTGGACGTGCATACACTGCCGAGATCTGCGGAGGATGTACCAGCGCTATCGCTAGTCTGAATCCCGCAAGTTCACTCACGTCTTGGATTCTTGATTCTTCTTGGCATCACTGCGCTGCTGCAGATTCTTGGGGCAGATACAGTCGAAGGCATGTCGGCAGCTGATGATTAATTAATTTCTCAAGATTGAAGAAGAGAGGAAGAAGCAGAGATACAGGAAGGTGACGGTGACATGCTTTGAGATTGTATCTTTTTTTTTTCATGTATATGGGCTGTCAAGTGTCAACATCTTGTTGATCTGGACATAGTGCAAATGCACATGGTATGGGTGCTGCTAGGCTCCAAATTTGTAAACGGTCATCGATTTATGTAAGCAGGACTGTACGCTTTGATGCTTGAGTACTATAAGTTTTTATGCAAAAATAAAAATAAAATATACTCCCTCCGTTCCTAAATATTTGTCTTTCTAAACATTTCAAATGATTACAACATACGGATGTATGTAGACATATTTTTGAGTGTAGATTCATTCATTTTGCTTCGTATGTAGTCACTTGTTGAAATCTCTAGAAAGACAAATATTTAGGAACGGAGGGAGTATTACCCTTCGCCCCGAAAAGGTTGATACATCTATCTATACTAGATAAATCTAAGACAGCCTTTCGGGAGAAAGGGAGTGGCGGAAAGTCAGTTTGGCCCCCGTGTTAGTGTAGTTTTTAGAAATAACTTTCACTCGGTAAAAATTAATAATAACTTCATATAAAAAATGGAAGAAAAATGTTTGCATCTCACGCGCGTACATGTCCGTGGCATATTTATAAAATGTTCATCGCGTATTCATATAGATATATAAAGCAGAAGAAAACAAGAAACAGAAGCCGTGTCCTAGACGCGGAGTGGAACGGGGGCCGCAGGTCGCCACCCTCGAGGCAAATTTTCGTATTTTGACCCTTTTTTGAAACCTATTTGAGATTTGACCCTAGTATAATATTTTTTTCGGGATCTGATCCTTTTGCTACCGTCAGAGTCCATGATGGTAGGGTATAACAGCCTACCGCCAGGGTCCCTAGCGGTAGGGTTGCATGCCCTACCGCAAATTTCTCCTAAGTATTGAACACAGTACGTTTTCGTGCCTACCGCCGAGCACCTTGGCGGTAGGGGTGAGCCTACCGCCAGGCTGTTTGGCGGTAGGTATATTTCCTATCGCCAAGTTCTCCGGCGGTAGGCTGTTACACCATACCGCCGTGGACCCTGGTGGTAGCAAAAGGGTGAGATCCCGATTTTTTTCAGACTAGGTTCAAATCTCGAATAGGTTTCAGAAAAGGGTCGAAACACGAAAATTTGCCACCCTCGACGACCCACGCCCACGACTCGGTTGAGGTCAAGCCACTGCTCTGTCAGTCCGAGCAGAGAACCAACCAAGATATCCTCAAATCTGCAAAGCTTCGCACCGGCCATGGATCCAGCAGCTCCACCCCTCCACCGCTCTCGCGCCCGCCATTCCTCTGCTTTCGCTAGTCCCCACTCCCTATCACCCAGGCGACCAGGCCGCGGCCTGAGCTTCTTGAGATTCCCTGACGGCGGCGGCGGCGGCTGCAGCTGCGGCTCATTGTACATGTTATGAGCAGAAGATAATTAAGCTCGGTTAGCAAATTGGCTAAACGTGCTAAATACCAAGCGGCAATATAGCCGTGTGTACCCGAAGTTGCATAGGAGCATTCGGCGGCGCTGCCCACCAAAATCCTGCCCACCCGAGCATCTTGGGATCCGCAGCCACTATATTAGCCACATCGTATTACTAACTTTATCCTCTGTATTCTCATTTGCTTTTCACTTGTATAGGCCGTAAAGTCCACGCGGTTCTGTACGGATTCTTCAATTCGGCTGCGCGAGCTGAACTCAACTACAAACCGTCAACCACCCATTCGAACCAAATGCAAGGACGCTCCTCGTCCCTCCTCACTTCTCCCTAACATTTTTCTTCCTTCACACACCATTTGATATCCATTTGACACCCATAAAATAATGTTTTTTTTTCTAGCCGTCCCAGTTGATCTGTTTGAGTTTATATTACCTGACCGGACAGCAAATTCATTTAATTCATTTATTAGCGGTGCACGGATTTCACGTCTTGAATAGTGGACTGTAGTTCATTTTTTTTACAACGAGTACACACCTTTTTGAATTTTTACATTTGGTAAGGTGATATAAAGTATAAGGTGACCAAGTGCTGTTCACTTGATTTTGGACACAATGAATTCATAAACGAGGTCATCCACCTCACAGACACAGTCCTTGACCTGGCCGGTGTTGCTTCACTGCACGGGCCCGGCCCGTACCATCTTCCTCCTCACGAGCTTGTCAAAGTAATCATCTGCGACTTGTTCCAAGCTCTGCCCTGGCTTATTAACCACGAACCCTTGCGCCATCCATCTCCTGGCCAGATGCTTCCTCCTCACTCTGCTATGCTTCCTTTGGGGTACATGCTCAGGTAGAGGCAGCGGGTCTTGATCTCGGCAGACATATCATGGTAGCAGTGGCTCCTCAGAATCCTAGAGACACCGTTCCTGGTAAGTGCTTTCACGGAGTCGGGCAGTAGCTTACTGCATGCAAACCTGTTTCCGCTCATCTGGGGACTTGTGTGGGTTGCATGCAGCGTATCCAGCCATAAGCTTCTTCGGTACAACCCCCTAAACACATCAATGTACCAGATCTCTCCATACCCTTTCATAATAAAGGGTAGGATGATCATTTCTGAAAATACGTCGTGCCAAATACAACTCCAGTAACCAAGTGGGACATCTAAGTTGATGTGCCTTGTTTACTTCTTTTAACTTGTAATGACGCTGGAAAACACACCTCAGCTTTCTTATTTAGTTTTCCTTTATTTCTCCCTTTTGTCTTGGGCGATTTTTCTTCAGTTTTTATTTCCCTTTCTCTTCCTTCTTTTATTTTACGTTTCGTTTCTTAAAATTTCCGAATTTTCTTTTTAAATTATGAACCTTTTAAAGTCGTCAACATTTTATTAAATTTGTTAACTTGTTTCAAATCCATGAACTTTTTTTCTGAATTTGTGTTTTTTTTCTTCCAAATGCATGAAGGTTTTTCAAATCTACGAACTATTTTTAACTTTTATGAACTTTTTATCAAAACCCATTAAAAAATCATACTCATGTAACTTTATAAAAATTTGATAAACTTTTAAATTTTAACGAAATATTAGTTGGAATTCATTATTAAAAAAAATCAGTGAAAATTTTCAAACTCCATGACCATTTGTTTTCCAAAATCGATGAACTTTTTTCGCGAATGCTTGGGCCAGCCCGACAAGTGACCGACGGGAGCGATGCCGTAGCCTAGTTGGACCAAGGCCTAAACATTTTCTCCTTTTTCGTATTTCTTTTATTTTTTTCATTAATCCATTTGTCTCCTTTTTCAAATGTATTATTATTTTTAAAACCAGTTCAAAAAAGTGAAATGTTGTTTGGAATACCCAAAAATCTCCTTATTTACAAATATTGTTTTTAATAGAACTATTCTGGAATTTTGAAAAATGATCCCATTTTTGCAAAACAATTCTTCACAAATTTAAGAAATATTCACATTTAAAATAATGAGAATGTTTTAAAAAACTATGTGGTTTGTAGTTTGTGTTCTAAATTCGCATGCATTGTTGGGATTTTTTTTTACAATTTTGGGAAAAGTGTTCAAGTTTGTAAATTTTTCATATACATTTTAAAATACCATAATTGTAGTCAAATGAAGAAACGGTTAGCACATAAGAAAATGTTCATATTGATTGATAATGATAGAAATTGCAAATAAGATAAGCATTCAAATTGGGGAAAACTACATGCTTACGGATGCACCCATCTGGCTTAGTCTTGCGCACTTCTCTCAACTTGTGGTTTTTTATACTATGGATAAATGACTCCCTCTATTGTAATCAGGTGGGCAAGCCATGTTATGTATCCATGCTAGGTTTGAACGAATTCCGACGTTGATTACATGTTGCGACATGTGCGACCATTTATCTACCTTTTTTCATAGTGAAAACTCCACATAGTTTAATTGGCATGTCCGAATGGTGCGTTGAATTGGTCGAGTAAGGCTGAAAAAATTGGGCCAAGCATGTCGCGAAATAACGTGCTCTCACACAAAGCCTTCTAGAGTACCCGTATATGGTCTATTTTCGGACATCCTTCAAATGACCCACAACTTTTGCAAGTTGGTGGGTGTCGGAGGGGGGGGGGGGGGGGGGGGG
>LR738716.1:399175-436433 GCA_902687465.1 Secale cereale
GGTTGACCCCCGGGTAGGCACCGGAACCCAGAAAGAGCACAAGGCACCTTTTTCAAACATCGGGCAGGCTCGCTCCCCTCAGTCCGACCGGCTGTCCATCCGGCCTCTCGACATCGGGTCGGCGGGACGCGACAACCCGACCGGCCGATCGGCTATCCGCATGCCGGTATGAAGCGAGTCAACGGCCATCCCATCCATCCGTACGACAAGACAACCCCCCACAATGGGGAGCGTGTCTACAGTGTAGGCATCCATGCCATGTTCGAATGAATTCCAACACCGTATGCAAATTGCGTCATGTCCGACCATTTATTGTGCTTGTCTAACTAAGAAAACTCTATAAAAAATGCAAAACTTGTCGAAAACTCAAACAATTTGACATGGCACCTTGAATTGGTGATACAAGTCCATGAAAAAAAGTTGAGATCATTTCAGGGATGCCGAGAAATAATATGCTATCTGACGAAGCCTTGTGGCCTACCCACGCACCCTGCGTTGAATATGGTCTAGTTTTGGACATTATTGAAAGGATCCCAACTTTTCAAGCAAGTGGGCATGCCCATGATATGCATCCATGCCATGTTTGAACGATTTCCGACACTGTATGCGAGTGCGACACGTCCGGCCATGTATTGGTCTTTCTTGATTGAGAAAACTCCAAAAAATGCAAAATTAATAGAAACCAAAACAACTTCATGTTTCCTTGAATTGGTCATACAATCAAATGAAAAAAAAATGTGGTCAGTTAACGGATGCCAAGAAGCATATGCTCTCAAACCGAGCCTTCTGGCCTATCCGGAGACCCTACGTTGAACATGATGTTTTTTTGGACATTCTTGAATTGACCCTAACTTTTGCCAGTAGGTGGATGTGTTCATGGTAGGTATCCATGTTTGGTTTGAAGAATAAAAATATATTTAAAATCATAATTCAAACATGTATTTAAAACTGTTAATTTAAGTTGGTAACATAACTAATTACTACAAAGGGATAAAATAGTTTGCGATTTTAAAAAAAATGACAAATAATAATGGTACCACAATATTGAAATAATGCTTCGTTGAAAAAAATTCTATCGTACTATCAACTTTGTGCTACGGAAAAACAAAGTTTCCACGCCAACTTTGCGCTACAGAAAAAGATGTACGTGAAACTTTATTTGTATTTCTGGAAGCATTTCTAATTTCCGGGAAGTGTTAATTTTGTATTTGTTTGTTTGGAAGAAATCACGGCTTGCCAAAGAAGAAAAAGAAAAATGGAGGTTTTAACATAATTTCTGGAAAACATTAATTTCTTTATTTATTATTTAGTGGAAACAAATCACCGCTTACAAAAACTTCAGAATATAGAGTTGTTACTGTAATTTCTGGGAAGCAGATTCGACTTGGGATACGTTGATGCATTCGTGTTTTTCTGGGGCAATTTGACGCTTCATAAAATTTCAATCCTGCGATGTAGAACTAGTCTGATGAAACTCTAGCCGTCAGTAGTCTTTAAATATAGCGCTGCAAATTTGCCACCAACGGTTCATAGCTCGACTGGCTATTAATAATGCCTGTTAGATAGATGGTGGTAGTTTGACTCCCTTGTTCTGTAATTTATTTTTCCCGATATTTAGTTTGGGGCCTGCGAATGGGCCTGTATGGCGTCTACATTTGGATGGCCCATCGTACATACATGTACGAAAGTAGATACGACTTGTCAAAGGTCCATATTACCCTTTATACATTTTGTGAGGGGGTTGTACCGAAGCGGGACTCCGTTCCATCGGTGATCCAGACACCCTGGCTGCAATATGACAATGGTTTATCATCTGGCCTCCTCGGCTTGATCTCGGCAGACATATCATGTACTGTCACCATGCTTTTTGGTGAAATGCTACAAGGTGGTTTTACAATCACCATGCTTTAATGCCAGCTCGTCTTCCGAAGTGGGCTAACTCAGTAGGCTTACTCAATGTCAGATAGGTTCATGTATTAGGCTGGTCACAATGGGGTGGAACTTAGGAGTAACATCACATATTATAATACAATGTTGCTTATGTGGCACATATTTAATGAAGAGTGAGGTGCTTGTGGTAACTAGCTAAGTTACCGGAACATCACACACTTCAAGAAACAATGAGTCTATAAGCTAATAAATGCATCGTTACATGACACTACCTACATGTTCCTACCCACTGTGGAGGTAGTAACATAGTCTAGATAAGTGTGTATGTTACTACCTTATGTTCCTGACCATTGTGACCAGCCTTAGGTATTCTCGACAAGAGTTGGCTGCAGCTGCTATATGTTATGGATCAGCCAAGTTAGAAGGTAATCGATCTGTTAGTTTGTTCACTTTTTTTGTTAATTCAGGCCCTTAAGATTATGCTTTTAAATGCATGCACACAAGTTAGCTCCAGATTTAACAAGAGTGCATTTTACGATGAGCTTTATTTCCGACGTTGTTTTACGATCCAGATTTGTAGCATACTATCGCAGACTTGTTGTGAAGTAATGCCATGCTAAGTACCAGTTGTACCTTTTCGGAAAGCTTTTTTTAGGTGTAAAATACAAAAGTACCAGTTGTGCTAATTTATTGGTATTTTCTTAGAGCAACCAATTTATTGGTATTCATGACTTTCTTACCTGGATAGTGATCAATTATACTATTTCATACGGGTTAGAAGGTAGATATGAGATAGAGTAAGGTTAAATATATATATGGGATAGCCACCAGAAAACTGCAAGGCACCATATGTTTGTTTGTCTGAAAAATCCTTGGAATGCCATGATTTTGGCCTCACACACGTCGAGATGCGAACCTTTTTTTTTTTGAAACACGGTCCCTTAGGACCCGATTCATTAAAAAAGTAGAATAGAGTTGCCCGGTTAATTAACGGAAACCCGGGCGAAAACCGTTACAACAAGCCCACAAGAAAGGGCACCCCGGCCGACTTGGCACCAACAAGACCACACACACCGCCGAGAAGAGGGCACCATCGAGGCTGCATACATTGTCATCGTCATCACCTCTCCTCGAGCAAGCGACTCCGACTCCGCCGCAGACGACCTGTCCAGGCCCCTTCGAAAGAACGACACACAACGACCTTGTTAGCCATAGCCAAACAATCGACCGACGACGTCGAGGACCGGCAGCTCCGATTTTGTTGATACGCTTCACTGGAGAAAGTTGCACGCCTTGCACCGACCTAGCCCAGGACCACCTCCGGAGAGCATCGTCCGCTGAAACCACCCTCATGGAGTCATCGTTGCCGCAGGGGCCCCGCCGCACGCAGCTTCGACTTCTCTGTCACAGTGAGAAACAAGCATAGGCAGAACCGTTGGCGAACCGAACCGCCGACATCAGAAGGACAGGCCGCGACCCTACTCCAGATGCCATCATCGTCGTCGCCACACACATCGCAACGCCAACCACTCGCATCACCAGTTAGGCACCTGCCAACCGTGAGCCGTGCACGTCCAGCCCAAGAGAAGGGCGGGGAAGAATCACCGATCTTCAAAGCAACGCCCTAAAGAGGGAAACGCCGTTGAGACGACGTCGTTGCCCGACCAAGAAGGGTCTAGGCTTTCGCCTGAAGAACGAGATCCGAGGATGGACCGGGTCCGAGAACTCCACGACAGTGCCTTCAAGAAGGGGAACGACGCCCAAAAGGCGTCGCCACCGCCGGCCGGCCATAGCCGGGAAAAGCTTGTGCTCGGAGTAGACCCAATGAACCCCCTCGCGCAGCCGGCCGAAGCCGGCCCGCACCTCCGATGACCCGCACACCCCCAGCGCGGCCACCACGCCATCGCCACTCAAGGTCCACCGCCCGGTAGTCGATCTGCGCCCCACGCACACATCCAGAGCCTCCGCGCGCACGAACGCCGTCCACGCCCAGGCCACGCCGAGAGCTCGGTCCGAGGCCGCCACCTCGGAGCCCCATCCACCACACCGAGCCACCAGCACAACCGCCAGCACCACCACGGTGCCCCGCAGCCGCCGAGGTCCGGCGCCACCACGCCTGTCGGCAGCCACGGCCGAGACCCTACCGACCGCCAGATCCAGATCGGGCTGGACCGGAACAGGGCAGGGAGGTGGGTGCCCGCCGGCGGGGTCTGGGGTCCCCCGTGCAGCCTCGAAGAGGGACGCGGGGTCGGGCTGTTGATTACGTGTTTATGTGTACGTGAGATGCGAACCTGATGCCTGATTATTATGGTTGCTGCATCATAGTGCAGAAACATAGCGCCGGTGTGTCGATAGCACATCTCCTCCACACCCCCCTCAGATGAGACGCAATCACACTCGCGGGATGAGAAGTCACATGACAAAAGCAACCCATCTTCACAAGGCATAGACCAATGGGACCAGCATCCAACTCGGCCCACCAGTCATAGTGGGGAAAGGTAGCCACATGATGCACATACGCCGCGCGGCACGCAAGGACAGGTTAGTTCGCACCAAAATAACACCTTCACCCAGCCAATAGCTACGCCAAACGACCCACCAGTCATGGACGAAGAAAAACGTCACCAAAGTCAAAATGAGATGCAAGAATCAAACGGCTGAACCAGCGCAGTTGACTGATGAACCCCGAGGTGCGTTTACGTGTCGGTCATCAAAACTCATAGTTTTGGCTGATTCTGGCCCGTATCGTGGACTATTACTCACCGTTTTGGGGTCCCGAAACAATTTTCAGGGTTGCTGAACCCTAGATTGCCCTTATGTGTCGTTCATCAACACTCGCTGTTTCGGCCTATTCTGGCCCGTTTCATGGGCTATTATCTACTGCTTTGGGGTCCCGGAGCGATTTCCATGATTAACGATCCCCGAGGTGCATTTACGTGTTCGACATCAAAACTCCTAGTTTCGGCCGATTCTCGCCCATATCATGGACTATTACGGATTATGTTTAGGATTTAAGGTTTAGGGTTTTGGGTCCCAGAGTGATTTTCATGGTTGCGGAACCCAAGGTGCGCTTACGTGTCGTTCATCATCAATCGCCGTTTTCGGTGATTCTCGTCTGTTTCAGTAACGTACCCTTTTGGCCAATTCTGGCCCGTTTCATGGACTATTACTCATCGTTTTGGGGTTCCGGAGTGATTGTCAAGGCTGCTGAAACCTATGGTGCACTTACGCGTCGTTCATCGACACTTGCAGTTTTGGCCGATTCTAACTCGTTTCATGGGCTACAACTCACCGTTTTGGCTCCCGGAGCGATTTCCACGATTAACGATCCCGCGTTTACGTGTTCCTTACCGAAACTAACAGTTTCTGCCGATTCTGGCCCGTTTCATGGGCTATTACTCACCGTTTTGGAGTCTTAAAGAGATTTCAACGATTAATGATCCCAATGTGCGTTTACGTGTTCGTCATCCAAACTCGCAGTATCGGCCAATTCTGGCCCGTTTCGTGGGCTATTACTCACCGTTTTGGAGCCCCGGAGTGATTTTCATGGTTGCTGAACCCCAAGGTGCGCTTATGTGTCATTCATCAAGACTCGGTGTTTTGGCCTATTCTGGCTGTTTCGTGGACTATTATTCGCCATTTTGGGTCCCGGAATGATTTTCATGGTTGCTGAACCACAAATGCGCTTATGTGTCGTTCCTCGTCACTCGCTGTTTTGGGCGATTCTGGTCCGTTTCATGGGCTATTACTTACCGTTTTGGGGTCCCGGAGCGATTTCCACGATTGACGAACCCCGGGGTGCATTTACGTGTCGGTCATCAACACTCGTAGTTTCGGCCATTTTTGACCCGTATCGTGGACTATTACTCATCGATTTGGGGTCCCGGGGCGATTTTCATGACCGATGAACCCCGAGGTGCGTTTACGTGTCGGTCATCAACGCTCGTAGTTTTGGCCGATTCTAGCCCGTATCGTGGACTATTACTCACCGTTTTGGGGTCCCGAAACGATTTTCATGGTTGCTGAACCTAGGGTGCCCTTACGTGTCGTTCATCAACACTCGTCGTTTTGGCCTATCTTGGACCGTTTCATGGGCTATTACCTACTGTTTTGGGGTCCCGGAGCGATTTCCATGATTAACGATCCCCGAGGTGTATTTACGTGTTCGACATCAAAACTCCTAGTTTCGGCCGATTCTCGCCCATATCGTGGACTATTAGGGATTATGTTTAGGGTTTAGGGTTTAGGGTTTTGGGTCCCGGAGAGATTTTCATGGTTGCTGAACCCAAGGTGCGCTTACGTGTCGTTCATCATCACTCGCCGTTTTCGGTGATTCTGGCCCGTTTCAATAACTTACCCTTTTGCCCGATTCTGGCCCGTTTCATGGACTATTACTCATCGTTTTGGGGTTCCGGAGTGATTGTCAAGGTTGCTGAACCCTATGGTGCACTTACGCGTTGTTCATCAACACTTGCAGTTTTGGACGATTGTAACCCGTTTCATGTGCAATTATGCGTCGTTCAACAACACTTGCAGTTTTGGCCGATTCTAACCCGTTTGATGGGCTACAACTCACCATTTTGGCTCCTGAAGCGATTTCCACGATTAACGATCCCGCGTTTACGTGTTCGTTACCGAAACTAACAGTTTCGGTCAATTCTGGCCCGTTTCGTGGACTATTACTCGTGATTTTGGGTCCTGGAGTGATTTTCATGGTTGCCGAACCACAAGGTGCGCTTATGTGTCGTTCCTCATCACTCGCCGTTTTGGGCGATTCTGGCCCGTTTCATGGGCTATTACTTACCGTTTTGGGGTCCCGGAGCGATTTCCACGATGGACGAACCCCGGGGTGCATTTACGTGTCGGGCATCAACACTCGTAGTTTCAGCCATTTCTGACCCGTATAGTGGACTATTACTCACTGTTTTGGGGTCCCGGGGCAATTTTCATGACTGATGAACCCCGAGGTGCGTTTACGTGTCGGTCATCAACACTCGTAGTTTTGGCCGATTCTGGCCCGTATCGTGGACTATTACTGACCGTTTTGAGGTCCCGAAATGATTTTCATGGTCGCAGAACCCCAGGGTGCCCTTACGTGTCGTTCATCAACACTCGCTGTGTTGGCCTATTCTGGCCCGTTTCATGGGCTATTAGCTACTGTTTTGGGGTCCCGGAGCGATTTCCATGATTAACGATCCCGAGGTGCATTTACGTGTTCGACATCAAAACTCCCAGTTTCGGTCGATGCTCGCCCGTATCGTGGACTATTAGGGATTTGTTTAGGGTTTAGGGTTTAGGGTTTTGGGTTCCAGGTGATTTTCATGGTTGCGCAACCCAAGGTGCGCTTACGTGTCGTTCATCATGAATGGCTATTTTCGGTGATTCTGGACCGTTTCAATAACTTACCCTTTTGGCCAATTCTGGCCCGTTCCATGGACTATTACTAATCGTTTTGGGGTTCCGGAGTGATTGTCAAGGTTGCTGAACCCTATGGTGCACTTACGCGTCGTTCATCAACATTTGCAGTTTGGGCCGATTCTAACTCGTTTCATGGGCTACAACTCACCGTTTTGGCTCCCGGAGCGATTTCCACGATTAACGATCCCGCGTTTACGTGTTCGTTACCGAAACTAACAGTTTCGGCCGATTCTGGCCCGTTGCATGGGCTATTTACTCACCGTTTTGGAGTCTCAGAGCGATTTCAACGATTAACGATCCCAATGTGCGTTTACGTGTTCGTCATCCAAACTCGCAGTATCGGCCAATTCTGGCCCATTTCATGGGCTATTACTCACCGTTTTGGAGCCCCGCAGTGATTTTCATGGTTGCTGAACCCCAAGGTGCGCTTACGTGTCGTTCATCAAGACTTCATGTTTTGGCATATTCTGGCCCGTTCCGTGGACTATTACTCGCCATTTTGGGTCCCGGAGTGATTTTCATGGTTGCCGAACCACATAGTGCACTTATGTGTCGTTCCACATCACTTGCTGTTTTGGGCGATTCTGGCCCATTTCATGGGCTATTACTTACAGTTTTGGGGTCCCGGAGCAATTTCTACGATTGACGAACCCCGGGGTACATTGACGGGTCGGTCATCAACACTCGTAGTTTCGGCCATTTCTGACCCGTATCGTGGACTATTGCTCACCGTTTTGGTGTCCCGAGGCGATTTTCATGACTGATAAACCCCGAGGTGCGTTTACGTGTCGGTCATCAACGCTCGTAGTTTTGGCCGATTCTAGCCCGTATCGTGGACTATTACTCACCGTTTTGGGGCCCCGAAACGATTTTCATTGTTGTTGAACCCAGGGTGCCCTTACGTGTCGTTCATCAACACTCGCCGTTTTGTCCTATCCTGGACCGTTTCATGGGCTATTACCTACTGTTTTGGGGTCCTGAAGCGATTTCCATGATTAACGATCCCCGAGGTGCATTTACGTGTTCGACATCAAAACTCCCAGTTTCGGCCGATTCTTGCCCATATCGTGGACTGTTAGGGATTATGTTTAGGGTTTAGGGTTTAGGGTTTTGGGTCCCGGAGAGATTTTCATGGTTGCTGAACCCAAGGTGCGCTTATGTGTCGTTCATCATCACTCGCCATTTTCGGTGATTCTGGCCCGCTTCAATAACTTACCCTTTTGCCCGATTCTGGCCCGTTTCATGGACTATTACTCATCGTTTTGGGGTTCCAGAGTGATTGTCAAGGTTTCTGAACCCTATGGTGCACTTACGCATCGTTCATCAACACTTGCAGTTTTGGCCGATTCTAACCCGTTTGATGGGCTACAACTCACCATTTTGGCTCCCGAAGCGATTTCCACGATTAACGATCCCGCGTTTACGTGTTTGTTACCGAAACTAACAGTTTCGGTCGATTCTGGCCCATTTCGTGGACTATTACTCGCCACTTTGGGTCCCGGAGTGATTTTCATGGTTGCTGAACAACAAGGTGCGCTTATGTGTCGTTCCTCATCACTCCCCGTTTTGGGCGATTCTGGCCCGTTTCATGGGCTATTACTTACCGTTTTGGGGTCCCGGAGTGATTTCCACGATTAACGAACCCCGGGGTGCATTTACGTGTCGGGCATCAACACTCGTAGTTTCGGCCATTTCTGACCCGTATAGTGTACTATTACTCACCGTTTTGGGGTCCCGGGGCAATTTTCATGACTGATGAACCCCGAGGTGCGTTTACGTGTCGGTCATCAAGACTCAAAGTTTTGGCCGATTCTAGCCCGTATCATGGACTATTACTTTCCGTTTTGGGGTCCCAAAACGATTTTCATGGTTGCTGAACCTAGGGTGCCCTTACGTGTCGTTCATCAACACTCGGTGTTTTGGCCTATTCTGGCCCTTTTCGTGGACTATTACTCGCCATTTTGGGTCCCGGAGTGATTTTCATGGTTGCCGAACCACAAGGTGCGCTTATGTGTCGTTCCTCACCACTCGCTATTTTGGGCGATTCTGGCCCGTTTCATGGGCTATTAGTTACCGTTTTGGGGTCCCGGAGCTATTTCCACGATTGACGAACCCCGGGGTGCATTTACGTGTCGGTCATCAACACTCGTAGTTTCAGCCATTTTTGACCCGTATCGTGGACTATTACTCACCGTTTTGGGGTCCCGGGGCGATTTTCATGACTGATGAATCCCGAGGTGCGTTTACGTGTCAGTCATCAACGCTCGTAGTTTTTGCCGATTCTAGCCCGTATCATGGACTATTACTCACCGTTTTGGGGTCCCGAAACGATTTTCATGGTTGTTGAACCTAGGGTGCCCTTACGTGTCGTTCATCAACACTCGCCGTTTTGGCCTATCCTGGACCGTTTCATGGGCTATTACCTACTGTTTTGGGGCCCCGGAGCGATTTCCATGATTAACGATCCCCGAGGTGCATTTACGTGTTCGACATCGAAACTCCCAGTTTCGGCCGATTCTCGCCCATATCATGGACTATTAGGGATTATGTTTAGGGTTTAGGGTTTAGGGTTTTGGGTCCCGGAGAGATTTTCATGGTTGCTGAACCCAATGTGCGCTTACGTGTCGTTCATCATCACTCGCCGTTTTCGGTGATTCTGGCCCGTTTCAATAACTTACCCTTTTGCCCGATTCTGGCCCGTTTCATGGACTATTACTCATCGTTTTGGGGTTCCGGAGTGATTGTCTAGGTTGCTGAACCCTATGGTGCACTTACGCGTCGTTCATCAACACTTGCAGTTTTGGCCGATTCTAACCCGTTTCATGGGCTACAACTCACCATTTTGGCTCCCGATGCGATTTCCATGATTAACGATCCCGCGTTTACCTGTTCGTTACCAAAACTAACAGTTTTGGTTGATTTTGGCCCGTTTCATGGACTATTACTCGCCATTTTAGGTCCCGGAGTGATTTTCATGGTTGCCGAACCACAAGGTGCGCTTATGTGTCGTTCCTCATCACTCCCCGTTTTGGGCAATTCTGGCCCGTTTCATGGGCTATTACTTACCTTATTGGGGTCCAGGAGCGATTTCCACGATTGACGAACCCCATGGTGCATTTACGTGTCGGGCATCAACACTCGTAGTTTCGGCCATTTCTGACCCGTATACTGGACTATTACTCACCGTTTTGGGGTCCGAGGGCGATTTTCATGACTGATGAACCCCTTAGTGCCTTTACGTGTCGGTCATCAACACTCGTAGCTTTGGCCGATTCTGGCCCGTATCCTGGACTATTACTCACCGTTTTGGGGTCCCAAAACGATTTTCATGGTTGCTGAACCCCAGGGTGCCCTTACGTGTCGTTCATCAACACTCGCCGTTTTGGCCTATTCTGGCCCGTTTCATGTGCTATTACCTACTGTTTTGGGTTCCCGGAGCGATTTCCATGATTAACGATCCCCGAGGTGCATTTACGTGTTCGACATCAAAACTCCCAGTTTCGGCCAATTCTCGCCCGTATCGTGTACTATTAGGGATTATGTTTTGGGTTTAGGGTTTTGGGTCCCGGAGTGATTTTCATGGTTGCGGAACCCAAGGTGCGCTTACGTGTCGTTCATCATCAATCGCCGTTTTCCGTGATTCTGGCCCGTTTCAATAACTTACCCTTTTGGCCAATTCTGGCCCGTTTCATGGACTATTACTCATCGTTTTGGGGTTCCGAAGTGATTGTCAAGGTTGCTGAACCCTATGGTGCACTTATGTGTTGTTCATCAACACTTGCAGTTTTGGCTGATTCTAACCCGTTTCATGGGCTACAACTCACCGTTTTGGTTCCCGGAGCGATTTCCACGATTAACGATCCCGCATTTACGTGTTCGTTACCGAAACTATCAGTTTCGGCCGATTCTGGCCCGTTTCGTGGGCTATTACTCACCATTTTGGAGCCTCAGAGCGATTCAACGATTAACGATCCCAAGGTGCGTTTACGTGTTCGTCATCCATACTCGCAGTTTTGGCCAATTCTGGCCCATTTCGTGGGCTATTACGCACCATTTTGGAGCCCCGGAGTGATTTTCATGGTTGCTGAACCCCAAGGTGCGCTTACTTGTCGTTCATCAAGACTCGCTGTTTTGGCCTATTCTGGCCTGTTTCGTGGACTATTACTCGCCATTTTGGGCGCAGAGTGATTTTCATGGTTGCCGAACCACAAGGTGCGCTTATGTGTCATTCCTCACTACTCGTCGTTTTGGGCGATTCTGGCCCGTTTCATGGGCTATTCTTAACGTTTTGGGGTCCCAGAGCGATTTCCACGATTGACGAACCCCGGGGTGCATTTACGTGTCGGTCATCAACGCTCGTAGTTTTGGCCGATTCTAGTGTTGGGGATCGTAGCAGAAAATTAAAATTTTTCCTACGCATCACCAAGATCTATCTATGGAGTAATCTAGAAACGAGGGGGAAGGGAGTGCATCTACATACCCTTGTAGATCGTGATGCGGAAGCATTGCAAGAACGCGGATGAAGGAGTCGTACTCGCTGCGATTCAGATCGCGGTTGATTCCGATCTAAGCGCCGAACAACGGCGCCTCCGCGTTCAACACACGTGCAGCCCGATGACGTCTCCCACGCCTTGATCCAGCAAGGAGAGAGGGAGAGGTTGGGGAAGACTCCATCCAACAGCAGCACGACAGCGTGGTGGTGGTGGAGGAGCGCGGGACTCCAGCAGGGCTTCGCCAAGCACTGCGAGAGACGAGGAGGGAGAGAGGTAGGGCTGCGCCAAGTGAAAGAGGTCAAACCGTATGTTGGGAAGCCCCAAACCTCAAGTATATATAGGGGGAAGGGAGGGGCTGCGCCCCCTTTAGGGTTTCCCACCCCTAGGGGTGCGGCCACCCCAGATCCCATCTAAGGGTGGCGGCCAGAGGGGAAAGGGAGAGGGGGGCGCACCAGATTGGGCCCTAGGGCCCATCTGCCCTAGGGTTTGCCACCCTCCCCTCTTGGAGGCACCTTGGGCCCTGGTGGGGGGCGCACCAGCCCACCTGGGGCTGGACCCCTCCCACACTTGACCCACGCAGCTCTCTGGGGCCGGTGGCCCCACCCGATGGACCCCCGGGACCCTCCCAGTGGTCCCGGTACGCTACCGATAGCGCCCGAAACTTTTCTGGTGACCAGAACGGGACTTCCCATATATGAATCTTTACCTCCGGACCATTCCGGAACTCCTCGTGACGTCCGGGATCTCATCCGGGACTCCGAACAACATTCGGTAACCGCGTACATACTTTCCCTATAACCCTAGCGTCATCGAACCTTAAGTGTGTAGACCCTACGGGCTCGGGAGTCATGCAGACATGGCCGAGACAACTCTCCGGTCAATAACCAATAACGGGATCTGGATACCCATGTTGGCTCCCACATGCTCCACGATGATCTCATCGGATGAACCATGATGTGAAGGATTCAGTCAATCCCGTATACAATTCCCTTTGTCTATCGGTACAGTACTTGCCCGAGATTCGATCGTCGGTATCCCGATACCTTGTTCAATCTCGTTACCGGCAAGTCTCTTTACTCGTTCCATAACACATCATCCCGTGATCAACTCCTTGATCACATTGTGCACATTATGATGATGTCCTACCGAGTGGGCCTAGAGATACATCTCCGTCACACGGAGTGACAAATCCCAGTCTCGATTCGTGCCAACCCAATAGACACTTTCAGAGATACCTGTAGTGCACCTTTATAGCCACCCAGTTACGTTGTGACATTTGGTACACCCAAAGCATTCCTACGGTATCCGGGAGTTGCACAATCTCATGGTCTAAGGAAAAGATACTTGACATTTAGAAAAGCTTTTAGCATACGAACTACACGATCTGTGCTAGGCTTAGGATTGGGTCTTGTCCATCACATCATTCTCCTAATGATGTGATCCCGTTATCAATGACATCCAATGTCCATGGTCAGGAAACCGTGACCATCTGTTGATCAACGAGCTAGTCAACTAGAGGCTTACTAGGGACATGGTATTTGTCTATGTATACACACATGTATCTGAGTTTCCTATCAATACAATTCTAGCATGGATAATTGTTGGGGAACGTTGCATGGGAAACAAAAATTTTCCTACGTTCACCAAGATCAATCTAGGAGATGCAACTACGAGGGGAGAGTTGGATCCACATACCCTTGTAGATCGCTAAGCGGAAGCGTTAAGAACGCGGTTGATGGAGTCGTACTCGCCGCGATTCAGATCGCTGAAGATCCAAACACCGAAGCAACGGTGCCTCCGCGTTCTTCACACGTACGGCTCGGGGACGTCTCCTCCTTCTTGATCCAGCAAGGGGTGGAGGAGAGGTTGATGGAGAGACCGGCAGCACGACGGCGTGGTGGTGATGGTGGTGGAGGATTCCAGCAGGGCTTCGCCAAGCACCGCGGGAAGAAGAAGATGTTATGGGAGAGGGAGGGCAGCACCGAGGCACAAACGTGTGTTGGCTGCCCTCCCTCTACCTCTCTATATATAGGGGGAATAGAGGGGAGGGGGGCGCCCTAGGGTTTCCCCTAGGGGGGCCGGCGGCCAGGGCAGAGGGGGGGCGGCGGCCAAGGGCTGCGCCAGGCCCTAGGGTTTCCCCCCCTAGGTGCCTTGCCCCCCAAGGCTAGGGGGTGCGGCAGCCCTAGGAGGGGCCAGCCCCCTTGCGCACTAGGAGAGGGCCCAGGGGGGGCGCACAGCCCTATGAGGGCTGTTGTGTCCCCCTTTTGTGGCCCATTAGGCCCGAAACCCCTTCCGGAACCCCCGAAACCCCTTTCGGTCGTCCGCCGATTTCCCGATACTCCCCGGAACACTTCCGGACTCCGAAACCTTTCATCCTATATATCAATATTCGTCCCCGGACCATTCCGGAGACCCTCGTCACGTCCGGGATCTCATCCGGGACTCCGAACAACCTTCGGTAACCATGCACTGTTCTCACTAACAACCCTAGCGTCACCGAACCTTAAGTGTGTAGACCCTGCGGGTTCGGAAACCATGTAGACATGACCGAGACACTCCCAGGTCAATAACCAATAGCGGGATCTGGATACCCATATTGGTTCCCACATGTTTCTCGATGATCTCATCGGATGAACCACGATGTCAAGGATTCAGGCAATCCCGTATACAGTTCCCTTTGTCTCGTCGGTATGTTACTTGCCCGAGATTCGATCGTCGGTATCTCTATACCTAGTTCAATCTCGTTACCGGCAAGTCTCTTTACTCGTTACCGTAATACATAATCCCGTGACCAACTACTTAGTCACTTTGAGCTCATTGAGATGACGTATTACCGAGTGGGCCCGGAGATACCTCTCCGTCATACGGAGTGACAAAACCCAGTCTCGATCCATGTCAACTCAACAAACACCTTCGGAGATACCTGTAGAGTACCTTTATAGTCACCTAGTTACGTTGCGACGTTTGGCACACACAAAGCACTCCTACGGTGTCAGTGAGTTACATGATCTCATGGTCATAGGAACTTATACTTGACATGCAGAAAACTATAGCGATAACTGACACGATCAAAAGCTATGTTTAATGTTTGGGTCTCGTCCATCACATCATTCTCCTAATGATGTGATCCCGTTATCAAATGACAACTCATGTCTATGACCTGGAAACCGCGGTCATCTTTGATCAACGAGCTAGTCCTGTAGAGGCTCACTAGGGACACAAAGTTTGTCTATTTATCCACACATGTATTTGAGTTTCCAATCAATACAGTTATAGCATGGATAATAAACGATTATCATGAACAAGGAAATATAATAATAACTCTTTTATTATTGCCTCTAGGGCATATTTCCAACAGTCTCCCACTTGCACTAGAGTCAATAATCTAGCATTACAAGGTAATGAATCTAACACCCATAGAGTCTTGGTGTTGATCATGCTTAGCCCGTGGAAGAGGCTTAGTCAACGGATCTGCAACATTCAAATCTGTGTGTACTTTGCAAATACTTATGTCCTCCTCCTTGACCGAATCGCGGATGGAATTGAAGCGTCGCTTTATGTGTCTGGTCCTCTTGTGAAACCTTGGTTCCTTGGCTAGAGCAATGGCACCAGTGTTGTCACAGAACAGAGTCATTGGGTTCAGTGCACTAGGCACAACTCCAAGATCTGTCATGAACTCCTTCATCCAGACACCTTCCTTTGCCGCCTCCGAGGCAGCTATGTACTCCGCTTCACATGTAGAATCAGCTACCACGCTCTGCTTGGAACTGCACCAGCTTACCGCTCCCCCGTTGAGAATATATACGTATCCGGTTTGTGACTTAGAGTCATCCGGATCAGTGTCAAAGCTTGCATCGACGTAACCCTTTACGATGAGCTCTTGATCACCTCCATAAACGAGAAACATTTCCTTAGTCCTTTTCAGGTACTTTAGGATATTCTTGACCGCTGTCCAGTGATCCATACCAGGATTACTTTGAAACCTTCCGGCCATACTTATGGCAAGGCTGACATCTGGTCTTGTGCACAGCATTGCATACATGATAGAGCCTATGGCTGAAGCATAGGGGACGACACTCATCTTTTCTCTATCATCCGCAGTCACTGGGCATTGAGTCTTACTCAACTTTGTACCTTGCAATACCGGCAAGAACCCCTTCTTGGATTGATCCATTTTGAACTTCTTCAAAACTTTATCAAGGTATGTACTTTGTGAAAGTCCTATCAAGCGTCTTGATCTATCTCTATAGATCTTGATGCCCAATATGAAAGCAGCTTCACCGAGATCCTTCATCGAAAAACTCTTGTTCAAATACCCCTTCACGCTATCCAAAAATTCTATATTGTTTCCAATCAGCAATATGTCATCCACATATAATATTAGAAACGCTATAGAGCTCCCACTCACTTTCTTGTAAATACAAACTTCATTGTAAACTTGTACAAACCCAAACGCTTTGATCACCTCATCAAAGCGAAGATTCCAACTCCGAGATGCTTGCACCAGCCCATAAATGGAACGCTGGAGCCTGCATACTTTGTCAGCATTCTCTGGATCGACAAAACCTTCCGGTTGCATCATATACAACTCTTCCTTAAGAAAACCGTTAAGGAACGCTGTTTTGACATCCATCTGCCAAATTTCATAATCGAAATATGCAGCTATTGCTAACATGATTCGGACGGATTTAAGCATCGCTACGGGTGAGAAAGTCTCATCGTAGTCAATCCCTTGAACTTGTGAAAAACCCTTTGCCACAAGTCGAGCTTTATACACGGTGACATTACCGTCAGCGTCCGTCTTCCTCTTAAAAATCCATTTATTCTGAATGGCCTTCCGCCCTTCAGGTAATACTTCCAAAGTCCATACTTTGTTTTCATACATGGATCCCATCTCGGATTTCATGGCCTCTAACCATTTGTCGGAATCTGGGCCCACCATCGCTTCTCCATAGCTCATAGGTTCACCGTTGTCTAACAACATGACCTCCAAGACAGGGTTACCATACCACTCAGGTGCAGTGCGTACCCTTGTCGACCTACGAGGTTCGGTAGTAACTTGATCAGAAGCTTCTTGATCATCATCATTGGCTTCCTCTTCAACCTCTGCAGGCTCCACAAAAACATCTTTCTGTGCTGCGCTACTCTCTGGTTGAAGCAGAGGTTCAATAACCTCATCAAGTTCTACCTTCCTCCCACTCAATTCTTTCGAGAGAAACTCTTTCTCGAGAAAGGACCCGTTCTTAGCGACAAACACTTTGCCTTCGGATCTGAGATAGAAGGTGTACCCAACAGTTTCTTTTGGGTATCCTATGAAGACACATTTGTCCGCTTTGGGTTCGAGCTTTTCTGGCTGAAGCCTTTTGACATAAGCATCGCAACCCCAAACCTTGAGAAAAGACAACTTAGGTTTCTTACCAAACCATAGTTCATACGGTGTTGTCTCAACGGACTTAGATGGAGCCCTATTTAAAGTGAATGCAGCTGTCTCTAACGCATATCCCCAAAACGATAGTGGCAAATCGGTAAGAGACATCATAGAACGTACCATATCTAATAGGGTTCGATTACGACGTTCGGACACACCATTACGCTGTGGTGTTCCAGGTGGCGTCAACTGTGAAACAATTCCACATTTTCTTAAGTGATCGCCAAACTCATAACTCAGATATTCTCCCCCTCGACCAGATCGTAGGAACTTGATCTTCTTGTTACGATGATTTTCAACTTCACTCTGAAATTGCTTGAACTTTTCAAAAGTTTCAGACTTATGCTTCATTAAGTAAATATACCCATATCTACTTAAGTCGTCAGTGAAGGTGAGAAAATAACGATATCCACCGCGCGCCGTGACACTCATCGGACCACACACATCAGTATGTATGATTTCCAATAAGTCACTTGCCCGTTCCATTGTCCCTGAAAACGGGGTCCTTGTCATCTTGCCCATGAGGCACGGCTCGCACGTGTCAAGTGATTCAAAATCAAGAGACTCCAAAAGTCCATCAGCATGGAGCTTCCTCATGCGTTTTACGCCGATATGACCCAGACGGCAGTGCCACAAGAAAGTGGTATTATCATTATCTACTCTACATCTTTTGGCATCAATGTTATGAACATGTGTATCATCACTATCGAGATTCAACAAGAATAAACCCCTAACTTCGGGTGCATGACCATAAAAGATATTACCCATATAAATAGAACAACCTTTATTCTCTGATTTAAATGAGTAACCGTCTCGCAATAAACAAGATCCAGATATAATGTTCATGCTTAACGCAGGCACTAAATAACAATTATTCAGGTTCATAACTAATCCCGATGGTAATCGAAGAGCGAGCGTGCCGACGGCGATCACATCAACCTTGGAACCATTTCCCACGCGCATCGTCACTTCGTCCTTCGCCAGCCTCCGTTTATTCCGCAGTTCCTGTTTAGAGTTGCAAATGTGAGCAACCGAACCGGTATCAAATACCCAGGCACTACAACGAGAGTTGGTAAGGTACACATCAATAACATGTATATCAAATATACCTTTGTTGTTGTTGTTGGCCCCCTTCTTGTCTGCCAGATACTTGGGGCAGTTCCGCTTCCAGTGGCCGTTCCCCTTGCAATAGAAACACTCAGTCTCTGGCTTGGGCCCAGCCTTGGGTTTCTTCACTGGATGAGCAACTGCCTTGCCACCCTTCTTAGAGTTACCCTTCTTGCCCTTGCCATTCTTCTTGAAACTGGTGGTTTTATTGACCATCAACACTTGATACTCCTTTTGGATGTCTGCCTCAGCGACTTTCAGCATCGAAAACAGCCCGGCGATGGTTTTGTTCATCCCTTGCATGTTATACTGCTGCACGAAGCTCTTGTAGCTAGGAGGGAGGGACTGGAGAATTCTGTCAATGATAGCCTCATCCGGGAACACAAGTCCCAGATCAGCTATGCGGGTATAGTACCCAGACATCTTCAGTAAGTGCTCACTGACAGACGAATTCTCCTCCATCTTACAAGCAAAGAATTTATCGGTGGTCTCATACCTCTCGATCTCAGCATTCTTTTCAAAGATAAACTTCAACTCCTGGTACATCTCATATGCACCATGACGTTCAAAACGCCTTTGAAGTCCTCCTTCCAAGCCGTACAACATGGCACACTGCACTATTGAGTAGTCATCCGAACGCGACTGCCAGGCGTTCAAAACGTCTGCAGTGGCTGTAGGAGCGGGGGGTTCACCCAGCGGTGCATTTAGGACATAAACCTTTTGGGCAGCTGTGAGGATGATCCTCAGATTGCGGAGCCAGTCCACAAAGTTGCTCCCATCATCTTTCAGTTTAGCTTTCTCTAGGAACGCATTAAAATTCAGGGGAGCTACTGCGCGAGCCATCTACAACAAAAGATTTGCAAAGACATTTTAGACTATTGTTCATGATAAGTGAGTTATTACCTAATCAAATTATTTATAACTCCCACTCAAATTGACATCCCTCTGGTCATTCGAGCGTGACATGATCCAGATCCACCAACCCAAGTCCGATCATCACGTGAGATGAGGTGGTGTCAATGGTGAACATCTACATGTTGATCATATCTACTATATGACTCATGCTCGACCTTTCGGTCTTCCGTGTTCCGAGGCCATGTCTGTACATGCTAGGCTCGTCAAGTCTAACCCGAGTGTTCTGCATGTGCAAAACTGGCTTGCACCCGTTGTATGCGAATGTAGAGTCTATCACACCCGATCATCACGTGGTGCTTCGAAACGACGAACCTTCGCAACGGCGCACACTCGGGGGGAACACAATTTTATCTTGAAATTTTTTAGTGAGGGATCATCTTATAATGCTACCGTCGTCCTAAGCAAAATAAGATGCATAAAAGGATTAACATCACATGCAAATCATAAGTGACATGATATGGCCATCAACTCGTGCTTTTGATCTCCATCTCCAAAGCACCGGCATGATCTCCATCGTCACCGGCGCCACACCATGATCCCCATCATCATGATCTCCATCATCGTGTCGCCATCGGGGTTGTCGCGCGCCCACCATGCTCTTACTACTATTGCTACCGTTTAGCGATAAAGTAAAGCATTACAAAGCGCTTAATGATTGACACGCAGGTCATACAAAAATTAAAGACAACCCTATGGCTCCTGCCGGTTGCCGTATGCATCGACATGCAAGTCGATATTAACTATTACAACATGATCATCTCATACATCAAATATATCTCATCATGTCATTGGCCATATCATATCACATACATACCCTGCAAAAACAAGTTAGACGTCCTCTAATTTGTTGTTGCATGTTTTACGTGGCTGCTATGGGTATCTAGCAAGAACGCTTCTTACCTACGCAAAGCCACAACGGTGATATTCAAGTTGCTATTTAACCTTCTATAAGGACCGCCTTGTTCTATTCCGATTCAACTAAGATAGGAGAGACAGACACCCGCCAGCCATCTTATGCAACAAAAGTCACATGTCTGTCGATGGAACCGGTCTCATGTACGTGGACATGTAAAGTTGGTCCGGGCCGCTTCATCCCATAATACCGCTGAATCAAGAAAGACTAAGGAGGGCAGCAATTTAAACATCAACGCCCACAAACCCTTTTGTGTTCTACTCGTGAAAGCATCTACGCAAGATCCTAGCTCTGATACCACTGTTGGGGAACGTTGCATGGGAAACAAAAATTTTCCTACGTTCACCAAGATCAATCTAGGAGATGCAACTACGAGGGGAGAGTTGGATCCACATACCCTTGTAGATCGCTAAGCGGAAGCGTTAAGAACGCGGTTGATGGAGTCGTACTCGCCGCGATTCAGATCGCTGAAGATCCAAACACCGAAGCAACGGTGCCTCCGCGTTCTTCACACGTACGGCTCGGGGACGTCTCCTCCTTCTTGATCCAGCAAGGGGTGGAGGAGAGGTTGATGGAGAGACCGGCAGCACGACGGCGTGGTGGTGATGGTGGTGGAGGATTCCAGCAGGGCTTCGCCAAGCACCGCGGGAAGAAGAAGATGTTATGGGAGAGGGAGGGCAGCACCGAGGCACAAACGTGTGTTGGCTGCCCTCCCTCTACCTCTCTATATATAGGGGGAATAGAGGGGAGGGGGGCGCCCTAGGGTTTCCCCTAGGGGGGCCGGCGGCCAGGGCAGAGGGGGGGGCGGCGGCCAAGGGCTGCGCCAGGCCCTAGGGTTTCCCCCCCTAGGTGCCTTGCCCCCCAAGGCTAGGGGGTGCGGCAGCCCTAGGAGGGGCCAGCCCCCTTGCGCACTAGGAGAGGGCCCAGGGGGGGGGCGCACAGCCCTATGAGGGCTGTTGTGTCCCCCTTTTGTGGCCCATTAGGCCCGAAACCCCTTCCGGAACCCCCGAAACCCCTTTCGGTCGTCCGCCGATTTCCCGATACTCCCCGGAACACTTCCGGACTCCGAAACCTTTCATCCTATATATCAATCTTCGTCCCCGGACCATTCCGGAGACCCTCGTCACGTCCGGGATCTCATCCAGGACTCCGAACAACCTTCGGTAACCATGCACTGTTCTCACTAACAACCCTAGCGTCACCGAACCTTAAGTGTGTAGACCCTGCGGGTTCGGAAACCATGTAGACATGACCGAGACACTCCCAGGTCAATAACCAATAGCGGGATCTGGATACCCATATTGGTTCCCACATGTTTCTCGATGATCTCATCGGATGAACCACGATGTCAAGGATTCAGGCAATCCCGTATACAGTTCCCTTTGTCTCGTCGGTATGTTACTTGCCCGAGATTCGATCGTCGGTATCTCTATACCTAGTTCAATCTCGTTACCGGCAAGTCTCTTTACTCGTTACCATAATACATAATCCCGTGACCAACTACTTAGTCACTTTGAGCTCATTGAGATGACGTATTACCGAGTGGGCCCGGAGATACCTCTCCGTCATACGGAGTGACAAAACCCAGTCTCGATCCATGTCAACTCAACAAACACCTTCGGAGATACCTGTAGAGTACCTTTATAGTCACCCAGTTACGTTGCGACGTTTGGCACACACAAAGCACTCTTACGGTGTCAGTGAGTTACATGATCTCATGGTCATAGGAACTTATACTTGACATGCAGAAAACTATAGCGATAACTGACACGATCAAAAGCTATGTTTAATGTTTGGGTCTCGTCCATCACATCATTCTCCTAATGATGTGATCCCGTTATCAAATGACAACTCATGTCTATGACCTGGAAACCGCGGTCATCTTTGATCAACGAGCTAGTCCTGTAGAGGCTCACTAGGGACACAAAGTTTGTCTATTTATCCACACATGTATTTGAGTTTCCAATCAATACAGTTATAGCATGGATAATAAACGATTATCATGAACAAGGAAATATAATAATAACTCTTTTATTATTGCCTCTAGGGCATATTTCCAACAATAATAAACAATTATCATGAACAAGGAAATATAATAATAACCAATTTATTATTGCCTCTAGGGCATATTTCCAACAGTCTCCCACTTTCACTAGAGTCAATAATCTAGTTCACACCGCCATGTGATTAACACTCACAGGTCACATCGGCATGTGACCAACATCATAGAGTTTACTAGAGTAAATAATCTAGTTCACATCAATATGTGATTAACACTCAATGAGTTCTTTGATCATGTTATGCTTGTGAGAGAGGTTGTAGTCAACGGGTCTGTAACATTCAGATCCCTATGTACTTCGCAAAACTTTATGTCATATCGTAGATGCTGCTACCACGTTCCACTTGGAGCTATTCCAAAGTGTTGCTCCATTATACGTATCCGGTATCTCTACTCAGAGTTATCCGGATATGTGTTAATCTTGCATCGACGTAACTCTTTACGTCGAACTCTTTATCACCTCCATAACCGAGAAACATTTCCTTATTCATCTAAGGATAATTTTGACCACTATCTAGTGATCCACTCCTGGATCACCTTTGTACCCTCTTGCCAGACATGTGGCAAGGCACACATCAGGTGCGGTACTCAGCATGGCATACCGTATAGAGCCTATGACAAAAGCATAGGGGACGACCTTCGTCCTTCCTCTTTCTTCTGCCGTGGTCAAGATTTTTGAGTCTTACTCAACTTCACACCTTACAACTCAGGTAAGAACTCCTTCTTTGACTGATCTATTTTGAACTCCTTCAAAATCATGCCAAGGTGTGTGTTCTTTTGAAAGTATCATCAGGCGTCTTGATCTATCTCTATAGATCTTGATGCCCAATATGTAAGTAGCTTTATCCAGGTCTTCCTTTGAAAAACTCCTTTCAAACAACCCTTTACGCTTTCCAGAAATTCTACATCATTTCGGATCAACAATATGTCATTCACATATACTTATCAGAAATGTTGTAGTGCTCCCACTCACTTTATACAAGTTTCTAACAAACTTTGTATACCCAAAAACTTTGATCATTCCATCAAAGCATATATTCCGACTCCGAGATGCTTGCTGTAGTCCATAGAAGGATCGCTGGAGCTAGCATAGCCTTTAGCATCCTTAGGATCGACAAAACCTTTCTGATTGTATCACATACAACCTTTCCTTACGAAAACTGGTAAGGAAACTTGTTTTGACATTCATCTGCCAGATTTCATAAATGCAGCTAATGCTAACTTGATTCCGACGGACTTAAGCATCGCTACGGGTGAGAAAATCTCATCGTAGTCAACTCCTTGAACTTGTGAAAAACTCTTTGCCACAAGTCGAGCTTCATAGACGGTGACATTACCGTCCACGTCTGTCTTCTTCTTAAAGATCCATTTATCTCAATGGCTTGTCGATCATTGGGCAAGTCCACCAAAGTCCATACTTTGTTTTGATACATGGATCCTATCTCGGATTTCTCGGCTTCTAACCATTTGTCGGAATATGGGCCCACCATCGCTTCTCCATATTTCGTAGGTTCATTGTTGTCCAACAACATGACTTCTAAGACAGGATCACCGTACCACTCAGGAGTAGTACATATCCTTGTCGACCTACGAGGTTCGATAGTAACTTGATCCGAAGCTTCATGATCACTATTATTAGTTTCCTCTTCAACAGTCGTAGGTTCCACAGAAACATCTTTCTGTGTTGCACTACTTTCCGGTTGAAGTGAGGGTTCGACAACCTCATCAAGTTCTATCTTCCTCCCACTCAAATCTTTCGAGAGAAACTCCTTCTCGAGAAAGGACCCGTTCTTAGCGACAAACATTTTTGTCCTTGGATCTGAGATAGAAGGTATACCCAACTGTTACCTTTGGGTATCCCATGAAGATGTATTTGTCCGTTTTGGGTTCGAGCTTTTTCCAGCTGAAGCCATAAGCATCGCAGCCCCAAACATTGAGAAATGACAACTTTGGTTTCTTGCCAAACCATAGTTCATACGGCATTGTCTCAACGGACTTAGACGGTGCCCTATCTAAAGTGAATGCAGCTGTCTCTAATGCATAACCTCAAAATAATAGCGGTAGATCGGTAAGAGACATCATAGATCGCACCATATCTCATAAGGTTCGATTACGACGTCCGGACACACCATTACGCTGTGGTGTTCCAGGTGGCTTCAACTGCAAAACGATTCCACAATGTCTTAAGTGATTGCCAAACTCATAACTCAGAAAATCTCCCCTTGATCAGATCTTTATGAACATGATCTTCTTGTTATGATGATTCTTAACTTCACTCTGAAATTGCTTGAACTTTTCAAACGTTTCAGACTTTTGCTTCATTAAGTAAATATACCCATATATACTCAAATCGTCAATGAAGATGAGAAAATATCGATATCCACCACACGTCTTAATTCTCATTGGGTCACACACATCAGCATGTATGATTTCCAACAAGTCACTTGCCCGTTTAATTGTACCTGAAAACAGGATCTTAGTCATCCTGCCCATGAGGCATGGATCGCATGTGTCAAGCGATTCAAAATCAAGTGACTCCAAATATCCATCAGCATGGAGTTTCTTCATGCATTTTATGCCAAAATGACCTAAGCAGCAGTGCCACAAGAAAGTGGTACTATCATTATTAACTATACATCTTTTGGCGTTAATATTATTATCATGTGTATTACTATGATCGAGATTCAATAAACCATTGGGTCCATGACCATAAAGGTATTATTCATGTAAACAGAATAACCATTATTCTCTAACTTAAATGAATAACCGTATTGCAATGAACATGATCTAATCATATTCATGCTCAACGTAGACACCTGATAAAATTTATCTAGGTTCAACACCAATCCCGAAGGTAGAGGGAGCGTCCGATGATGATCTTATCAACCTTGGAAACACTTCCAACACACATCGTCACCTCGCCCTTAGCTAGTCTCTGTTCAGTCCGTAGCTTTTGTTTCAAGTCACTAATAATAGCAACTGAACCGGTATCCAATACCCAGGTGCTACAAGGAGTACTAGTAAGGTACACATCAATAACACGTATATCAAACATACTTTGTTGAAGTTGCCAGCTTTCTTATCTACCATGTATTTGGGGTAGTTCCGCTACCATGTGACGTTCACCTTACAATAGAAGCACTTAGTCTCAAGGTTTGGGTTCAAACTTGGGTTCCTTCATTAGTGCGACAACTGGTTTGCCATTCATGAAGTTTCCCTTCTCGCCCTTGCCCTTTTGAAACCAGTGGTCTTGTTAAACCATCAACACTTGATGCTCCTTCCTGATTTCTACTTTTGCGGTCTTAAGCACCGCTAATAGCTCCGGGATCATCTCCATCCTTTGCATGCCATAGTTCATCACGAAGTTCTAGTAGCTTGGTGATAGTGTCTAGAGAATTCCGTCAACCACTATCTCATCTGGAAGATTAACTCCCACTTGGTTCAAGTGATTTTAGCACCCAGACATTCTGAGCACATGCTCACTAGTTGAGCTATTCTCCTCCATCCTTTTGGAAAAAGAACATGTCAGAGGTCTCATATCTCTCAACACGGGCATGAGCCTGAAATCCCAATTTCAGCTCTTAGAACATCTCATATGTTCTATGGCGTTCAAAACGTCATTGGAATCCCAATTCTAAGCCGTAAAGTATGGTGCACTAAACAATCAAGTAGTCATCAGGACGTGTCTGTCAGGTGTTCACAACATCCACAGACAATGTTGTAGGGGTCTGCACATCGAGCGGTGCATCAAAGACGTAAGCTTTCTGTGTAGCAGTGAGGACACTCCTCGGACTACGGACCCAGTCCGCATCATTGCTTACAATATCTTTCAACTTAGTCTTTCTCTAGGATCGTGTTACACAGGGAGCTACAACGCATTTATTGGTCTACAACATAATTTACGAAGACAACTTAGACTATTGTTCATGACAATTAAGTTCATCTAATGAACTCCCACTCAGATAGACATCTCTCTAGTCATCTAAGTGATACATGATCCGAATCGACTAGGCCGTGTCCGATCATCACGTGAGACGGACTAGTCAACAACGGTGAACATCTTCATGTTGATCGTATCTTCTATATGACTCATGTTCGACCTTTCGGTCTTCCGTGTTCCGAGGCCATGTCTGTACATGGTAGGCTCGTCAAGTGAACCCTAAGTGTATTGCGTGTGTAAATCTGGCTTACACCCGTTGTATGCGAACGTTAGAACCTATCACACACGATCATCACGTGGTGCTTCAGAACAACGAACCTTAGCAACGGTGCACAGTTAGGGGGAACACAATTCTTTAAATTTTAGTGAGAGATCATCTTATTTACTACCGTCGTTCTAAGCAAATAAGATATAAAACATGATAGACATCACATGCAATCAAATAGTGATATGATATGGCCAATATCATTTTGCTCCTTTTGATCTTCATCTCCGGGGCTCCATGATCATCATCATCACCAGCATGACACCATGATCTCCATCATCATGATCTCCATCATCGTGTCTTCATGAAGTCGTCTCGCCAAACATTACTTCTACTACTATGGCTAACGGTTAGCAATAAAGTAAAGTAATTACATGGCATTTTCAATGACACGCAGGTCATACAATAAAATAAGACAACTCCTATGGCTCCTGCTGGTTGTCATACTCATCGACATGCAAGTCGTGATTCCTATTACAAGAACATGATCAATCTCATACATCACATATATATCATTCATCACATCCTTTTGGCCATATCACATCACACGACACATGCTGCAAGAACAAGTTAGATGACATCTAATTGTTGTTGCAAGTTTTTACGTGGCTGCTATAGGTTTCTAGCAAGAACGTTTCTTACCTACGTCAAAACCACAACGTGATATGCCAATTTCTATTTACCCTTCATAAGGACCCTTTTCATCGAATCAGATCCGACTAAAGTGGGAGAGACAGACACCCGCTAGCCACCTTATGCAACTAGTGCATGTCAGTCGGTGGAACCCGTCTCACGTAAAAGTACGTGTAAGGTCGGTCCGAGCCGCTTCATCCCACGATGCCGCCAAATCAAGATAAGACTAGTAACGGCAAGTAAATTGACAAATCGACGCCCACAACTACTTTGTGTTCTACTCGTGCAAGAAACTACACATAGACCTGGCTCTGATACCATTGTTGGGGATCGTAGCAGAAAATCAAAATTTTTCCTACGCATCACCAAGATCTATCTATGGAGTAATCTAGCAACGAGGGGAAAGGGAGTGCCTCTACATACCCTTGTAGATCGCGATGCGGAAGCGTTGCAAGAACGCGGATGAAGGAGTCGTACACGCTGCGATTCAGATCGTGGCTGATTCCGATCTAAGCGCCGAAAAACGGCGCCTCCGCGTTCAACACACGTGCAGCCCGATGACGTCTCCCACGCCTTGATCCAGCAAGGAGAGAGGGAGAGGTTGGGGAAGACTCCATCCAACAGCAGCACGATGGCGTGGTGGTGGTGGAGGAGTACGGGACTCCAGCAGGGCTTCGCCAAGCACTGCGAAAGACGAGGAGGGAGAGAGGTAGGGCTGCGCTAAGCGAAAGAGGTCAAACCGTATGTTGGGCAGGGAGGGACGGAAGGGGGAAGGAAGGGGCTGCGCCCCCTTAAGGGTTTCCCACCCCTAGGGGTGTGATGACCCTCAACCGTAAGGGATCTGTTACAGCGTTTTCGATAAGTAAGAGTGTCGAACCCAACGAGGAGCAGAAGGTATTGATAAGCGATTCTGAGCAAGAAATTACTGCAAGCACTGAAAGATAACTTTTAGGGGTTTTCTCGATATAAGCAACAGGAATGTAAAGGCAAGTAATGTAAAAGGTACTGAGAGTAACAAGTGGCCCAATCCTTTCTTAGCAAAGGAGAGGCCTAGCAACTGAACTTATAAAGACTAAAGCGTTCTTGAGGACACACGGGAGAGGTAGTCATGTGCTTTTGCCATATTCCGTATCGATACTATGATATGTGTTGATAAGTGTTGAGTGGGTGGATCTATGCTAGTGCACTCTCTAGACTAAGATGAATGCACTCTTATGATTAAACACCTTGCAAGCATCCGCAAATACAAGATAGAATTTAAGGCAAAAGCCTAACCATAGCAATACGATCGAGGATCCATTATTCCCTTATGCAAAAGCATGCGAACTGGGGTTCAGGTTTCTGTCACTCCGGCCACCCACCATAAGCATTCTTTATACACAATGTATTCTCCTAGGTCCTTAATAAGGCGAAGTGTTGGGTGTTCGACTCACGCAACACCACTAGTAGAATGACAACGCAACTTAAGTATCAAACAACACATATTACTTCAACAGCATATGACTACTAACAACAAGACTTTCCCCATGTCCTCAAGAACTAAGGTAACTACTCACAAGACATAAAAGAGATCATGATCAGTGGGGATAAATATGTGATAAACAATCTGGACATAATAATATTTCTCCAACAAAACTCAATAGCATTCACCACAAAGTAGTAATCAACACCAATGGAGTAGAGAGGATAGGTAGTACGAGTTACAACACGAGTTGCGATGGTAAGATGAGATTTGGATGAAGATGGAGATGGTGCTGGTGTTGGGGATGATGTTGATGATGATCTCGATGATGCCTGTGACGATGGTGATGACGATGGCGACGATCTCCCCTTCCGGGAGGTGATCTCCCCGGCGGAATCTGCCCACCGGAGATGCCCTTTTCTTCTCTGTAGGTTTCCGCCTCGAAGCGGCGGCGAAACTCCGTAAAAATTCCCGTGCCTAGGGTTTTCGGAGGACGGAGAACATATATGCAAAAGGGGGCGACCAGAGGTGGGCCAGGGGCTCCAGGCGCCCCCCCGGCGCGGCCAGGGGGGGGGGGGGGGCGCCCCCAGGCCGCCTGGGCACCCTGTGGCCCCCCTCTGACTCCCCTTTTGCGTGTCTTCGTTATTCGTCTGAAAAATACCTCCCGTCAATTTTCAGTTAATTTGGAGGTGTTCTTCTTCAGCAACTCAGTATCCACTTTTTCCTGCTGAATCCTGCGTCTGCTGTTCCGGCACCGGAAAGTTGCAAACTGTGTAAAATAGACCAAAACAACATAAGAACATCATCATAACGTGAAATATATCAATGAATAAAGATGAATTATGATACAAAATAGTGATGCATTTTGGACGTATCAACACCCCCAAGCTTAGACCTCGCTTGTCCCAAAGCGAATATGAACTCGGTAAACCTGTCCACAAGTTTAGAGAGTGAAGTGTCGATAAATAGAATACGGACAAGAAGCATCATAGTCTCTTCACCAACTCAAATATCCTCAGCAGCAATCTTCAACTCATAAGGCTCTTATGAAAGAGTGTTAACACTTATATTCGAAAGTAGGACCAATGGAAACTCATTATATCATGGCAAACATGTCCTTTGGTCAAAGAACAACAAATAATTTTAGCTTTTGCTCTTATATTTGATGGGATTAATTGAAGCTTTTTGAAATAACATGTTAATAAGCAAGAAGTGAAAGTGTTAACACAAAGGAAGATATTTGCCTTAGCTGGGCATGACAAACAACTTACTTATCAAATGATAATGTCAACAAGGATATGATATGACAAATCTTAATGCAGCTTTATATGAATGAATCCTTATCAACATCAAACGTCTGCTCTCTTTGAGAAATAGAGGGAAGTAAAAATAACTGACTCAATAATTAAAAGATAGGCCCTGCTCTAGGGTAGTAGGGAAAACTCATGTGCTATCCTCAAATCAAATAGAATGAAAACAAGTTTTGAGAGGTGCATGATTTGTCAATGAATGCTAATAAATAACTCAGTTGTTTCTTGAACTGGACAAGTTTCGAGGAACGGCTCCCGTATGAGGACGATAACATCCTCTTATTCTCCTTTGTTTATCACTGCCAAAGTTTTCTGATTTCTCATGAACAAAGCGTGAAGGAGGGTCTGTTTGTTTATATTATTCTTAAGCCGGGCGCACTCAATGCCAGTTCCTTTTCGTGTTATGGGTTTGCACATTATACATGCAATCCCGGGGTGAAGCTTGTCCAACTCAACAAGACTATGAATTAGCTATTACTTCCACATGAGCTAAAGCAGAGGCACAAAATAAAAGATTTTGAACATTTAAGGATAACACATAAATTATATACTTTTAGGAGGTGGTAGTGGAGTACCACGAGTAGGTAGGTATGGTGGACTCATATGGAAGGTATTGGCTTAAGGGTATGGACGCACAAGCAGAATTCCGCTTAGTGCAGAGTTAGGCTAGCAAAGGTTTTGAGAGAGCAGACAATTGATGATGACTAAGATGCAAAGCAATATAAAGCATGAACATTGAAATAAGCATAACACATCAAGTTGTCTTCCTTGTCAACATAACACTTCAAGCATAATAACATAAAGGTTTTGGCTACGTTGATACTTTAAGAAAATCATGCTTGTTGTTATGACCAAAGCTATGTTTGACAAGATTAAATAAAGTTTCATAGCCATACCTGACATAAGGTCAATACTCCCCATAAGAATCATCATATAAGGTCGATTGCGTGAAGAGAATACCGAGTGCAGCAAAAAGGAACCGATAAACTTCTCATTAATATTCCATCATAAACGACTCCACATACACGGGTACAATTCTTCACCAAGGGGGCGATAGACCTCAATGCACACACCTATCTCATATAATAACCTCCCTAGACATGATACGACTCTACTTGACTTCTAAAAGACAAAAGGTAAAAGATAAAGATACCGGGCACTCCCCCAAGCTTGGAACAAGCCAAGGGAATGCCATTACCACGGAGATTTCACTCATCATCCTTGTTGGCGTTGATCAAGTAGTTCTTGGCGAAACTCTTCCATGGAAGGGGTTCTCCAGTCTCATATGAGAAGCTCGTCTCCTGGATCCTGCATTCAGCACCCAAACCCATGCGTAGAAACCTTAGTTCATACTCACAGTTCTGGTTATGTAGATCATTAATTTGCCCTTGTAGCTCTATAATTCTGTCTTCAGATGCGGCGATTCTTTCCCACATCTCCTTCATCTCCTTCAGAAAGTAGTTCTTCAGCTCGTTGGTGATGTCAAAGTTAGCTTCGACACCACGCTCGGTCATCTTCTTGTACTTGAAGACTTCTTGCTCCACTTCTTCCAGCCTAGCCTGGATGCTCCCCTTCTTGATAGGTCCCTTCAGATCTTCTTGGTGAAGGACACCTTCCTTCATCTGAACAACCTGAGGGTGCTTCTTCACCTCGGCGAGGTAAGGGTTGATGACGTTGACGACGAACATGTCCATGGGGGAACTTGGAGAAGCCATGGCACCTAAATTTAGCTGAAAGATTTCCTGGCAGAAACAGATCGAAGAGAAAACAGGCGAAATCGCAAGATACGTTGCCGGAACAACCCGGGCAAATATATAGGAAAAATTTATGCACAGAAAGGAAGGAAACGGACTAAAGCGGGGTCGGAGACGGGCTCCAGGGTGTCCAGGCGGCCTGCCGGCGCGGCCCAGGGGGGGGGGGGCGCCAGGGGGGCGCCTGGACTCCCTGGTGGTCGTCTCCGGCTCCACTTCGACTCGGAATTTTACTAATTTTACAAAAACTCATAATACGGAACTTTTATGATGGTTTGCGGTGTTTTCTTACCGTACTACATACCTTTTCTTTATTCTGCTTCTGCTGGCGTCTGAAACAGGGCTGCAACATGTTCTTCGTGGGTTGTTGTGTATATTATATTCACATCAACATCGACAGGGTCTCCTGCTATGTAATGTTTAAGTCTTTGCCCATTCACAACTTGAGGTTTGGCGCCTTCAAAATTATTAATCTTAATTGCACCAGACCGATAAACTTCTTCAATATGAAATTGTCCTTCCCACCTGGAAAGTAGTTTACCTGGAGAAAACCTGAAACGGGATCTAAACAACAAAACTTTATCACCAACATTAAATTCACGTTTCAGAATCTTCCTATCATGCCACCTTTTTACCTTTTCCTTGAACATTTTAGCGCTCTCGTAAGCTTCACTTCTCCATTCATCTAGAGAAGTCAAGTTCATGAGACGCTTCTCACCAGCTAGTTTTGGGTCAGCGTTAAGCTCTCTAACAGCCTAGAAAGCTTTGTGCTCTAGCTCTAATGGCAAATGGCAAGCCTTTCCATATACCATCTTATAGGGGGACATGCCCATGGGGTTTTTGTAAGCAGTTCTATATGCCCACAAAGCATCTCCTAATTTATTTGACCAATCCTTCCTATTTCTGTTTACTGTTTTCTGCAAGATCAACTTAATCTCTCTATTGGTGAGCTCAACTTGCCCACTAGTTTGAGGATGATACGGTGAAGCAATTCTATGATTAACATCGTATTTAGCCAGAGCTTTTCTAAAAGCTCCGTGCGTGAAGTGTGATCCTCCATCGGTCATGAGATACCTTGGTACACCAAACCTAGGAAAAATTACATCTTTAAGCATTTTCAAAGATGTTTTGTGATCAGCACTTTCAGTGGGGATTGCTTCAACCCACTTGGTCACATAATCAACAGCTACTAAAATGTGAGTGTACTTGTGCGAAGAAGGAAAAGGACCCATAAAATCAAAACCCCAACAATCGAAAGGTTCAATCACTAGTGAGTAATTCATAGGCATCTCATTCCTTCTACTAATGTTACCAACTCTCTGACATTTATCACAAGCTAAAACATAATTTCTAGCATCTTTAAAGAGAGTTGGCCAATAAAAACCTGATTGAAGAACCTTATGTGCAGTCCTCTCACCGGCATGATGTCCTCCATAGGGACTATCATGACACCGTCGGAGAACGTCCTTCTGCTCATGTTCCGGAATGCATCTTCTCACGATCCCGTCGGGACCTTCTTTGAAAAGATGTGGGTCATCCCAAAAGTAGTGCCTCAAATCATGAAAGAACTTCTTCCTTTGCTGAAATGTTAGACCTGGAGGCAAATACTTTGCAACAATAAAATTAGCATAATCTGCATACCAAGGATCGGAAAGAGGTTGTACTTTTACAACGGCAAGTTGCTCGTCTGGAAAACTATCGTTAACTGGGATGGGGTCATGCGGTATATCTTCCATTCTTAAAAGATTGTCCGCCGCTGGATTGTCTTCCCCTTTCCTATCAACAATCTGCAAATCAAATTCTTGGAGAAGGAGTACCCATCTGATAAGCCTTGGCTTTGCATCCTTCTTTGTCATAAGATATTTAATGGCAGCATGATCAGTATGAATAATAACTTTGGAATCAACAATATACTGCCTAAACTTATCACAAGCAAAAACTACAGCTAAGAATTCCTTCTCAGTAGTAGCATAATTTCTTTGAGCACTATCAAGGGTTTTACTAGCATAATGTATAACAATCAATTTCTTATCAACTCTTTGTCCTAGAACAGCTCCAACAGCAAAATCACTTGCATCACACATAATCTCAAAAGGTAAATTCCAGTCAGGTGGTTGTACTATAGGAGCAGTTATTTAAGCTTTCTTAAGGACTTCAAAAGCTTCCTTACAATTTTCATCAAACGCAAAAGGAACATCCTTCTGGAGAAGATTAGTGAGGGGTCTCGAGGTTTTAGAAAAGTCTTTAATAAATCTTCTATAAAAACCCGCATGACCGAGAAAACTGCGAATACCTTTGATGTCCCTTGGATAGGGCATCCTCTCAATAGCTTCGATCTTGGCTTTGTCCACTTCAATTCCCCTTTCGGAAATCTTGTGACCAAGAACAATTCCTTCATTAACCATAAAGTGGCACTTCTCCGAGTTGAGTACCAAATTTGTCTCCTCGCATCGTCCATGAAGACAATGGTCAAGTAAAAGACAATGGTCAAATGAAGTTCCATAGACGGAGAAATCGTCCATGAAGACTTCCATAATATCCCCGTAGAAACCATGAAAGATAGCAGACATACACCTTTGAAAAGTAGCAGGGGCATTACATAAACCAAAAGGCATACGTCTGTAAGCATAAGTACCAAAAGGACAAGTAAAAGTGGTCTTCTCTTGACCGACAGTGTTAACATGAATTTGAGAGAAACCAGAATAACCATCGAGATAACAAAAGTGGGTATTTTTGGATAACCTTTCAAGCATTTGGTCGATGAACGGGAACGGGTAGTGATCCTTCCTGGTTGCCTTGTTCAACTTCCTGTAATCAATACACATTCTATATCCAATAATAATTCTCTGAGGTATTAGTTCATTTTTATCATTAGGAACCACAGTTGTACCTCCTTTCTTAGGAACACAATGTACCGGACTTACCCACTTAACTGTCAGCTATAGGGTAGATAATACTTGCGGCTAGAAGCTTGAGAATCTCAGTTCTCATGACATCCATCATCTTCGGGTTCAACCGTCGTTGATGATCAACAACTGGTTTAGCATCAGGCTCAAGGTTGATAGTATGTTGACAGATAGATGGACTAATCCCCTTAAGGTCATCAAGGGTATAGCCAATTGCGCCTCGGTGTTTACGAAGTACTTCCAATAATCGCTCTTCTTCATATCCTGAAAGGTTAGAATTGATAATAACAGGATATACTTTCTTTTCATCTAAATAAGCATACTTGAGCGTATCGGGAAGAGGTTTAAGATCGAACACCGGGTCTTCTTTTGGTTTTGATAAAATTCCCAATGGTTCAACCGGAAGGTTGTGCTTTAGGATAGCAGGTTGCCTCAAGAATATTTCATCTAGTTCATTTCTTTCCTGCATATGCAAATCATTCTCGTGGTCCTCCATGTATTGCTGCAAAGGGTCATCAAGGGGAATAGCAATAGAGGCAATACTTTCAATAATCTTATCATCACTAGGTAAATCAGTACCACGAGGCTGCTTAGAGAACTCAGAAAAATTAAATTCATATGGCTCACCATCGAATTCAACAGAAACTTTACCTTTCTTGCAATCTATTATAGCTCCACAGGTTCTAAGAAAAGGTCTACCAAAAATGATGGGACAAAAATTGTCCCTGGCTGAACCAAGTACCAGAAAGTCGGTAGGGTATTTTACCTTTTCACATAGACTTCAACGTCCCTCACAATTCCGATGGGAGAGATAGTTGATCTATTTGCAAGATGAATAGTAACATCAACTTCTTCAAGTTCACAAGGGGAAATCTCACCGATGATTTCTTCATAGAGTGAATAAGGAATAGCACTTGCACTCGATCCCAAATCGCATAGCCCATAATAATTGTGATCTCCTATTTTAACAGATACCACCGGAGTACCTGAAATTGGGCCTTTGTTCTTGGCTGTGACAAGGTTAGTGGAAACAACACAAAAAGTTATATTGGAATCCAAAACATCATCAGTAGCAAGGTCTTTAATCAATGCAACTTGAGGATCGACCCTGATCTGGTCCTCAGGTTCATCAACTCTTCTCTCACTTTTATTTATTATGCTTGTCACAAGAGAGTGTTCCTTTATCCTCGTGGGAAAAGGAGGCTTTTCATATATGACTGCAGGCAAAATAGGCTCGGCAACATAAATATCAATAGGTGGTTCTTTAAAAGGTGCATGGTGCTGGTCTCTATTCTTTTTTAAAGAATCAACGTGAGAGGCAAAATTCTTACTTAAATCAATCACTAGATGGGAATCAAGACCAATCTTAGAGCAAAAAGTATTGAAGTAATCAGTTTCCACATAGCTCTCAATATAATCATGTTCATAATTTATGGTGGGTTCAATACCTTTATCAATTTCCCAATCTTCAGTATTCCGCTGGATTCTTTCAAGGAGATCCCACCTTTCTTCAACACTCTTCTTCTGAAATACCCCACTAGAGGAGGCATCCAGCATCTCCTTATCCTGACGAGAAAGCCTGGCATAAAAATTTGTAAGTATAATTTCCTTGGGGAGCTTATGAATTGGGCATTTGAGCATTAGAGACTTCAATCTCCCCCAAGCTTGAGCAATGCTTTCTCCATCACGAGACCTAAAGTTATATATATAATTCCTGTCTCGATGAATTTCATGAAGAGGATAAAACTTAGTATAAAAGAGAGACATAAGCTCCTGCCAGTCCAGCAAGTGTGAGTTATCGAGAAGCCCATACCAATCTGAAGCTTTATCTATAAGTGATACAACAAACAATTTCCTCATGACAAACTCCCTCGATACACCTGCAAGCTTAAATAATGAACATAGTCGTGACAAATATAGCAAGTGTTCACCGGGATGTCTGTCTCCTGCATAACGATTAGCCAAAACATAATTGATAATGCCAGCTGGTATTTTATAAGGCACAATTTCAGTAGGGGGAGGATCAACCACCACAGGTGTGGGGCGTCTTCCCGCAAGTAACGCTCCAATAATAGGGTTATCCATAAGGACAAAGAGCAGCAATAGCAAAAATAAAAACAGAATTATAAAAAGACTTTCTTACCAGTTTCACTTTACCAATAGCGCTACGCTCCCCGGCAACGGCGCCAGAAAACGTTACTTGATGACCCTCAACCGTAAGGGATCTGTTGCAGCGTTTTCGATAAGTAAGAGTGTCGAACCCAACGAGGAGTAGAAGGTATTGATAAGCGATTCTGAGCAAGAAATTACTGCAAGCACTGAAAGATAACTTTTAGGGGTTTTCTCGATATAAGCAACAGGAATGTAAAGGCAAGTAATGTAAAAGGTATTGAGAGTAACAAGTGGCCCAATCCTTTCTTAGCAAAGGAGAGGCCTAGCAACTGAACTTATAAAGACTAAAGCGTTCTTGAGGACACACGGGAGAGGTAGTCATGTGCTTTCGCCATATTCCGTATCGATACTATGATATGTGTTGATAAGTGTTGAGTGGGTGGATCTATGCTAGTGCACTCTCTAGACTAAGATGAATGCACTCTTATGATTAAACACCTTGCAAGCATCCGCAAATACAAGATAGAATTTAAGGCAAAAGCCTAACCATAGCAATACGATCGAGGATCCATTATTCCCTTATGCAAAAGCGTGCGAACTGGGGTTCAGGTTTCTGTCACTCCGGCAACCCACCATAAGCATTCTTTATACACAAT
>LR738716.1:436531-446951 GCA_902687465.1 Secale cereale
CCCCCTCCGACTCCCCTTTTGCGTGTCTTCGTTATTCGTCTGAAAAATACCTCCCGTCAATTTTCAGGTAATTTGGAGGTGTTCTTCTTCAGCAACTCAGTATCCACTTTTTCCTGCTGAATCCTGCGTCTGCTGTTCCGGCACCGGAAAGTTGCAAACTGTGTAAAATAGACCAAAACAACATAAGAACATCATCATAACGTGAAATATATCAATGAATAAAGATGAATTATGATACAAAATAGTGATGCATTTTGGACGTATCAGGGTGCGGCCACCCCAGATCCCATCTAAGGGTGGCGGCCAGAGGGGGAGAGGGAGAGGGGGGCGCACCAGATTGGGCCCTAGGGCCCATCTGCCCTAGGGTTTGCACCCCCTCCCCTCTTGGAGGCACCTTGGGCCTTGGTGGGGGGGGGGGGGCGCACCAGCCCACCTGGGGCTGGAACCCTCCCACACTTGGCCTACGCAGCCCTCTGGGGCCGGTGGCCCCACCCGATGGACCACTCCCGGTGGTCCCGGTACGCTACCGATAGCGCCCGAAACTTTTTTGGTGACCAGAACGGGACTTCCCATATATGAATCTTTACCTCCAGACCATTTCGGAACTCCTCGTGACATCAGAGATCTCATCCGGGACTCCAAACAACATTCGGTAACCGCGTACATACTTTCCCTATAACCCTAGTGTCATCGAACCTTAAGTGTGTAGACCCTACGGGCTCGGGAGTCATGTAGACATGGCCGAGACAACTCTCCGGTCAATAACCAACAGCGGGATCTGGATACCCATGTTGGCTCCCACATGCTCCACGATGCACTCATCGGATGAACCACGACGTCAAGGATTCAATCAATCCCGTATACAATTCCCTTTGTCTATCGGTAAAGTACTTTCCCGAGATTCGATCGTCGGTATCCCGATACCTTGTTCAATCTCATTACCAGCAAGTCTCTTTACTCGTTCCGTAACACATCATCCCGTGATCAACTCCTTGATCACATTGTGCACATTATGATGATGTCCTACCGAGTGGGTCTAGAGATACCTCTCCGTCACACAGAGTGACAAATCCCAGTCTCGATTCGTGCCAACCCAACAGACACTTTCGGAGATCCCTGCAGTGCACCTTTATAGCCACCCAGTTACGTTGTGACGTTTGGTACACCCAGAGTATTCCTACGGTATCCGGGAGTTGCACAATCTCATGGTCTATGGAAAAGATACATGACATTCAGAAAAGCTTTTAGCATACGAACTACAAGATCTGTGCTAGGCTTAGGATTGGGTCTTCTCCATCACATCATTCTCCTAATGATGTGATCCCGTTATCAATGACATCCAATGTCCATGGTCAGGAAACCGTGACCATCTGTTGATCAACGAGCTAGTCAACTAGAGGCTTACTAGGGACATGGTGTTTGTCTATGTATCCACACATGTATCTGAGTTTCCTACCAATACAATTCTAGCATGGATAATAATCAATTATCATGAACAAGGAAATATAATAATAACCAATTTATTATTGCCTCTAGGTCATATTTCCAACATCTAGCCCGTATCATGGACTATTACTCACCGTTTTGGGGTCCCGAAATGATTTCCATGGTTGCTGAACCCAGGGTGCCCTTACGTGTCGTTCATCAACACTCGCCGTTTTGGCCTATCCTGGCACGTTTCATGGGCTATTACCTACTGTTTTGGGGTTCCGGAGCGATTTCCATGATTAACGATCCCCGAGGTGCATTTACGTGTTCGACATCAAAACTCCCAGTTTCGGCCGATTCTCGCCCATATCGTGGACTATTAGGGGTTATGTTTAGGGTTTAAGGTTTTGGGTCCCGGAGACATTTTCATGGTTGCTGAAATCAAGGTGTGCTTACGTGTCGTTCATCATCACTCGCCGTTTTCGGTGATTCTGGCCCGTTTCAATAACTTACCCTTTTGCCCGATTCTGGCCCTTTTCATGGACTATTACTCATCGTTTTGGGGTTCCGGAGTGATTGTCAAGGTTGCTGAACCCTATGGTGCACTTACGCAGCGTTCATCAACACTTGCAGTTTTGGGCGATTCTAACCCGTTTCATGGGCTACAACTCACCATTTTGGCTCCCGAAGAGATTTCCACGATTAACGATCCCGCGTTTACGTGTTCATTACCGAAACTAACAGTTTCGGTCGGTTCTGGCCCGTCTCGTGGACTATTACTCGCCATTTTGGGTCCCGGAGTGATTTTCATGGTTGTCGAACCACAAGGTGCGCTTATGTGTCGTTCCTCATCACTCCCCATTTTGGGCGATTCTGGCCCGTTTCATGGGCTATTACTTACCGTTTTGGGTTCCCGGAGTGATTTCCACGATTGACGAACCCCGGGGTGCATTTACGTGTTGGGCATCAACACTCGTAGTTTCGGCCATTTCTGACCCGTATAGTGGACTATTACTCACCGTTTTGGGGTCCCGGGGCAATTTTCATGACTGATGAACCCTGAGGTGCGTTTACAAGTCGGTCATCAACACTCATAGTTTAGGCCGATTCTGGCCCGTATCATGGACTATTACTGACCGTTTTGGGGTCCCGAAACGATTTTCATGGTTCTGAACCCCAGGGTGCCTTACGTGTCGTTCATCAACTCTCGCCGTTTTGGCCTATTCTGGCCCGTTTCATGGGCTATTACCTACTATTTTGGTGTCCCGGAGTGATTTCCATGATTAACGATCCCCGAGGTGCATTTACGTGTTCGACATCAAAACTCCTTGTTTCGGCCGATTCTCGCCCGTATCGTGGACTATTAGGGATTATGTTTAGGGTTTAGGGTTTAGGGTTTTGGGTCCCGGGTGGTTTTCATGGTTGCGCAACCCAAGGTGTGCTTACGTGTCGTTCATCATCAATGGCCGTTTTCGGTGATTCTGGCCCGTTTCAATAACTTACCCTTTTGGTCAATTCTGGCCCGTTCCATGGACTATTACTCATCGTTTTGGGGTTCCGGAGTGAATGTCAAGGTTGCTGAACCCTATGGTGCACTTACGCGTCGTTCATCAACACTTGCAGTTTTGGCCGATTCTAACTCGTTTCATGGGCTACAGCTCACCGTTTTGGCTCCCGGAGCGATTTCCACGATTAACGATCCCGCGTTTACGTGTTCGTTACCGAAACTAATAGTTTCGGCAGATTCTGGCCCGTTTCGTGGGCTATTACTCACCGTTTTGGTGTCTCAGAGCGATTTCAACGATTAACGATCCCAATGTGCGTTTACGTGTTCATCATCCAAACTCGCAGTATCGGCCAATTCTGGCCCGTTACGTTGGCTATTACTCACCGTTTTGGAGCCCCGGAGTGATTTTCATGGTTGCTGAATCCCAAGGTGCGCTTACGTGTCGTTCATCAAGACTCGGTGTTTTGGCCTATTTTGGCCCGTTTCGTGGACTATTACTCGCCATTTTCGGTCCCGGAGTGATTTTCATGGTTGCCGAACCACAAGGTGCGCTTATGTGTCGTTCCTCATCACTCGCTGTTTTGGGCGATTCTGGCCCGTTTCCTGGGCTATTACTTACCATTTTGGGGTCCCGGAGCAATTTCCACGATTGACGAACCCCGGGGTGCATTTACGTGTCGGTCATCAATACTCGTAGTTTCGGCCATTTCTGACCCGTATACTGGACTATTACTCACCGTTTTGGGGTCCCGGGGCGATTTTCATGACTAATGAACCCCGAGGTGCGTTTACGTGTCGGTCATCAACGCTCGTAGTTTTGGCCGATTCTAGCCCGTATCGTGGACTATTACTTACCGTTTTGGGGTCCCGAAACGATTTTCATGGTTGCTGAACCCAGGGTGCCCTTAGGTGTCGTTCATCAACACTCGCCGTTTTGGCCTATCCTGGACCGTTTCATGGGCTATTACCTACTGTTTTGGGGTCCCGGAGCGATTTCCATGATTAACGACCCCCGAGGTGCATTTACGTGTTCGACATCAAAACTCCCAGTTTCAGCCGATTCTCGCCCATATCGTGGACTATTAGGGATTATGTTTAGGGTTTAGGGTTTAGGGTTTTGGGTCCCGTAGAGATTTTCATGGTTGCTGAACCCAAGGTGCGCTTACGTGTCGTTCATCATCACTCGCCGTTTTCGGTGATTCTGGACCGTTTCAATAACTTACCCTTTTTCCCGATTCTGGCCCGTTTCATGGACTATTACTCATCATTTTGGGGTTCCAGAGTGATTGTCAAGGTTGCTGAACCCTATGGTGCACTTACGTGTCGTTCATCAACACTTGCAGTTTTGGCCGATTCTAACCCGTTTCATGGGCTACAACTCACCATTTTGGCTCCCGAAGCGATTTCCACGAATAACGATCCCGCGTTTACGTGTTCGTTACCGAAACTAACAGTTTCGGTCGATTTTGGCCTGTTTCGTGGATTATTACTCGCCATTTTGGGTCCCGGAGTGATTTTCATGGTTGTCGAACCACAAGGTGCGCTTATGTGTCGTTCCTCATCACTCTCCGTTTTGGGCGATTCTGGCCCGTTTCATGGGCTATTACTTACCGTTTTGAGGTCCCGGAGCAATTTCCACGATTGACGAACCCCGGGGTGTATTTACGTGTTGGGCATCAACACTCGTAGTTTCGGCCATTTCTGACCCGTATAGTGGACTATTACTCACCGTTTTGGGGTCCCGAGGCAATTTTCATGACTGATGAACCCCGAGGTGCGTTTATGTGTCGGTCATCAACACTCGTAGTTTTGGACGATTCTGGCCCGTATCGTGGACTATTACTGACCGTTTTGGGGTCCCAAAACAATTTTCATGGTTGCTGAACCCCAGGGTGCCCTTACGTTTCGTTCATCAACACTCGCCGTTTTGGCCTATTCTGGCCCGTTTCATGGGCTATTACCAACTGTTTTGGGGTCCCGGAGCGATTTCCATGATTAACAATCCCCGAGGTGCATTTACGTGTTCGACATCAAAACTCCCAGTTTCGGCCGATTCTCGCCCGTATTGTGGACAGTTAGGGATTATGTTTAGGGTTTAGGGTTTAGGGTTTTGGGTCCCGGGTGATTTTCATGGTTGCGCAACCCAAGGTGCGCTTACATGTCGTTCATCATCACTGGTCGTTTTCGGTGATTCTGGCCCGATTCAATAACTTACCCTTTTGGCCAATTCTGGCCCGTTCCATGGACCATTACTAATCGTTTTGGGGTTCCGGAGTGATTGTCAAGGTTGCTGAACCCTATGGTGCAATTACGCGTCGTTCATCAACACTTGCAGTTTTGGCCGATTCTAACTCGTTTGATGGGCTACAACTCACCGTTTTGTCTCCCGGAGCGATTTCCACGATTAACGATCCCGCGTTTACGTGTTCGTTACCGAAACTAATAGTTTCGGCCGATTCTGGCCCGTTTCGTGGGCTATTACTCACCGTTTTGGAGTCTCAGCGATTTCAATGATTAACTATCCCAATGTGCGTTTACGTGTTCGTCATCCAAACTCGCAGTATCGGCCAATTCTGGCCTGTTTCGTGGGCTATTACTCACCGTTTTGGAGCCCGGGAGTGATTTTCATGGTTGCTGAACCCCAAGGTGCGCTTATGTGTCATTCATCAAGACTCGGTGTTTTGGCCCATTCTGGCCCGTTTCATGGACTATTACTCGCCATTTTGGGTCCCGGAGTGATTTTCATGGTTGCCGAACCACAAGGTGCGCTTATGTGTCGTTCCTCATCACTCGCTGTATTGGGTGATTCTAGCCCGTTTCATGGGCTATTACCTACCATTTTGGGGTCCCGGAGCAATTTCCACGATCGACGAACCCCGGGGTGCATTTACGTGTCGGTCATCAACACTCATAGTTTCGGCCATTTCTGACCCATATCGTGGACTATTACTCACCGTTTTGGGGTCACGGGGCGATTTTCATGACTGATGAACCCCGAGGTGCGTTTACGTGTCGGTCATCAACGCTCGTAGTTTTCGCCGATTCTAGCGCGCATCATGGACTATTACTCACCGTTTTGGGGTCCCGAAACGATTTTCATGGTTGCTGAACCCAGGGTGCCCTTATGTGTCGTTCATCAACACTCGCCGTTTTGGCCTATCCTGGACCGTTTCACGGGCTATTAACTACTGTTTTGGGGTCCCGGAGCGATTTCCATGATTAACGATCTCCGAGGTGCATTCACGAGTTCGACATCAAAACTCCCTGTTTCGGCTGATTCTCGCCCATATCGTGGACTATTAGGGATTATGTTTACGGTTTAGGGTTTAGGGTTTTGGGTCCCGGAGAGATTTTCATGGTTGCTGAACCCAAGGTGTGCTTAAGTGTCGTTCATCATCACTCGCCGTTTTCGGTGATTCTGGCCCGTTTCAATAACTTACACTTTTGCCCGATTCTGGCCCGTTTCATGGACTATTACTCATCGTTTTGGGGTTCCGGAGTGATTGTCAAGGTTGCTGAACCCTATGGTGCACTTACGCGTTGTTCATCAACACTTGCAGTTTTGGACGATTGTAACCCGTTTCATGGGCTACAACTCACCATTTTGGCTCCCGAAGCGATTTCCACGATTAACAATCCCGCGTTTACGTGTTCGTTACCGAAACTAACAATTTCGGTCGATTCTGGCCTGTTTCGTGGACTATTACTCGCCATTTTGGGTCCTGGAGTGATTTTCATGGTTGTCGAACCACAAGGTGCGCTTATGTGTCGTTCCTCATCACTCTCCGTTTTGGGCGATTCTGGCCCGTTTCATGGGCTATTACTTACCATTTTGGGGTCCCGGAGCAATTTCCTCGATTGACAAACCCCGGGGTGTATTTACGTGTCGGGCATCAACACTCGTAGCTTCAGCCATTTCTGACCCGTATAGTGGACTATTACTCACCGTTTTGGGGTCCCGGGGCAATTTTCATGACTGATGAACCCCGAGGTGCGTTTACGTGTCGGTCATCAACACTCGTAGTTTTTGGCCGATTTTGGCCCATATCGTGGACTATTACTGACCGTTTTGGGGTCCCGAAACGATTTTCATGGTTGCTGAACCCCAGGGTGCCCTTACATGTCATTCATCAACACTCGCCGTTTTGGCCTATTCTGGCCCGTTTCATGGGCTATTACCACCTGTTTTGGGGTCCCGGAGCGATTTCCATGATTAACAATCCCCGAGGTGCATTTACGTGTTCGACATCAAAACTCCCAGTTTCGGCCGATTCTCACCCGTATCGTGGACTATTAGGGATTATGTTTAGGGTTTAGGGTTTTGGGTTTTGGGTCCCGGGTGATTTTCATGGTTGCGCAACCCAAGGTGCGCTTACGTGTCGTTCATGATCAATGGATGTTTTCGGTGATTCTGGCCCGGTTCAATAACTTACCCTTTTGGCCAATTCTGGCCCATTCCATGGACCATTACTAATCGTTTTGGGGTTCCGGAGTGTTTGTCAACGTTGCTGAACCCTATGGTGCAATTACGCGTCGTTCATCAACACTTGCAGTTTTGGCCGATTCTAACTCGTTTCATGGGCTACAACTCACCGTTTTGTCTCCCAGAGCGATTTCCACGATTAACGATCCCGCGTTTACGTGTTCGTTACCGAAACTAATAGTTTCGGCCGATTCTGGCCCGTTTCGTGGGCTATTACTAACCGTTTTGGAGTCTCAGAGCGATTTCAACGATTAACGATCCCAATGTGCGTTTACGTGTTCGTCATCCAAACTCGCAGTATCGGCCAATTCTGGCCCGTTTCGTGGGATATTACTCACTGTTTTGGAGCCCCAGCGTGATTTTCATGGTTGCTGAACCCCAAGGTGCGCTTACATGTCGTTCATCAAGACTCGGTGTTTTGGCCTATTCTGGCCCGTTTCGTGGACTATTACTCGCCATTTTGGGTCCCGGAGTGATTTTCATGGTTGCCGAACCACAATGTGTGCTTATGTGTCCTTCCTCATCACTCGCTGTTTTGGGCGATTCTGGCCCGTTTCATGGGCTATTACTTACCGTTTTGGGGTCCCGGAGCAATTTCCACGATTGACGAACCCCGGGGTGCATTTACGTGTCGGTCATCAACACTCATAGTTTCTGCCATTTCTGACCCGTATCGTGGACTATTACTCACCGTTTTGGGGTCCCGGGGCGATTTTCATGACTGATGAACCCCGAGGTGCGTTTACGTGTCGGTCATCAACGCTCGTAGTTTTGGCCGATTCTAGCCCGTATCGTGGACTATTACTCGCCGTTTTGGGGTCCCGAAACGATTTTCATGGTTGCTGAACCCAGTGTGCCCTTACGTGTCGTTCATCAACACTCGCTGTTTTGGCCTATCCTGGACCGTTTCATGGGCTATTACCTACTGTTTTGGGGTCCTGGAGCGATTTCCATGATTAACGATCCCTGAGGTGCATTTACGTGTTCGACATCAAAACTCCCAGTTTCGGCCGATTCTCGCCCATATCGTGGACTATTAGGGATTATGTTTAGGGTTTAGGGTATGGATTTTGGGTCCCGGAGAGATTTTCATGGTTGCTGAACCCAAGGTGCGCTTACGTGTCGTTCATCATCACTCACCGTTTTCGGTGATTCTGGCCCGTTTCAATAACTTACCCTTTTGCCCGATTCTGGACCGTTTCATGGACTATTACTCATCGTTTTGGGGTTCCGAAGTGATTGTCAAGGTTGCTGAACCCTATGGTGCACTTACGCGTCGTTCATCAACACTTGCAGTTTTGGCCGATTCTAACCCGTTTCATGGGCTACAACTCACCATTTTGGCTCCCGAAGCGATTTCCACGATTAACGATCCCGCGTTTACGTGCTCGTTACCGAAACTAATAGTTTCGGTTGATTTAGGCCCGTTTCGTGGACTATTACTCGCCATTTTGGCTACCGGAATGATTTTCATGGTTGCCGAACCACAAGGTGCGCTTATGTGTCGTTCTTCATCACTCCCCGTTTTTGGCGATTCTGGCCCGTTTCATGGGCTATTACTTACCGTTTTGGGGTCCCGGAGCTATTTCCACGATTGACGAACCCCGGGGTGCATTTACGTGTCGGGCATCAACACTCGTAGTTTCGGCCATTTCTGACCCGTATAGTGGACTATTACTCACCGTTTTGGGGTCCCTGGGCAATTTTCATGACTGATGAACCCCGAGGTGCGTTTACGTGTCGGTCATCAACACTCGTAGTTTTGGCCGATTCTGGCCCGTATCGTGGACTATTACTAACCGCTTTGGGGTCCCGAAACGATTTTCATGGTTGCTGAACCCCAGGGTGCCCTTACGTGTCGTTCATCAACACTCGCCGTCTTGGCCTATTCTGGCTCGTTTCATGGGCTATTACCTACTGTTTTGGGGTCCCGGAGCGATTTCCATGATTAACGATCCCCGAGGTGCATTTACGTGTTCGACATCAAAACTCCCAGTTTCGGCCGATTCTCGCCCGTATCGTGGACTATTAGGGATTATGTTTAGGGTTTAGGGTTTAGGGTTTGGGGTCCCGGGTGATTTTCATGAATTGTGCAACCCAAGGTGCGCTTACGTGTCGTTCATCATCAATGGCCGTTTTCGGTGATTCTGGCCCGGTTCAATAACTTACCCTTTTGGCCAATTCTGGCCCGTTCCGTGGACCATTACTAATCGTTTTGGGGTTCCGGAGTGATTGTTAAGGTTGCTGAACCCTATGGTGCAATTACGCGTCGTTCATCAACACTTGCAGTTTTGGCCGATTCTAACTCGTTTCATGGGCTACAACTCACCGTTTTGTCTCCCGAAGCGATTTCCACGATTAACGATCCCGCGTTTACGTGTTCGTTACCGAAACTAATAGTTTCGACCGATTCTGGCCCGTTTCATCGGCTATTACTCACCGTTTTGGAGTCTCAGAGCGATTTCAACGATTAACGATCCCAATGTACGTTTACGTGTTCGTCATCCAAACTCGCAGTATCGGCCTATTCTGGCCCGTTTCGTGGGATATTACTCACCGTTTTGGAGCCCCGGCGTGATTTCATGGTTGCTGAACCCCAAGCTGCGCTTACGTGTCGTTCATCAAGACTCGGTGTTTTGGCCTATTCTAGCCCGTTTCGTGGACTATTACTCGCCATTTTGGGTCCCGGAGTGATTTTCATGGTTGCCGAACCACAAGGTGTGCTTATGTGTCGTTCCTCATCACTCGCTGTTTTGGGCGATTCTGGCCCGTTTCATGGGCTATTACTTACCGTTTTGGGGTCCCGGAGCAATTTCCACGATTGACGAACCCCGGGGTGCATTTACGTGTCGGTCATCAACACTCGTAGTTTCGGCCATTTCTGACCCGTATCGTGGACTATTACTCACCGTTTTGGGGTCCCGGGGCGATTTTCATGACTGATGAACCCCGAGGTGCGTTTACGTGTCGGTCATCAACGCTCGTAGTTTTGGCCGATTCTA
>LR738716.1:446961-507454 GCA_902687465.1 Secale cereale
CCCGGTTCAATAACTTACCCTTTTGGCCAATTCTGGCCCGTTCCGTGGACCATTACTAATCGTTTTGGGGTTCCGGAGTGATTGTTAAGGTTGCTGAACCCTATGGTGCAATTACGCGTCGTTCATCAACACTTGCAGTTTTGGCCGATTCTAACTCGTTTCATGGGCTACAACTCACCGTTTTGTCTCCCAGAGCGATTTCCACGATTAACGATCCCGCGTTTACGTGTTCGTTACCGAAACTAATAGTTTCGACAGATTCTGGCCCGTTTCATGGGCTATTACTCACCGTTTTGGAGTCTCAGAGCGATTTCAACGATTAACGATCCCAATGTACGTTTACGTGTTCGTCATCCAAACTCGTAGTATCGGCCAATTCTGGCCCGTTTCGTGGGCTATTACTCACCGTTTTGGAGCCCCGGCGTGATTTCATGGTTGCTGAACCCCAAGCTGCGCTTACGTGTCGTTCATCAAGACTCGGTGTTTTGGCCTATTCTGGCCCGTTTCGTGGACTATTACTCGCCATTTTGGGTCCCGGAGTGATTTTCATGGTTGCCGAACCACAAGGTGTGCTTATGTGTCGTTCCTCATCACTCGCAGTTTTGGGCGATTCTGGCCCGTTTCATGGGCTATTACTTACCGTTTTGGGGTCCCGGAGCAATTTCCACGATTGACGAACCCCGGGGTGCATTTACGTGTCGGTCATCAACACTCGTAGTTTCGGCCATTTCTGACCCGTATCGTGGACTATTACTCACCATTTTGGGGTCCCGGGGCGATTTTCATGACTGATGAACCCCGAGGTGCGTTTACGTGTCGGTCATCAACGCTCGTAGTTTTGGCCGATTCTAGCCCGTATCGTGGACTATTACTCGCCGTTTTGGGGTCCCGAAACGATTTTCATGGTTGCTGAACCCAGGGTGCCCTTACGTGACGTTCATCAACACTCGCCGTTTTGGCCTATCCTGGACCGTTTCATGGGCTATTACCTACTGTTTTGGGGTCCTGGAGCGATTTCCATGATTAACGATCCCCGAGGTGCATTTATGTGTTCGACATCAAAACTCCCAGTTTCGGCCGATTCTCGCCCATATCGTGGACTATTAGGGATTATGTTTAGGGTTTAGGGTATGGATTTTGGGTCCCGGAGAGATTTTCATGGTTGCTGAACCCAAGGTGCGCTTACGTGTCGTTCATCATCACTCACCGTTTTCGGTGATTCTGGCCCGTTTCAATAACTTACCCTTTTGCCCGATTCTGGCCCGTTTCATGGACTATTACTCATCGTTTTGGGGTTCCGAAGTGATTGTCAAGGTTGCTGAACCCTATGGTGCAATTACGCGTCGTTCATCAACACTTGTAGTTTTGGCCGATTCTAACCCGTTTCATGGGCTACAACTCACCATTTTGGCTCCCGAAGCGATTTCCACGATTAACGATCCCGCGTTTACCTGCTCGTTACCGAAACTAATAGTTTCGGTTGATTTAGGCCCGTTTCGTGGACTATTACTCGCCATTTTGGCTACCGGAATGATTTTCATGGTTGCCAAACCACAAGGTGCGCTTATGTGTCGTTCTTCATCACTCCCCGTTTTGGGCGATTCTGGCCCGTTTCATGGGCTATTACTTACCGTTTTGGGGTCCCGGAGCTATTTCCACGATTGACGAACCCCGGGGTGCATTTACGTATCGGGCATCAACACTCGTAGTTTCGGCCATTTCTGACCCGTATAGTGGACTATTACTCACCGTTTTGGGGTCCCAGGGCAATTTTCATGACTGATGAACCCCGAGGTGCGTTTACGTGTCGGTCATCAACACTCGTAGTTTTGGCCGATTCTGGCCCGTATCGTGGACTATTACTAACATCTTTAGGGTCCCGAAACGATTTTCATGGTTGCTGAACCCCAGGGTGCCCTTACGTGTCGTTCATCAACACTCGCCGTCTTGGCCTATTCTGGCTCATTTCATGGGCTATTACCTACTGTTTTGGGGTCCCGGAGCGATTTCCATGATTAACGATCCCCGAGGTGCATTTACGTGTTCGACATCAAAACTCCCAGTTTCGGCCGATTCTCGCCCGTATCGTGGACTATTAGGGATTATGTTTAGGGTTTAGGGTTTAGGGTTTTGGGTCCCGGGTGATTTTCATGAATTGCGCAACCCAAGGTGGGCTTACGTGTCGTTCATCATCAATGGCCGTTTTCGGTGATTCTGGCCCGGTTCAATAACTTACCCTTTTGGCCAATTCTGGCCCGTTCCATGGACCATTACTAATCGTTTTGGGGTTCCGGAGTGATTGTTAAGGTTGCTGAACCGTATGGTGCAATTACGCGTCGTTCATCAACACTTGCAGTTTTGGCCGATTCTAACTCGTTTCATGGGCTACAACTCACAGTTTTGTCTCCCGGAGCGATTTCCACGATTAACGATCCCGCGTTTACGTGTTCGTTATCGAAACTAATAGTTTCGGCCGATTCTGGCCCGTTTCATGGGCTATTACTCACCGTTTTGGAGTCTCAGAGCGATTTCAACGATTAACGATCCCAATGTATGTTTACGTGTTCGTCATCCAAACTCGCAGTATCGGCCAATTCTGGCCCGTTTCGTGGGCTATTACTCATCGTTTTGGAGCCCTGGCGTGATTTTCATGGTTGCTGAACCCCAAGGTGCGCTTACGTGTCGTTCATCAAGACTCGTTCTTTTGGCCTATTCTGGCCCGTTTCGTGGACTATTACTCGCCATTTTGGGTCCAGGAGTGATTTTCATGGTTGCCGAACCACAAGGTGTGCTTATGTGTCGTTCCTCATCAGTCGCTGTTTTGGGCGATTCTGGCCCGTTTCATGGGCTATTACTTACCGTTTTGGGGTCCCGGAGCAATTTCCACGATTGACGAACCCCGGGGTGCATTTACGTGTCGGTCATCAACACTCGTAGTTTCGGCCATTTCTGACCCGTATCGTGGACTATTACTCACCGTTTTGGGGTCCCGGGGCGATTTTCATGACTGATGAACCCCGAGGTGCGTTTACGTGTCGGTCATCAACGCTCGTAATTTTGGCCGATTCTAGCCCGTATCGTGGACTATTACTCACCGTTTTGGGGTCCCGAAACGATTTTCATGGTTGCTGAACCCAGGGTGCCCTTACGTGTCGTTCATCAACACTCGCCGTTTTGGCCTATCCTGGACCGTTTCATGGGCTATTACCTACTGTTTTGGGGTCCCGGAGCGATTTCCATGATTAACGATCCCTGAGGTGCATTCACGTGTTCGACATCAAAACTCCCAGTTTCGGTCGATTCTCGCCCATATCTTGGACTATTAGGGATTATGTTTAGGGTTTAGAGTTTAGGATTTTGGGTCCCGGAGAGATTTTCATGGTTGGTGAACCCAAGGTGCGCTTACGTGTCGTTCATCATCACTCGCCGTTTTCGGTGATTCTGGCCCGTTTCAATAACTTACCCTTTTGCCCGATTCTGGCCCGTTTCATGGACGATTACTCATCGTTTTGGGGTTCCGGAGTGATTGTCAAGGTTGCTGAACCCTATGGTGCAGTTACGCGTCGTTCATCAACACTTGCAGCTTTGGCCGATAAAAACCCGTTTCATGGGATACAACTCACCATTTTGGCTCCCGAAGCGATTTCCACGATTAACGATCCCGCGTTTACGTGTTCGTTACCAAAACTAACAGTTTTGGTCGATTCTGGCACGTTTCGTGGACTATTACTCGCCATTTTGGGTCCCGGAGTGATTTTCATGGTTGTCGAACCACAAGGTGCGCTTATGTGTCGTTCCTCACCACTCCCCGTTTTGGGCGATTCTGGCCCGTTTCATGGGCTACTACTTACCGTTTTGGGGTCCCGGAGCGATTTCCACGATTGACGAACTCCGGGGTGCATTTACGTGTCGGGCATCAACACTCGTAGTTTCGGCCATTTCTGACCCGTTTAGTGGACTATTACTCACCGTTTTGGGGTCCCGGGGCGATTTTAATGACTGGTGAACCCCGAGGTGCGTTTACGTGTCGGTCATCAACACTCGTAGTTTTGGCCGATTCTGGCCCGTATCGTGGACTATTACTCACCTATTCGGGGTCTTGTCGGGGATATACCCCGCAGCGTAACCCGGCCGGAAGTATAACCCGACCGGACTTGGCGGTTTACTTAAGATGGTTTACACTTGGCAATTTACTGGTAACCCGGCAAGCGGATCATGGATGACAAGGCCCAAGGCCCAGAAGGCCGGTTCATGTATGGTGGGCCGGTTTATGAAGAAACCACAAGGAATATTCTCTTACAAAAGAAGCAAGACTAGGACTCCTTGTAATAAAGCAATCCTAATCCTACTAGGACTAGTCATGTAACCTGCTCCTTCAACATATATAAGGAGGGCCAGGGCTCCCCAAAAAGGGACAAGGTTAGACAAGTTCTCACAAGTTTCTAGGGCTAGACACCAAGAGCCGGTTTACCGGCGACACCATGAGGATCATAATGAGATCTAGCCTCAAACAACACGTAGGGCTATTTCCGAATGATGTTTCCCGGGCCCAAAGTTGTCTAAACCCTTGTCTTGCATCGCATCTCTCGATTCCGCTCAACCCCTCTCAAGCTACTACATAGATGCGCGGCCTCACGACTAAGTCCGCTAAACCGGACATCTGCCGTGCCGATTCCACGACAGTTGGCGCCCACCGTGGGGTCGCGCACGGTGATGTTGAGTTCTTGGAGGGAGCTCTTCATGGATCGAGAAGCTCACGATTGGTAAGATGAAGAAAAGATGGTTTAGCAATCAGAATCATGGTTAGCTTTAGAGTTTACAACACAAGATTTGAAATCAAGAAGTTAGGGTTCCGTCGCCCACGCCACCGGATGTGACGAAGCTATCCGTCGAAATTGTTTCTACGCCAAGTCCGGACAAGGAGTTGATCCGCTGCATGTATACGTACAAATTGTTCCAAGGTTACGGCTGGATCCGCAAGTCCTGGGAAGTCCAGACAGAGGAAAAGCTAGATCAGCCTGGTTCGGAATAAAATAAGAAAGGAAAGGATACACCAGGAGATAGATCCGCCGCTGAAGCAGTCAAACCAAAATATGTCTCGCAACAAGCATGGTTTCCGATCTGAAACAGGAGAGACGTGAGGCCAGAGATAGCTGGGGAAAATTACTATTGCTAGTAGTATTAATCCGGTCAGATCCTGGCCAGGAGGAGTGAACGAGGGGATGTCACGGACTCAACCTCCACCTCCGCCTCTTGCGCTGCGTCTGGTCTCGCTCGAGCGACCCTGGCCTCCGTCGCCTCGGTCCCGTTCCTCTTGAGCCGTGGGCGAGCCACCGCCGACCTTCTGCCTCTCCTCGCTGGACCGCCTCAACACACATACGAGCCGCCCGGCATCGTCGAGCCACTATCGTCAAATTGCCACCTGCCGCTGGCGAAGAGCAGTCCACAGCCGTGCCATGAGCCGGCCACCACTACTTCGCCTTCACCGGCGTTGCTTCGAGCGCGACGACAGCCGTAGCTCCGGGTTGCCACCTCCGTCTCGTACTGCTGCTGAGTCGCGGTTCCGTTCCAACGCGCTCGGGGCCCCGAATCTCGCGCTGCCTCGAGCCACCACTGCTCGGCCTCGCTTTGAACCGATTTTGGGCCCACGCCTCTATGGCTTCACCTGTGCCCGTGTCGCAAGCTGGCCCTGCCTCACAGCCGTCTCTGCCGTGGCCTTGAGCCGCGGCCTCCGCTGCCGTTCCGGCCCCGAGCCGTCCGTGCCAAATTTCCTAACCGTCATGGCCACGGTGAGCCGCTCCTGTCGCATTCCAGGTTGTCCTGTTGCTGCTGATCTGCCGGCGCGCTATTCCTCTGCCCGGGAGAGCCGCCGTTGCAGCAAGAGAACCGCCGAGAGGTAGCTACCTTATAGTTTGTTATTTATTTTTTCCAAAAATCATTTGTAGGTACATAAGTATCTATTTAATCAGATAAACACCAAAAAAATTCCAAGATTCAACCACTAGCTAGGAACGGTCATTCCCGCCGTTTTGACCGCATTTTGAAACGGGCATAAAAAATTAAAAAAAATCAATAAAATGGAACACCTTCGCATTGTGTCATTATATATGACCAAGTTACCAGGAAAAATAATAAACTTGTAATACGGCAATTCTATTAAAAAAGTGTTCTCAGAAACGAGCTATCAAGCGTGAAGATTCATGGCTTTCAAGCCAAATGATCAATCTTATGGCCACATTCATGGCATAGTTTGTTCAAATGATCTCATACTGTGCAAAACGGTGCATATTGGAATGGCAAACAATATTGCCTAAGGAAGTTTTCATTTTCTTTGGACGAAAAATTCATTTTCCATTTTTCGAGTGCCCAAAAGGAGGTTTTTTTGTGAAGGACCTCCCAAATAATTATTGCAAAATTGGACCAAATCATTTTTATAAAATAATAGGTCATATTTAATGCACAGTTGACCAAATGGTTGGGTGTAAAAAGTTTTGATCCACCTCTCGTGAAAAAGACAAATTTCCGCCGATTCAGCTGGAAGCGGGTCAAATTTGAACTGTAGCTACCTCGTAGTTTGCTTTTTATTTTTTCCAAAAATCATTTGTAGGTACATAAGTATCTATTTAATCAGAGAAACACCAAAAAAATTCCAAGATTCAACCACTAGCTAGGAACGGTCATTCCCGCCGTTTTGACCGCATTTTGAAACGGGCATAAAAAATTCAAAAAAAATCAAAAAATTGGAACACCTTCGCATTGTGTCATTATATATGACCAAGTTACCAGGAAAAATAATAAACTTGTAATACGGCAATTCTATTAAAAAAGTGTTCTCAGAAATGAGCTATCATGCGTGAAGATTCATGGCTTTCAAGCCAAATGATCAATCCTATGGCCACATTCATGGCATAGTTTGTTCAAATGATCTCATATTGTGCACAAGGGTGCATATTGGAATGGCAAACAATATTGCTTAAGGAAGTTTTCATTTTCTTTGGACGAAAAAATCATTTTCCATTTTTCGAGTGCCCAAAAGGAGGTTTTTTTGTGAAGGACCTCCCAAATAATTGTTGCAAAATTGGACCAAATCATTTTTATAAAATAATAGGTCATATTTAATGCACAATTGACTAAATGGTTGGGTGTAAAAAGTTCTGATCCACCTCTCGTGAAAAAGACAAATTTCGGCCGATTCAGCTAGAAGTGGGTCAAATTTGAACTGTAGCTGCCTTATAGTTTGCTATTTATTTTTTACAAAAATCATTTCTAGGTACATAAGTATCTATTTAATCAGAGAAACACCAAAAAAATTCCAAGATTCAACCACTAGCTAGGAACGGTCATTCCCGCCGTTTTGACCGCATTTTGAAACGGGCATAAAAAATTCAAAAGCAATCAAAAAGTTGGAAAACCTTCGCATTGTGTCATTAAATATGACCAAGTTACCAGGAAAAATAATAAACTTGTAATAGGGCAATTCTTTTAAAAAAGTGTTCTCAGAAATGAGCTATCATGCGTGAAGATTCATGGCTTTCAAGCCAAATGATCAATCCTATGGCCACATTCATAGCATAGTTTGTTCAAATGATCTCATATTGTGCACAAGGGTGCATCTTGAAATGGCAAACAATATTGCTTAAGGAAGTTTTCATTTTCTTTGGACGAAAAAATCATTTTCCATTTTTCGAGTGCCCAAAAGGAGGTTTTTTAGTGAAGGACCTCCCAAATAATTGTTGCAAAATTTGACCAAATCAATTTTCAAAAATACTAGGACATATTTAATGCCCAATTGACAAAATGATTGGGTGTAAAAAGTTTTGATCCACCTCTCGTGAAAAAGACAAATTTCCGCCGATTCAGCTGGAAGCGGGTCAAATTTGAACTGCGGCTGCCTCATAGTTTGCTATTTATTTTTTCCAAAAATCATTTCTAGGTACATAAGTACCTATTTAATCATAAATACATGGTTTGGTGGCGATACGTCGAGGTTTGGGCGGTGGTCGAGGGCCCCAACTCTAGAGCGCGTAAACTCGCATGCCCGCTGCGTGGTCACCGCGTGACTGTGGCGTTGCCATGTGTTCTGGGCGGCCTAGGCACGTCTAGTGGGTTGGCCACTCCCCAGGTAGGTGCTAGGAATAAAATTACAACATAAGATTCTCATGAGGAGACCGATCGATGCTCAAACATGAATTAGCAACCAAGTGTTTGATTAGCGGTACAGAAAATGCACATGGCTAATGGGCGTGAGTTTTGGTTGAGGATGATCAGGTACTAAGAAGACCGTCTTCACAAATTTTCAGCTCAAAAGGAGGAGTCTAGGTGGTACTTGCTTTGCAAAGTACCACACTGGACATAAATACGAATGTTGAAGATGGGCTCAAAATAATGAATGGATTGAGCTGGCATTTGGTGGAGGATAGTTATTTGGGCATAGGAAAGCACTGTAGAAAATGGATACCATTTGGACATGCCAAAGTGGTACTTCCTTCACAAAGTGTTTTTTTGAACAGAATAGGAAAATGAATATTTTTGAATTATTTTTGAACTAGGCAAGGAAGTTTTTTTACATATTTGACGAAGATATGACCCAAAGAATTTATGAGATTTTTTGGGGAATTTTGGGAATGACAGAAATATAGGTTGCTTCACAACCTAGGGCAAAAACTGCCACATGGACATGACACATAGGCAAAACTGATGAGGTGGCGCCTAGTCGTAGCAACCCACCACAATTTTCAAGGTTATGACCATCTATATTGGTCATGAACAGCTAGAAATAAGGCAGCGAACCAGTGCTATCTGCTTTGTGACCATTTCGTGTAAGGAAATTATGACCTTTCTGACCAAAATGGTCGTTATAGTTTAGGGTTTGGAGCCCCCCGAACAGCTTTTGACCAATTGGTCTGAAATGGTCATAGATCTATGACCAATTCTTCCAGGGTCACTAACAAAAGGTCATAAGTTGACATATTTCTTGTAGTGGCCATGAGCCGGCCACCACTACTTCGCCTTCACCGGCGTTGCTTCGAGCGCGACGACAGCCGCAGCTCCGGGTTGCCATCTCCGTCTCGTACTGCTGCTGAGTCGCGGTTCCGTTCCAACGCGCTCGGGGCCCCGAATCTCGCGCTGCCTCGAGCCACCACTGCTCGGCCTCGCTTTGAACCGATTTCGGGCCCACGCCTCTATGGCTTCACCTGTGCCCGTGTCGCAAGCTGGCCTTGCCTCACAGCCGTCTCTGCCGTGGCCTTGAGCCGCGGCCTCCGCTGCCGTTCCGGCCCCGAGCCGTCTGTGCCAAATTGCCTAACCGCCATGGCCACGGTGAGCCGCTCCTGTCGCATTCCAGGTTGTCCTGTTGCTGCTGATCTGCCGGCGCGCTATTCCTCTGCCCGGGAGAGCCGCCGTTCCAGCAAGAGAACCGCCGAGAGGTGGTGTTTGCCGGAGCTTCCACTATATACAAGAGACGTCGTCGTACTACTTTGCTTCTAGTATTGATACACACGTGAGAAGAAATTAGGCCAAGGAGAATCGTTGTCTCATGCGTTCGTTTTTTCCCGTTTTTCTTGTGGCCACTGCCGCTTCCGTGATGATTGAAGACAAGTCACGTCAACTACTGGTGCTACTTAAATTCCGTGAGATCAAGAATACCGCATCCGTTGGTAGCTAATTCTATTACTAATATAGAAGCACTAGTACTGGTTGGCTGATCGTTGCTTCGTCCATTATCTACCGGGTGATATTTTTCCTATATATCAGTACATGTTAATTCTTCTGGAAACAATTACTCTGTCTTTCAATATATTTTATGCAGGACAAAGTCTACTACAAAAGTGACAACATAAATATAAGACTCGCACCGGTTTAAATGTTGTGGCCAATTCTCGTGCCTGCATCGGCTACCACCGCTGTGGCTGACTCGTCAGTCCGCGCACTGGTCTCCAACACCGCGGCCGACTCCCTCGCCAATAGACGTGCGCGTGCCACCGCTTCCGCGGTCCGGTCTACATCAACACGCCGGTGCCGCACCCGTCCTCACAAACTGGCCCAGCGGATACGCGTGTGTGTCGCTACCCCCGTCGCTGCATTTACATCAATACGCGGCTGGTTCATCTGTTCTCCAGGCGAATCTGGTGATATCTATCCTATTTATTTTTAATACATATTAATTTACCCGAGCAAAAATACCTCGCCCTGCTATAGTTTGTATGCAGAAAAAATCATTCATTACAAGGCGATATTATACCGCGGAGATGAAGCCCGCCAACATCATCCGGCACAAGTGGACGTCGTTACTCAACGGACTCCCGCGCCGGTTTATAGTACTGTGGCCGTCTCTTGCGACCACACCGATTTACAATGCCGTGACCGTCTCTCGCGACCGCGCCGATTTACAGTGCCGTGGCCGTCTTTCACTACCGCGCCGGTTTACCACCAGGAGGACAACTAGCCCGTCGGCGCCGGCCGACCCATTTGTTATCCGAGCAAATCAGGTGTTATCCTTCCTGTATATTTTATCAAGACATTTTATTTCCTATGAGCACCATTATACTGTCCTATTGGTATTTTTATATACATGTGAGATTATTATTTTACTGCGGGAATAAAGCACACACTGGCAATATTCTACAATGGCGTTTGCTCTGTGTCGCACTACCCATTGACAGTTGAACGACCGGTTCATGCGTCCGCTTAAAACACGGAGGACAACTGGCTTATCTGCGCCGGTTTACAACTGCGGCCGATTCATATGTCTGTGCTGCCTCTGACACTGTGGTCGTTTTACTATCCGCACTGCGGTCCGGTCTATTCAACATACCAGGTTGACTAACAGACCCTGATGAGGATCAAAAAGGTCCAAATACATCAGGTGATATCCATCTAAATCTATTTCCTTGGTATATATCATTTTCATCAAGAAAACAAGATGCTTTGATCAGTCTATTTTGCTATGCAGAACAATTCTATAAGCGACCAAACATGACTTGCCATAGAAGCGCAACTCTCTCATAGGTACCCTACCTCCACAGTCACTAGGGGGCTACGGATCACATTCGAATCCTCGCTTAATCCCTTATGGTACGGTTTATATAATCGTCTTCGAATCATCGCCCTTTGGATCACATCCATTGATTGGCAAAAGAAAAGTTCTTGCTCCTTGGATTACATCCGTTGATTGGCAAAAGAAAAGTTCTTGCTCCTTGGATTACATCCATTGATTGGCAAAAGAAAAGTTCTTGCTCCTTGGATTACATCCATTGATTGGCAAAAGAAAAGTTCTTGCTACTTGGATTACATCCATTGATTGGCAAAAGAAATCATTGCTCCTTGGATTGCACCCATTCATTGGCAAAATGAGTCATAGCCCTTTGGGTCGCATCCATTGATTGGCAAATATGGAGCCTGGCAGCTCGCAAAAAGCCTCGACTACATGGTCTTATTTGCAACAGTGTCTTGTGTTTTGTGATTTTTCAAAGTTTTCTGTGGTTTTTGATCCGGAACTGGGCAACTGCAAAGTTGACCACATATCTACAACGAAAAAGTCCGGGTCATGAACACCAGCATAAGTTCAAAGTCTGGGTCATAAACACCAGCAAGAGTTAAACCGGCGTTCATCGTAACCCAGATCGGCCTTCATGATGAGCCGACAAAGAGCCAGAAAGCAGATTGACAGTACAGGATCAGTTATAATGACCGGTGTTTATTAAACCGGCCTGGCTTTCGACTATAAGTTGCCAGTATGAGATAAAATAATGACCGGTGTTTATTAACCCGGCCTGGTTGGGATCAAATATCACTGGAACCGGTTTTCAAACCGGATTATATTCTTCAAATCTTTAAATAGCCAACATGGCTGGATGTTTATTATGGTTATCAATAACCAATATTATGATTGAGGTTTTCAAAGTCGCTTCAGCGCAATGGATATCATATTGTCAGTGGTATGATTTATTCCCGAGTCGCTGCAGGCTTACAACCTGGCACTTGGAGGCTACATTATTCAAATTAAGATTACATCAAATACACAAGTCTCATGTCGCTGCAAGCATGCACCATGACACTTGGGGGCTAATGCAAAGTCATTTTTTGCTCACTTTATTGAAGACCCGACTCATCACATTATAATGAGCCGGCCCTTGGGGACTACCAATCGCTCCTGTCAACAATTCAAGGTACACAAGTATTAATCCATTATATTGAAGGGTCCACTGCTCAGTTGGTAAAGCACAAAGCTCTTAACCTTGTGGACGTGGGTTCAAACCCCACGATGGAAGTTACGTTATATAATGTTATTTTCAATGTTTATATCTACAAAGTCCCTGCTCATTATTGCATAATGACCCGACACTTGGGGGCAACATAATATGGAATATTCAGTTTCATAGTGATTGGGAAGAACAATCCGCATTTCTTCAAGATTGCAATTTTTATATTGAAACAAGTCTTAAGCTATCACTATGTTCTCCTCTTAAGACTTGGGGGCTACATGTAATATGAATATAAAGGAGGAACATCTTCAAATTCTCAGTTTTGGGTAAGTCCGCAAGATTAATTGTGTGACCCGGCGTTGGCAACAATCGTAACCCGGCGTCCATAAACAGACATGACCTGGGATCATCAGTTTTTATAACCCGACAATTTTGGCAATCATAAACCGGCAAGTTCTACATCCTCAAACCGACTGGATATCAGTTGAATATTTCAAAGACCAATATTTTTGTCAAGTCAGAGCATTGAAGGCCGATTCAAATCGATTCATTATTTACTAAATATCTTCTGCAAGAAAATTGATTATGAAGCTGGTCTGTTGACCCGGATTTTCTAGAAGAAGGACAAGGACTTAAGGATAGTCAGGTGCCGGTTTACAAGAATTTTTAACCCGGAGCACAACCTATCAAATTTGTTCTCGTAGGAAGGATCAAGTTTAACATGGATAAATCCAAATTAAACTAGGGGCTAATGTCTGGGATATACCACGCAGCGTAACCCGGCCGGAAGTATAACCCAGCCGGACTTGGCGGTTTACTTAAGACGGTTTACACTTGGCAATTTACTGGTAACCCTGCAGGCGGATCATGGATGACAAGGCCCAAGGCCCAGAAGGCCGGTTCATGTATGGTGGGCCGGTTTATGAAGAAAGCACAAGGAATATTCTCTTACAAAAGAAGCAAGACTAGGACTCCTTGTAATAAAGCAATCCTAATCCTACTAGGACTAGTCATGTAACCTGCCCCTTCAACATATATAAGGAGGGGCAGGGCTCCCCAAAGAGGGACAAGTTTAGACAAGTTCTCACAAGTTTCTAAGGCTAGACACCAAGAGCCGGTTTACCGGCGACACCATGAGGATCATAATGAGATCTAGCCTCAAACATCACGTAGGGCTATTTCCGAATGATGGTTCCTGGGGCCCGAAGCTATCTAAACCCTTGTCTTGCATCGCGTCTCTCGATTCCGCTCAACCCCTCTCAAGATACTACATAGATGCGCGGCCTCACGACTAAGTCCGCTAAACCGGACATCTGCCGTGCCAATTCCACGACAGGTCCGAAATGATTTTCGTGGTTGCTGAACCCCAGGGTGCCCTTACATGTCGTTCATCAACACTCGCCGTTTTGGCCTATTCTGGCCCGTTTCATGGGCTATTACCTACTGTTTTGGGGTCCCGGAGCGATTTCCATGATTAACGATCCCCGAGGTGCATTTACGTGTTCGACATCAAAACTCACAGTTTTGGCTGATTCTCGCCCGTATCGTGGACTATTAGGGATTATGTTTAGGGTTTAGAGTTTAGGATTTTGGGTCCCGGAGAGATTTTCATGGTAGCTGAACCCAAGGTGCGCTTACGTGTCGTTCATCATCACTCGCCGTTTTCGGTGTTTCTGGCCCGTTTCAATAACTTACCCTTTTGGCCGATTCTGGCCCGTTTCATGGACTATTACTCATCGTTTTGGGGTTCCGGAGTGATTGTCTAGGTTGCTGAACCCTATGGTGCACTTACGCGTTGTTCATCAACACTTGCAGTTTTGGTCGATTCTAACCCGTTTCATGGGCTACAACTCTCCATTTTGGCTCCCGAGATGCTTGCTCTAGTCCATAGAAGGATCGCTGGAGCTAGCATAGCTTTTAGCATCCTTAGGATCGACAAAACCTTTCTGATTGTATCACATACAACCTTTCCTTACGAAAACTGGTAAGGAAACTTGTTTTGACATCCATCTGCCAGATTTTATAAATACAGCTAATGCTAACTTGATTCCGACGGACTTAAGCATCGCTACAGGTGAGAAAATCTCATCGTAGTCAACTCCTTGAACTTGTGAAAAACTCTTTGCCACAAGTCGAGCTTCATTGACGGTGACATTACCGTCCACGTCTGTCTTCTTCTTAAAGATCCATTTATCTCAATGGCTTGTCGATCATTGGGCAAGTCCACCAAAGTCCATACTTTGTTTTGATACATGGATCCTATCTCGGATTTCTCGGCTTCTAACCATTTGTCGGAATATGGGCCCACCATTGCTTCTCCATAGTTCGTAGGTTCATTGTTGTCCAACAACATGACTTCTAAGACAGGATCACCGTACCACTCAGGAGTAGTACATATCCTTGTCGACCTACGAGGTTCGATAGTAACTTGATCCGAAGCTTCATGATCACTATTATTAGTTTCCTCTTCAACAGTCGTAGGTTCCACAGAAACATCTTTCTGTGTTGCACTACTTTCTGGTTGAAGTGAGGGTTCGACAACTTCATCAAGTTCTATCTTCCTCCCACTCAAATCTTTCGAGAGAAACTCCTTCTCGAGAAAGGACCCGTTCTTAGCGACAAACATTTTTGTCCTTGGATCTGAGATAGAAGGTATACCCAACTGTTACCTTTGGGTATCCCATGAAGATGTATTTGTCCGTTTTGGGTTCGAGCTTTTTCCAGCTGAAGCCATAAGCATCGCAGCCCCAAACATTGAGAAATGACAACTTTGGTTTCTTGCCAAACCATAGTTCATACGGCATTGTCTCAACGGACTTAGACGGTGCCCTATCTAAAGTGAATGCAGCTGTCTCTAATGCATAACCTCAAAATAATAGCGGTAGATCGATAAGAGACATCATAGATCGCACCATATCTCATAAGGTTCGATTACGACGTCCGGACACACCATTACGCTGTGGTGTTCCAGGTGGCTTCAACTGCGAAACGATTCCACAATGTCTTAAGTGATTGCCAAACTCATAACTCAGAAAATCTCCCCTTGATCAGATCTTTAGGAACATGATCTTCTTGTTATGATGATTCTTAACTTCACTCTGAAATTGCTTGAACTTTTCAAACGTTTCAGACTTTCGCTTCATTAAGTAAATATACCCATATCTACTCAAATCGTCAGTGAAGATGAGAAAATAACGATATCCACCACACGCCTTAATTCTCATTGGATCACACACATCAGCATGTATGATTTCCAACAAGTCACTTGCCCGTTTCATTTTACCTGAAAACGGGATCTTAGTCATCCTGCCCATGAGGCATGGCTCGCATGTGTCAAGCGATTCAAAATCAAGTGACTCCAAATATCCATCAGCATGGAGTTTCTTCATGCATTTTTATGCCAAAATGACCTAAGTGGCAGTGCCACAAGAAAGTGGTACTATCATTATTAACTATACATCTTTTGGCGTTAATATTATTATCATGTGTATTACTATTATCGAGATTCAATAAACCATTGGGTGCATGACCATAAAGGTATTATTCATGTAAACAGAATAACCATTATTCTCTAACTTAAATGAATAACCGTATTGCAATGAACATGATCTAATCATATTAATGCTCAACGTAGACACCTGATAACTTTTATCTAGGTTCAACACCAATCCCGAAGGTAGAGGGAGCGTCCGATGATGATCTTATCAACCTTGGAAACACTTCCAACACACATCGTCACCTCGCCCTTAGCTAGTCTCCGTTCAGTCCGTAGCATTTGTTTCAAGTCACTAATAATAGCAACTGAACCGGTATCCAATACCCAAGTGCTACAAGGAGTACTAGTAAGGTACACATCAATAACACGTATATCAAACATACTTTGTTGAAGTTGCCAGCTTTCCTATCTACCATGTATTTGGGGTAGTTCCGCTACCATGTGACGTTCACCTTACAATAGAAGCACTTAGTCTCAAGGTTTGGGTTCAACCTTGGGTTCCTTCATTAGCGCGACAACTGGTTTGCCATTCATGAAGTTTCCCTTCTTGCCCTTGCCCTTTTGAAACCAGTGGTCTTGTTAAACCATCAACACTTGATGCTCCTTCCTGATTTCTACTTTTGCGGTCTTAAGCACCGCTAATAGCTCCGGGATCATCTCCATCCTTTGCATGTCATAGTTCATCACGAAGTTCTAGTAGCTTGGTGATAGTGTCTGGAGAATTCCGTCAACCACTATCTCATCTGGAAGATTAACTCCCACTTGGTTCAAGTGATTATAGCACCCAGACATTCTGAGCACATGCTCACTAGTTGAGCTATTCTCCTCCATCCTTTTGGCAAAAGAACATGTCAGAGGTCTCATACCTCTCAACATGGGCATGAGCCTGAAATCCCAATTTCAGCTCTTAGAACATCTCATATGTTCTATGGCGTTCAAAACGTCATTGGAATCCGAATTCTAAGCCGTAAAGTATGGTGCACTAAACTATCAAGTAGTCATCAGGACGTGTCTGTCAGGTGTTCACAATATCCATAGACAATGTTGTAGGGGTCTGCACATCGAGCGGTGCATCAAAGATGTAAGCTTTCTGTGTAGCAGTGAGGACACTCCTCGGACTACGGACCCAGTCCGCATCATTGCTTACAATATCTTTCTACTTAGTCTTTCTCTAGGATCGTATTAAACAGGGAGCTACAACGCAGTTATTGGTCTACAACATAATTTACGAAGACAACTTAGACTATTGTTCATGACAATTAAGTTCATCTAATGAACTCCCACTCAGATAGACATCTCTCTAGTCATCTAAGTGATACATGATCTGAATCGACTAGGCCGTGTCCGATCATCACGTGAGACGGACTAGTCATCAATGGTGAACATGTTCATGTTGATCGTATCTTCTATACGACTCATGTTCCACCTTTCGGTCTTCCGTGTTCCGTGGCCATGTCTGTACATGGTAGGCTTGTGAACCTTAAGTGTATTGCGTGTGTAAATCTGGCTTACACCGTTGTATGCGAACGTTAGAACCTATCACACCCGATCATCACGTGGTGCTTCGGAACAACGAACCTTAGCAACGGTGCATAGTTAGGGGGAACACAATTCTTTAAATTTTAGTGAGAGATCATCTTATTTACAACCGTCGTTCTAAGCAAATAAGATATAAAACATGATAAACATCACATGCAATCAAATAGTGACATGATATGGCCAATATCATTTTGCTCCTTTTGATCTTCATCTCCGGGGCTCCATGATCATCATCGTCACCGGCATGACACCATGATCTCCATCATCATGATCTCCATCATCATGATCTCCATCATCGTGTCTTCATGAAGTCGTCTCGTCAAACATTACTTCTACTACTATGGCTAACGGTTAGCAATAAAGTAAGGTAATTACATGGCGTTTTCAATGACACGCAGGTCATACAATAAAATAAGACAACTCCTATGGCTCCTGCCGGTTGTCATACTCATCGACATGCAAGTCGTGATTCCTATTACAAGAACATGATCAATCTCATACATCACATATATATCATTCATTACATCCTTTTGGCCATATCACATCACACGGCACATGCTGCAAGAACAAGTTAGACGACCTCTAATTGTTGTTGCAAGTTTTTACGTGGGTGCTATAGGTTTCTCGCAAGAACGTTTCTTACCTACATCAAAACCACAACGTGATATGCCAATTTCTATATACCCTTCATAAGGACCCTTTTCATCGAATCCGATCCGACTAAAGTGGAAGAGACAGACACCCGCTAGCCACCTTATGCAACTAGTGCATGTCAGTCGGTGGAACCTGTCTCACGTAAGAGTACGTGTAAGGTCGGTCCGAGCCGCTTCATCCCACGATGCCGCCAAATCAAGATAAGACTAGTAACGGCAATTAAATTGACAAATCGACGCCCACAACTACTTTGTGTTCTACTCGTGCAAGAAACTACACATAGACCTGGCTGTGATACCATTGTTGGGGATCGCAGCAGAAAATCAAAATTTTTCCTACGCATCACCAAGATCTATCTATGGAGTAATCTAGCAACGAGGGGAAAGGGAGTGCACCTACATACCCTTATAGATCGCGATGCGGAAGCGTTGCAAGAACGCAGATGAAGGAGTCGTACTCGATGCGATTCAGATCGTGGTTGATTCCGATCTAAGCGCCGAACAACGGCGCCTCCGCGTTCAACACACGTGCAGCCCGATGACGTCTCCCACGCCTTGATCCAGAAAGGAGAGATGGAGAGGTTGGGGAAGACTCCATCCAACAGCAGCACGACGGCGTGGTGGTGGTCGAGGAGCACGGGACTCCAGCAGGGCTTCGCCAAGCACTGCGAGAGACGAGGAGGGAGAGAGGTAGGGCTGCGCTAAGCCAAAGAGGTCAAACCGTATGTTGGGCAGGGAGGGACGGAAGGGGGAAGGGAGGGGCTACGCCCCCTTTAGGGTTTTCCACCCCTAGGGGTGCGGCCACCCCAGATCCCATCTAAGGGTGGCGGCCAGAGGGGGAGAGGGAGAGGGGGGCGCACCAGATTGGGCCCTAGGGTTTGCACCCCCTCCCCTCTTGGAGGCACCTTGGGCCCTGGTGGGGGGGCGCACCAGCCCACCTGGGGCTGGACCCCTCCCACATTTGGCCCACGCAGCCCTCTGGGGCTGGTGGCCCCACCCGATGGACCCCCGGGACCCTCCCGGTGGTCCCGGTACGCTACCGATAGCGCCCGAAACTTTTCCGGTGACCAGAACGGGACTTCCCATATATGAGTCTTTACCTTCTGACCATTTCGGAACTCCTCGTGACGTCCGAGATCTCATCCGGGACTCCGAACAACATTCGGTAACCGCATACATACTTTCCCTATAACCCTAGCGTCATCGAACCTTAAGTGTGTAGACCCTACGGGCTCGGGAGTCATGCAGACATGGCCGAGACAACTCTCCGGTCAATGACCAACAACGGGATCTGGATACCCATGTTGGCTCCCACATGCTCCACGATGCTCTCATCGGATGAACCATGACGTCAAGGATTCAATCAATCCCGTATACAATTCCCTTTGTCTATCGGTACAATACTTGCCCGAGATTCGATCGTCATTATCCCGATACCTTGCTCAATCTCGTTACCGGCAAGTCTCTTTACTCATTCCGTAACACATCATCCCATGATCAACTCCTTGATCACATTGTGCACATTATGATGATGTCCTACCGAGTGGGCCTAGAGATACCTCTCCGTCACATGGAGTGACAAATCCCAGTCTCGATTCGCGCCAACCCAAAAGACACTTTCGGAGATCCCTGCAGTGCACCTTTATAGCCACCCAGTTACGTTGTGACGTTTGGTACACCCAAAGCATTCCTACGATATCCGGGAGTTGCACAATCTCATGGTCTAAGGAAAAGATACTTGACATTCAGAAAAGCTTTTAGCATATGAACTACATGATCTGTGCTAGACTTAGGATTAGGTCTTTTCCATCACATCATTCTCCTAATGATGTGATCCCATTATAAATGACATCCAATGTCCATGGTCGTGAAACCGCGACCATCTGTTGATCAACGAGCTAGTCAACTAGAGGCTTACTAGGGACATGGTGTTTGTCTATGTATCCACACATGTATCTGAGTTTCCTACCAATACAATTCTAGCATGGATAATAAACAATTATCATGAACAAGGAAATATAATAATAACCAATTTATTATTGCCTCTAGGGCATATTTCCAACATCTAGCCCGTATCATGGACTATTACTCACCGTTTTGGGGTCCCGAAAAGATTTTCATGGTTGCTGAACCCAGGGTGCCCTTACGTGTCGTTCATCAACACTCGCCGTTTTGGCCTATCCTGGCACGTTTCATGGGCTATTACCTACTGTTTTGGGGTTCTGGAGCGATTTCCATGGTTAACGATCCCCGAGGTGCATTTACGTGTTCGACATCAAAACTCCCAGTTTCAGCCGATTCTCGCCCATATCGTGGACTATTAGGGATTGTGTTTAGGGTTTAGGGTTTTGGGTCCCGGAGACATTTTCATGGTTGCTGAAATCAAGGTGTGCTTACGTGTCATTCATCATCACTCGCCGTTTTCGGTGATTCTGGCCCGTTTCAATAACTTACCCTTTTGCCCGATTCTGGCCCGTTTCATGGACTATTACTCATCGTTTTGGGGTTCCGGAGTGATTGTCAAGGTTGCTGAACCCTATGGTGCACTTACGCAGCGTTCATCAACACTTGCAGTTTTGGCCGATTCTAACCCGTTTCATGGGCTACAACTCACCATTTTGGCTCCCGAAGTGATTTCCACGATTAACGGTCCCGCGTTTACGTGTTCGTTACCGAAACTAACAGTTTCGGTCGGTTATGGCCCGTCTCGTGGACTATTACTCGCCATTTTGGGTCCCGGAGTGATTTTCATAGTTGTCGAACCACAAGGTGCGCTTATGTGTCGTTCCTCATCACTCCCCGTTTTGGGCGATTCTGGCCCGTTTCATGGGCTATTACTTACCGTTTTGGGGTCCCGGAGCGATTTCCACGATTGACGAACCCCGGGGTGCATTTACGTGTCGGGCATCAACACTCGTAGTTTCGGCCATTTCTGACCCGTATAGTGGACTACTACTCACCCTTTTGGGTCTCGGAGAGATTTTCATGGTTGCTGAACCCAAGGTGCGCTTACGTGTCGTTCATCATCACTCGCCGTTTTCGGTGTTTCTGGCACGTTTCAATAACTTACCCTTTTGGCCGATTCTTGCCCGTTTCATGGACTATTACTCATCGTTTTGGGGTTCCGAAGTGATTGTCAAGGTTGCTGAACGCTATGGTGCACTTACGCGTTGTTCATCAACACTTGCAGTTTTGGCCGATTCTAACCCGTTTCATGGGCTACAACTCACCATTTTGGCTCGCGAAGCGATTTCCACGATTAACAATCCCGCGTTTACGTGTTCGTTACCGAAACTAATAGTTTCGGTCGGTTCTGGCCCGTCTCGTGGACTATTACTCGCCATTTTGGGTCCCGGAGTGATTTTCATGGTTTTCGAACCACAAGGTGCGCTTATGTGTCGTTCCTCATCACTCCCCGTTTTGGCCGATTCTGGCCCGTTTCATCGGCTATTACTTACCGTTTTGGGGTCCCGGAGTGATTTCCACGATTGATGAACCCCGGGGTGCATTTATGTGTCGGGCATCAACACTCGTAGTTTCGGCCATTTCTGACCCGTATAGTGGACTACTACTCACCGTTTTGGGGTCCCGGGGCAATTTTCATGTCTGATGAAACCCGAGGTGCGTTTACATGTTGGTCATCAACACTCGTAGTTTTGGCCGATTCTGGTCCGTATGGTGGACTATTACTGACCGTTCGATTTTCATGGTTCTGAACCCCAGGGCGCCCTTACTTGTCGTTCATCAACACTCGCCGTTTTAGCCTATTCTGGCCCGTTTCATGGGCTATTACCTACTGTTTTGGGGTCCCGGAGCGATTTCCATGATTAACGATCCCCGTGGTGCATTTACGTGTTCGACATCAAAACTCCCAGTTTCGGCCGATTCTCGCCCGTATCGTGGACAATTAGGGATTATGTTTAGGGTTTAGGGTTTTGGGTTTTGGGTCCCGGGTGGTTTTCATGGTTGCGCAACCCAAGGTGCGCTTACGTGTCGTTCATCATCAATGGCCGTTTTCGGTGATTCTGGCCTGTTTCAATAACTTACCCTTTTGGTCAATTCTGGCCCGTTCTATGGACTATTACTCATCGTTTTGGGGTTCCGGAGTGATTGTCAAGGATGTTGAACCCTATGCTGCACTTACACGTCGTTCATCAACACTTGCAGTTTTGGCCGATTCTAACTCGTTTCATGGGCTACAACTCACCGTTTTGGCTCCCGGAGCGATTTCCACGATTAACGATCCCGCGTTTACGTGTTCGTTGCCGACACTAATAGTTTCGGCAGATTCTGGCCCGTTTCGTGGGCTATTACTCACCGTTTTGGAGTCTCAGAGCGATTTCAACGATTAACGGTCCCAATTTGCGTTTACGTGTTCGTCATCCAAACTCGCAGTATCGGCCAATTCTGGCCCGTTTCGTGGGCTATTGCTCACCGTTTTGGAGCCCCGGAGTGATTTTCATGGTTGCTGAACCCCAAGGTGCGCTTACGTGTCATTCATCAAGACTCGGTGTTTTGGCCTATTCTGCCCGTTTCGTGGACTATTACTCGCCATTTTGGGTCCCGGAATGATTTTCATGGTTGCCGAACCACAAGGTGCGCTTAGGTGTCGTTCCTCATCACTCGCTGTTTTGGGCGATTCTGGCCCGTTTCATGGGCTATTACTTACCATTTTGGGGTCCCGGAGCAATTTCCACGATTGACGAACCCCGGGGTGCATTTACGTGTCGGTCATCAACACTCGTAGTTTCGGCCATTTCTGACCCGTATCGTGCACTATTACTCACCGTTTTGGGGTCCCGGGGCGATTTTCATGACTGATGAACCCCGAGGTGCCTTTACGTGTCGGTCATCAACGCTCGTAGTTTTGGCCGATTCTAGCCCGTATCATGGACCATTACTCACCGTTTTGGGGTCCCGAAACGATTTTCATGGTTGCTGAACCCAGGGTGCCCTTACGTGTCGTTCATCAACACTCGCCGTTTTGGCCTATCCTGGACCGTTTCATGGGCTATTACCTACTGTTTTGGGGTCCCGGAGCGATTTCCATGATTAACGACCCCCGAGGTGCATTTACGTGTTCGACATAAAAACTCCCAGTTTCAGCCGATTCTCGCCCATATCGTGGACTATTAGGGATTATGTTTAGGGTTTAGGGTTTTGGGTTTTGGGTCCCGGAGAGATTTTCATGGTTGCTGAACCCAAGGTGCGCTTACGTGTCGTTCATCATCACTCGCCATTTTCGGTGATTCTGGCCCGTTTCAATAACTTACCCTTTTGCCCGATTCTGGCCCGTTTCATGGACTATTACTCATTGTTTTGGGGTTCCGGAGTGATTGTCAAGGTTGCTGAACCCTATGGTGCACTTACGCGTCGTTCATCAACACTTGCAGTTTTGGCCGATTCTAACCCGTTTCATGGGCTAAAACTCACCATTTTGGCTCCCGAAGCGATTTCCACGATTAACGATCCCGCGTTTACGTGTTCGTTACCGAAACTAACAGTTTTGGTCGATTCTGGCCTGTTTCGTGGACTATTACTCGCCATTTTGGGTCCCGGAGTGATTTTCATGGTTGTCGAACCACAAGGTGCGCTTATGTGTCGTTCCTCGTCACTCTCCGTTTTAGGCGATTCTGGCCCGCTTCATGGGCTATTACTTATGTTTTTGGGGTCCCAGAGCAATTTCCACGATTGACGAACCCCGGGGTGTATTTACGTGTCGGGCATCAACACTCGTAGTTTCAGCCATTTCTGACCTGTATAGTGGACTATTACTCACCGTTTTGGGGTCCCGTGGCAATTTTCATGACTGATGAACCCCGAGGTGCATTTACGTGTCGGTCATCAACACTCGTAGTTTTGGCCGATTCTGGCCCGTATCATGGACTATTACTGACCATTTTGGGGTCCCGAAACGATTTTCATGGTTGCTGAACCCCAGGGTGCCCTTACGTGTCGTTCATCAACACTCGCCGTTTTGGCCTATTCTGGCCCGTTTCATGGGCTATTACCAACTGTTTTGGGGTCCCGGAGCGATTTCCATGATTAACAATTCCCGAGGTGCATTTACGTGTTCGACATCAAAACTCCCAGTTTCGGCCGATTCTCGCCCGTATTGTGGACTATTAGGGATTATGTTTAGGGTTTAGGGTTTTGGGTCCCGGGTGATTTTCATGGTTGCGCAACCCAAGGTGCGCTTACGTGTCGTTCATCATCATTGGTCGTTTTCGGTGATTCTGGCCCGGTTCAATAACTTAACCTTTTGGCCAATTCTGGCCCGTTCCATGGACCATTACTAATCGTTTTGGAGTTCCGGAGTGATTGTCAAGGTTGCTGAACCCTATGGTGCAATTACGCGTCGTTCATCAACACTTGCAGTTTTGGCCGATTCTAACTCGTTTCATGGACTACAACTCACCGTTTTGTCTCCCGGAGCGATTTCCACGATTAACGATCCCGCGTTTACGTGTTCGTTACCGAAACTAATAGTTTCGGCGGATTCTGGCCCGTTTCGTGGGCCATTACTCACCGTTTTGGAGTCTCAGAGCGATTTCAACGATTAACGATCCCAATGTGCGTTTACGTGTTCGTCATCCAAACTCACAGTATCGGCCAATTCTGGCCCGTTTCTTGGGCTATTACTCACCGTTTTGGAGCCCCGGAGTGATTTTCATGGTTGCCGAACCCCAAGGTGCGCTTACGTGTCTTTCATCAGGACTCAGTGTTTTGGCCTATTCTGGCCCGTTTCGTGGACTATTACTCGCCATTTTGGGTCCCGGAGTGATTTTCATGGTTGCCGAACCACAAGGTGCGCTTATGTGTCGTTCCTCATCACTCGCTGTTTTGGGCGATTCTGGCCCGTTTCATGGGCTATTACTTACCGTTTTGGGGTCCCGAAGCAATTTCCACGATTGATGAACCCCGGGGTGCATTTACGTGTCGGTCATCAACACTCGTAGTTTCGACCATTTCTGACCTGTATCGTGGACTATTACTCACCGTTTTGGGGTCCCGGGGCGATTTTCATGACTGATGAACCCCGAGATGCGTTTACGTGTCGGTCATCCACGCTCGTAGTTTTGGCCGATTCTAGCCCGTATCGTGGACTATTACTCATTGTTTTGGGGTCCCGAAACGATTTTTATGGTTGCTGAACCCAGGGTGCCCTTACGTGTCGTTCATCAACAATCGCCGTTTTGGCCTATGCTGGACCGTTTCATGGGCTATTACCTACTGTTTTGGGGTCCCGGAGCGATTTCCATTATTAACGATCCCCGAGGTGCATTTACGTGTTCGACATCAAAACTCCCAGTTTCGGCCGATTCTCGCCCATATCGTGGACTATTAGGGATTATGTTTAGGGTTTGGAGTTTAGGATTTTGGGTCCCGGAGAGATTTTCATGGTTGGTGAACCCAAGGTGCGCTTACGTGTCGTTCATCATCACTCGACGTTTTCGATGATTCTGGCCCGTTTCAATAACTTACCCTTTTGCCCGATTCTGGCCCGTTTCATGGACTATTACTCATCGTTTTGGGGTTCCGGAGTGATTGTCAAGGTTGCTGAACCCTATGGTGCACTTACGCGTCGTTCATCAACACTTGCAGTTTTGGCCGATTCTAACCCGTTTCATGGGATACAACTCACCATTTTGGCTCCCGAAGCGATTTCCACGATTAACGATCCCGCGTTTACGTGTTCGTTACCGAAACTAACAGTTTCGGTCGATTCTGGCACGTTTCGTGGACTATTACTCGCCATTTTGGGTCCCGGAGTGATTTTCATGGTTGTCGAACCACAAGGTGCGCTTATGTGTCCTTCCTCATCACTCCCCGTTTTGGGCGATTCTGGCCCGTTTCATGGGCTATTACTTACCGTTTTGGGGTCCCGGAGCGATTTCCACGATTGACGAACTCCGGGGTGCATTTACGTGTCGGTCATCAACACTCGTAGTTTCGGCCATTTCTGACCCGTATCGTGGACTATTACGCACCGTTTTGGGTTCCCGGGGCGATTTTCATGACTGATGAACCCCGAGGTGCGTTTGCGTGTCGGTCATCAACGCTCGTAGTTTTGGCCGATTCTAGCCCGCATCATGGACTATTACTCACCGTTTTGGGGTCCCGAATGATTTTCATGGTTGCTGAACCCAGGGTGCCGTTACGTGTCGTTCATCAACACTCGTTGTTTTGGCCTATCCTAGACCGTTTCATGGGCTATTACCTACTGTTTTGGGGCCCCGGAGCGATTTCCATGATTAACGATCCCCGAGGTGCATTCACGTGTTCGACATCAAAGCTCCCAGTTTTGGCCGATTCTCGCCCATATCGTGGACTATTAGGGATTATGTTTAGGGTTTAGGGTTTCGGATCCCGGAGAGATTTTCATGGTTGCTGAACCCAAGGTGCGCTTACGTGTCGTTCATCATCACTCGCCGTTTTCGGTGATTCTGGCCCGTTTCAATAACTTACCCTTTTGCCCGATTCTGGCCCGTTTCATGGACTATTACTCAAAGTTTTGGGGTTCCGGAGTGATTGTCAAGGTTGCTGAACCCTATGGTGCACTTACGCGTCGTTCATCAACACTTGCAGTTTTGGCCGATTCTAACTCGTTTCATGGGCTACAACTCACCATTTTGGCTCCCGATGCGATTTCCACGATTAACGATTCCGCGTTTACGTGCTCGTTACCGAAACTAACAGTTTCGGTTGATTTTGGCCCGTTTCGTGGACTATTACTCGCCATTTTGGGTCCCGGAGTGATTTTTATGGTTGCCGAACCACAAGGTGCGCTTATGTGTCGTTCTTCATCACTCCCCGTTTTGGGCGATTCTGGCCCGTTTCATGGGCTATTACTTAACGTTTTGGGGTCCCGGAACAATTTCCACGATTGACGAACCCCGGGGTGCATTTACGTGTCGGGCATCAACACTCGTAGTTTCGGCCATTTCTGACCCGTATATTGGACTATTACTCACCATTTTGGGGTCCCAGGGCAATTTTCATGACTGATGAACCCCGAGGTGCGTTTACGTGTCGGTCATCAACACTCGTAGTTCTGGCCGATTCTGACCCGTATCGTGGACTATTACTGACCGCTTTGGGGTCCCGAAACGATTTTCATGGTTGCTGAACCCCAGGGTGCCCTTACGTGTCGTTCATCAACACTCGCCGTTTTGGCCGATTCTGGCCCGTTTCATGGGCTATTACCTACTGTTTTGGGATCCCGGAGCGATTTCCATGATTAACGATCCCCGAGGTGCATTTACGTGTTCGACATCGAAACTCCCAGTTTCGGCCGATTCTCGCCCGTATCATGGACTATTAGGGATTATGTTTAGGGTTTAGGGTTTTGGGTCCCGGGTGATATTCATGGTTGCGCAACCCAAGGTGCGCTTACGTGTCGTTCATCATCAATGGCCGTTTTCGATGATTCTGGCCCGTTTCAATAACTTACCCTTTTGCCCGATTCTGGCCCGTTTCATGGACTATTACTCATCGTTTTGGGGTTCCGGAGTGATTGTCAAGGTTGCTGAACCCTATGGTTGTCACATCCCTAGCTAGCACTTGCATTAGGACCTGACTAGAGTGTGCATCATGTTTACTTTCAAAGAAACTTGAAATGGGATTAACAGAAACCCCAGCACCCCCTCCCCTAACAACTAGGGTTTGCTAAAATATATTCCAATGTACCCAAAATGCCCTTCAAAATGTTCATCATTTCTGCCTTGGTCTTAAACCTCTGCCAAAAATGGTGCACAATTTTCTAGGACAATCTAGGGCTTTGGATTAAATCATATGGTATTTGAATTTGGGCATTTAAATACTTTTAAATATTTTAAATGCTCAAATAATCATGAACTATAATGTTTCCTACTGTTCATATTTTATACAGTAGGTATGACAAATGTCATGAGTTATAAAAATGTTTAGGCATTTTTAGTAAATGAACAAAGTTGCAAAAGAAATAAAACAGAAGGAAAATAGTAAAAGAAAAATAGGAAAAGTACTTACCTGAGCCCACTTACCTGCTGGCCCAGCCGGCCCAGCCCACCAGGGGCACCACCGTCTTCTTCGTCGCGCCAGCGCACGAAGCAGCTCGGTGGCGAGCGCCGCCGATGCGCCGGCCACCTCCTGCCTGCCTGGCTGGCCCCTCGGCCTTCTGGATGGTCTAGAACGACGCCACGGAGCCACCCCGACCGTTTCCCCCTCTCTCCCGTGTCTCTCCCCTCCTCTCTTCCCTCCGCCGAGCTCCCCCGAGCGAGCTCGTCGCCGACGACCGCAGACACCGCGCCCTACGCCACCTCTTCGCCTCCCAGAAGCACCACTAGCTCCGCCTCGTCGCCCCGAAGCTCCCCACCGACGCACACGACGCTAGGAGCTCCGCAACGTCCTCCTCGCCGTCGTCTTCAACCTCCGGCACCGGAGATCGCCGCCGCCCGTACGCCGTCGTCCGACCGTCCCCGAGCTCACTTCGACGCCCTCTGCGACCGCTGTGAGCTCACGCTTCGAACCCCCCCTCTCCACGGGCTCGTTTAGGCCTTGTAGCCGCCGCCCCCTTTGCTCACCGACGATCACCGCCGCCGGCCAACTCCCCGCCGTGGCCATAGGCACCGTACCTCGCGGCCGAGCACGCCGTTAGCTTCAGTAGGTCACCAGCAAGCTAACGCGAGCTTCAGCTCCTCCTCCCGTGCACTACAACACCATCCCGACCAACCCCGTGCGAGCACCGCCGCGGACGAGCTCGTCGCCGTCGACTCCGGCGACCCCTCGTCCAACCAGTGGCACCGCTGGATGCGGTACATCACCAGGAGCACACCGAGCCCATCCGCGCGGCAAATGGATGCCGGAATAGGGATTCCGACGAGTCGCCGCCGTGCGAAATGGTCGCCGCCGGCCAAACTCCGGCGGGCTGACGTGGCTCGATGATTAGGAGTTAACAGCATTTAGTTTAGTCACCACAGTCACTGACAGTGGGCCCCACTGTTAGTCAAACCCAGTCAACCCTGGTTATGACCGGAATTAGCTTCTAAGACACTGACATGTGGGACCCACCAGTCAGGTTTGACCTGGACTGGCCCTGTTGACTGCCTGACGTCAGCATGATGTCATGCTGGCGCAGTAAAGGTTTTTCTGGGATTTTTAGTTTTAAAATAATTCAGGAAATTCCAGAAAATACCCAAAACTTCTAAAAATCATATAAAATCAACCATAGCTCAGATGGAAAAGATTTATATATGAAAAATGATCAGAAAAATCCAATCTTTCCAATGGCACTGGTTTCATGCATGTTTGAACAAGTTAACTTGCTGTATATGTCAAAAACATGATAATGCACTTATTTAAATAATAGTTTGAACTTCAATTTGAATCCTTGATTCAAATAGGTTCAAACCCTTCTGGTTTTAGTTGCATTAGCCAACACACATGCATCTTGCCATGTCATAAACATGCATCATATTGTTGCATTTGTTTGTTAATGATTGCATCGTCGGTATTTCCTGTGTTAGGTCCTGCTCCCGAGGATACTGCTGCGTATCCAGTTGAAGAGCAGTACCCGACAACTACCTTGTCAGGCAAGCAATCATTGATCATTCCGATACAAACCCAATCTTCTCGCTCCTGCTCTCTTTTACTGCATTAAGGCAACAACACGTGAACTGCTACTTGCTGCGGTAGTTGAACCCTATTCCCTTGCATGACCTGTCATTGCCACAGTAAATAGTTGAAACCCACTAGCATGTGTAGGAGTTGATTGAGCCATGTGATGTGTGATCCACCATGCTATTTGTTTATGTTGCCTGCTATGCTTAGAGTTGTGTCTGGTCTGATTCATCTGGGTGATGGATCAGAGTGAAACAATCTTTCGATAAAGGGAAGGAAGTGTGGAATACGCTTGGTAAAGGTATCGATGAAAGGCCATGTAGGAGTACGTGGTGGGTTGTCTCATTGGAACCGTACATAGGACCCGAGATCTGTATGTGTGGTTCAAGTTGCAGTTACTACCATGCATTGGGCCCGAAACCAATGGACCCTCTCGGCTTATTAATTACCCTTGATCTCTGTCCAGGAGTTGCAACTAGTTTCTGGTGTTTATAGCTTACTGGAGGTCGTGCACAACGCTGACCCTCGGGGTGGGTTGTGATGCGACAGGTACGTGGCACGGTGTACCGGTTGCCCGTTTGGTGACTCGGGAACCCTGTACACATCGTTTGGGGCCGTGAGCGACACCCCGGCCGGATCTCCCCACGGATGGAACCCAAATAGGCGATAAACCTGGACGAGAGACTTGAGTAGTTAGTCAGGTCGTGGCCGACACCCTCGCCGGGCTTCCGCTTGAAGGTTGCCGAGTACACGCCGAGTAAACGGCGATAAGTGGTGGAAGCATGTATGAAGAAGTACACCCCTGCAGGGTTATCAAACTATTCGAATAGCCGTTGTTCGCGGTACGAACTACTTGGTTACTCTTACAGTTCATAGACAAGTTGATGGATACTACTAAAAGCCTCAAGATAAGCGTGAGTGCCTTGGATGGCCCTTCCGTAGGATGACGGAAGAGGATCCTCGGTAGTGTATTGATGTGGTGATTAGTGGACTCGTGTTCGTAATAACATCTTGCAATCCGTTGAGAGTTGTAGTATAGGTTAGCCAAGGTCAAAGCTGGCATTCTGCTATAAACTCCACTACCCCCTTTGATAATGTTGCATGTATGATAGGTTCTGTGGTAAGACTTGCTGAGTACCTTTGTACTAATGTTTGCTTAATAACTGTTGCAGAGGAGAACCCTGCCCCTGCTGATGGGTTCTACTTAGACGTTGACGTCGACGAGTAGCTTGACACCCAGACGGTGATCTGGAGCTTGTGAAGGGCCTTGTAGATAGTCAGGCTACACCAAGCCTGTTTTATTTTCTAAGTTGTCTGTACTCAGACATGTAGCTTCCGCTTGTGCTTGTATGACTGTATGACTTGAGTGTTGGGTCATGTGACCCCTACCTGTATGACTATGTTATGTATGGCTCTTGGAGCCTTTTAAATAAAGTACTTTGAGTCATAGAGTTCTGTTGTGATGCAATGTTGTATTTGCACATATTGAGCATATTGCGTGTATGATTGAAATGCTTGGTATGTGTGGGATCCGACACCTAGTTGTTTTCCTTTGGTAGCCCATCTTACAGGGAAATGCCTCCTAGTGATTCCAACGAGCCTTGGTAGCTTGCTACTGCTCGGAACACGTGGGCTGGCCGGCATGTGTCCTTCTTCGTTCCTGTGTCTGTCCCTTAGGGGAAATGTCACGCGTTGTTCCTTTAAGTCCATGTAGCTTGCTACGACTTGGGTTCATACGTTGATGACCGACACGTTCGTTGCTGGGTCATGGATGCCTGTCTCTGTAATTTAGTGCCGCTTTTGGTTTATAACTAGCCATGTCGGCCCGGATTCTCTGTCATATGGATGCTAGCGACACTGTCATATACGTGTGCCAAAATGCGCAAACGGTCCCGGGCCAGGTAAGGTGGCACCCGTGGGGTTACCGTGCGTGAGGCCGCAAAGTGATATGACGTGTTACAGCTAGATCGGTGTGACTTAGGATCGGGGTCCTGACAGCGTTGGCATCAGAGCTGGACTGCCTGTAGGTTTCTCAAGCCAAACTGGTCGATGTTGAGTCTAGAAAAATTCTTAGTTATATGTAGGGGAATTGATTGTGGAAGGGAACATAAGGCTCTTTTTACTCCTTTACCTTATGCCCTTCTGATCTGAGTCAGTCTATTCTTTCAACGGGGATTTAGGATTAGGCCTCTTATCCTTACTAGGTTCACGTGTTACTAATCCGTAGAATCTTAGGATTGTTGGTTTCAAGCCTCAGTTCAGTTTCTATCCTTTTGAGTATGATGATTGTTGAACCCGGAACCTTGATATGGAATTGTTGAGTGGGTATGCTATCATTTGTATGATGTCTCAAATCTTTGTTTGAGCATTTACAGATGTTATGCTGCCCGATTTCTTCCAGAAACATTAATGCCTTTGCATTATTTCGTGTTTCAGATGTCTGGCCGCATCCCTCACCAAGTGGTTCGTTTGACTCGGTGCATTAATGTGCCCGGTCACACGGCCATGCTAGTCCGTGTGATGACTGAGACTGGTTATCGCTGGTATCCTGAATACACCGTGGAGGAACAGTATCGGGATTTCAATCAAAGTCAGTATTTCTGCACAGTCCGGATATACCCCTCATATCCCGAAGCAAATGATCCCATCCATTGGTCTTATGGACTCGGGATTACCATCGAGATGGCAGTACAGGATGCCGCTTATTCGATGATGACCATTCTTCGTGCTAGGCATGCCCTGTTGCTGAACACTGAGTTCTGTTACATGCCAGCTTCACTCCCCGGAGAGGAAGGCTACTACACTGGTCTGTATACTGATGCTGCTCATGAAGAGCCACTGCTTCAGACTACTGTTCAGATGTTGGAGGATAGGGACCGTGAGGTCCGTGCCCTCCGAATGGAGCTGTATAACACCCGAGCCGCTCACTGGACTACTTTGACACGGCTTGCACCTGCTGTGCACGCCGGATATCTGGACATGCGGGATTTGTATCCTGTGCGGACTCTTCTGCCTGATCGCATGGATTGGCGTGACGTTGGGGGTATTACACCTCCACGTGGGCGTCGGTTACCACCAGCATCGGGACCGAGACCACACCCATGCCCTTATGGTCCACAGCCTTCGAGTGCTCGCGAGTTCCAAGATCCGTCTGTACCACTTCCAGGCTACGGTGGTAATCTTTACGAGGATTACTACGCGAATGTCTGAGCTAGTCCGTGGTAGTAGTAGTATTGTAGTAGTTGTATTTCCACAGTCCTGCGCGTCTTGTGGAATATGACTTAGTGTGTACTGAATTCCGGAGGTGTAGTTAAATAATGTATAGGAGCTTGGAATGCCTCTGATGGGATGTATCGTCTTTCACCGCAGTTGTACTTTAGCCTTGGCTTGTACTAAACTTTGTATGGTGTGTATGACCACTGGTGTATATATAGCAGTTCCTATATTACCATGTCGTACGGTTGAACATCCCGGCATTCTGTGTCATCCATTACATTCTGCACTTCTATGTCAAATTTTGCCATCCTTGTCTAAACCGTTGTTTTGTTTTCCTAGGATGGTCAACACTCGCAACACTCCTGCTGCTCAGGAGCAGGGTGAGGCTAGTGGGGCTAGAGATGGAAATCTGCCCCAGCCACCCTCTTTGGCGGAAGTTATGCTTGAAGCAGAACGAAACAAGAGAGAGACCAACCGTCTGCTGGAACGCATAGAGCAAAACACTGGGTTCCGTCAGAGGAATGACGTGGTGTCAATCCACGATTTTATCAAGATGTGTCCACCGAAGTTCCATCACTCCACTGAACCTCTGGATGCTGATGACTGGCTACATAGCATCACCCACAAGCTACACTCTGCCCGTGTGGCCGAAGCTGACAAGGTTATCTACGCCGCCTACCATCTTGAGGGCCCTGCCAGTCTTTGGTGGGAAAACTTTGAAGCTATGCGTCCTGCTGGCCAAGTCACTACCTGGGCTGAGTTCAGTGAGGCATTCCGTGAACATCACATTCCGGAAGGTCTCATGGATCGCAAGCGGGAGGAATTCTGCAATTTCACCCAGGGTCGGTTAACTGTGGATGGCTACAGTCGTGAGTTTGGTAATCTGGCACGCTATGCACCTGAAGAAGTATCCACCGATGCCAAGAAACAGGCGAGGTTCCGCAAGGGACTCAGCCCTGAACTCCGTCGTGATCTACGTCTGCACGAGTGCACTTCCTTCCAGAAGTTGGTTAACAAGGCTATCAGTGCTGAGACAGGCCAGACCGACTTCGAGGCCACCCGCAAGCATACTCGAGACCTTGGTTCCTCATCCGGCTCTGGCTCTCACAAGCGCCGTGTGTGGGTTCCTAACACTGCTCTGCCACCCAAGTATACACCGAGGCCATCCTATGAGGCGCCTCGTCCAACTCAACAGTTTGCACCTGCCAAGACCTATGGAGGTCCACCCTCCAACTTTGCTCCACGCCCTACCACTGTGACATGTTTCAAGTGTGGAGAACCGGGACACTACATGCGTGATTGTCCCCAGAATCAGCCAGGAAAACCCGTTGGCCGTGGCAAGCCAACCGGCAAGGTGAACTATGTCAAGCCAATCCCCACTGCACATGGTCATGTCAACTATGTTTCTGCCGAAGAAGCCTATGAGGATCCTAACGTCGTCCTTGGTACGCTTCTCGTAAACTGCCATCCGGCATCTGTTCTTTTCGATACTGAGCATCCCATTCGTTCATATCTGAGAGCTATGCTCGATTGCACAACATGACTTTTTGTGACATGCCTACTTCCATGGTTATTCAAACTCTTGGTTCAAAGTGGCAAACCTCTAGGGTAAGCCATGGAAATGAAATCCTTGTCGATAGACTTGTTTTCCTTGCATCTTTAATCGCTCTCAAGTCCTCGGATATAAACATCATTTTGGGTATGGATTGGATGACAACTCATTACGCCAAAATTGATTGCTTTACTAGGACCGTTCAACTTACACATCCATCCGGCAAGATAGTCAATGTCTTGACTCGAATGGCTGAACGTCAGCTCTACTCTCTTAATGCTAGCCCTCTACCAGAACTCGAAGATATCCCGGTAGTCCGTGACTTCCCGGATGTTTTTCCAGAAGAACTGCCAGGAGTTCCACCTGACAGAGATGTCGAGTTTGTGATAGATCTTATTCCTGGAACTGTCCCAATCTCTAGGACACCTTATAAGATGGCACCACTAGAATTAGCTGAGCTAAAGAAACAACTTGATGAGTCCTTGCAAAAGGGTTTCATCCGTCCTAGTTCTTCCCCTTGGGCTTGCCCCGTCCTCTTCGTCAAGAAGAAGGATGGAACGGAGCGGATGGTTGTAGATTACCGACCTGTCAATCTGGTCACCATAAAGAATAAATATCCGCTTCCCAGGATCAACGACCTGTATGATCAGCTCGCAGGATCCTCAGTCTTCTCTAAAATGGATTTGAGGTTGGGCTACCATCAAATCAAAATCAAGAACGGGGACATTCCTAAAACGGCTTTCGTTACTCGTTATGGCCAATATGAGTACACCGTCATGTCCTTCGGATTAACCAATGCCCCAGCTACCTTTTCTCGGTTAATGAATTCTATATTCATGGAGTATTTGGATAAATTCGTCGTGGTATACCTCGATGATATACTCATTTTATCCAAGAACAAGGAAGATCATGCCGAGCATTTAAGGCTGGTATTGACGAAACTTCGAGAGCACCGCCTTTATGCCAAATTCTCTAAATGTGAATTTTGGTTGCCAGAAGTAACCTATCTAAGTCATGTGATCTCTGGCAAGGGTATTGCTGTCAATCCCGAGCGAGTTCAAGCCGTCCTTGATTGGACTCCCCCTGAATCGGTCAAGCAAGTTAGGAGTTTTCTTGGCCTAGCGAGCTATTGCCGATGTTTCGTCGAGAACTTCTCCAAGGTTGCTAAACCTCTAACCGAACTTCTCAAGAAAGATAAAAAGTTTGAGTGGACCCCACAGTGCGAGTCCAGTTTTCAGGAACTGAAAAGACGCCTGACATCTGCACCTGTACTGGTACCACCAGACTTCTCCAAGGATTTTATAATCTATTGCGACGCCTCGCGACAAGGTCTAGGTTGCATTCTCATGCAAGATCGTCAAGTGATTGCATACGCATCCCGACAGTTGCGTCCACATGAGGATAACTATCCTACTCATGATCTAGAGCTTGCAGCTGTAGTCCATGCACTCAAAACATGGCGACATTACCTTCTTGGTAATCGCTGTGAAATCTTCACTGATCACCAAAGTTTGAAGTATATCTTCACCCAACCGGATCTAAACCTCAGACAAAGACGTTGGGTTGAGTTGCTCACCGACTACGACTTAGGAATCACTTACACTCCTGGAAAGGCCAATGTCATGGCTGATGCACTAAGTCGTAAGTCATATTGTAACAATTTAATGTTACAACAAAGTCAACCACTTCTCCATGAGGAATTTCGTAAGCTTAACCTTCACATTGTTCCTCGAGGATTCCTTTCCACCTTGGTGGTAAAACCTACCCTTTTGGATCAGGTCATCAAAGCACAAAAGGTTGATCCCGGAATCTCCCGTATAAAGAGGAACATCAAGAAAGGAGTTGCAGGATGTTTCTCAATTGATGATCAAGGAGTCGTATTCTTTAGCAACCGTTTAGTGGTTCCTAAAGTGCGAAATCTAAGACGTTTGATCCTCAAGGAGGCTCATGAATCCCCTCTCACGATTCATCCCGGTGGTACCAAAATGTATCAAGACCTACGTCAAAGATTCTGGTGGACTAGGATGAAGAGAGAAATCGCTCAGTTCATTGCTAACTGCGACGTTTGTCGTCGAGTTAAAGCAGAGCATCAACGGCTTGCTGGCACCCTTCAACCTCTAGCTATTCCTGAATGGAAATGGGATAAAGTCGGTATGGACTTCATTACCGGGTTTCCCAGGTCCAGGAAAGGGAATAATGCTATCTTCGTCGTTATCGACCGCCTCTCTAAAGTAGCTCATTTCCTGCCTGTTCGGGAGAGTATTACCGCTAGCCAGCTAGCAGACTTATATATCTCTCGAATAGTATCACTTCATGGTGTACCATTGGAGATTAACTCAGACCGTGGAAGTCTTTTTACTTCACGATTTTGGGAAAGTTTCCAGAATGCTATGGGAACTCATCTCTCTTTCAGTACTGCCTTCCATCCGCAATCAAGTGGTCAAGTGGAACGAGTCAATCAAATTCTGGAAGACATGCTTCGAGCCTCTGTCATTTCTTTTGGTATGGAATGGGAAAAGTGTCTTCCATTTGCCGAATTCGCTTATAACAATAGCTATCAAGCCAGCTTGGGTAAAGCTCCCTTCGAAGTTCTATACGGACGAAGGTGTCGAACACCTCTTAACTGGTCAGAAACCGGGGAAAGACAATTCTTTGGCCCGGATATGATTCAGGAAGCAGAAGAACAAGTTCGCATCGTTCGTGTGAGATTGAAAACAGCCCAGTCTCGCCAAAAGAGCCAATATGATAGTCATCATAAGGCTGTGACTTTTGAAGTCGGCGATAAGGCTTACCTTCGGGTTACTCCTCTTAAGGGAACCCATCGATTCGGTATCAAAGGCAAATTGGCCCCTCGTTACATCGGTCCTTTTCGCATTCTTGCCAAACGAGGAGAAGTTGCCTACCAATTGGAACTACCTCCGCACCTCTCCAGAGTTCATGATGTTTTCCACGTATCTCAACTCAGGCGTTGCTTCTCGGATCCTATCCGCGGAGTGGACCACGAAACGCTTGATATCCAAGACAATCTCACATATCGAGAATACCCCGTTCGTATTCTTGATCAAACCGAGCGCACCACTCGACGCCACAATATCAAGTTTCTCAAGGTTCAATGGTCGCATCATTCCGAGAGTGAAGCTACTTGGGAAAGGGAGGATCGTCTTCGACTTGAGTACCCCACCCTCTTTCCGGAGGAACCCGAATCTCGGGACGCGATTCTTCTAAGTGGGGGTGAGTTGTCACATCCCTAGCTAGCACTTGCATTAGGACCTGACTAGAGTGTGCATCATGTTTACTTTCAAAGAAACTTGAAATGGGATTAACAGAAACCCCAGCACCCCCTCCCCTAACAACTAGGGTTTGCTAAAATATTTTCCAATGTACCCAAAATGCCCTTCAAAATGTTCATCATTTCTGCCTTGGTCTTAAACCTCTGCCAAAAATGGTGCACAATTTTCTAGGACAATCTAGGGCTTTGGATTAAATCATATGGTATTTGAATTTGGGCATTTAAATACTTTTAAATATTTTAAATGCTCAAATAATCATGAACTATAATGTTTCCTACTGTTCATATTTTATACAGTAGGTATGACAAATGTCATGAGTTATAAAAATGTTTAGGCATTTTTAGTAAATGAACAAAGTTGCAAAAGAAATAAAACAGAAGGAAAATAGTAAAAGAAAAATAGGAAAAGTACTTACCTGAGCCCACTTACCTGCTGGCCCAGCCGGCCCAGCCCACCAGGGGCACCACCGTCTTCTTCGTCGCGCCAGCGCACGAAGTAGCTCGGTGGCGAGCGCCGCCGATGCGCCGGCCACCTCCTGCCTGCCTGGCTGGCCCCTCGGCCTTCTGGATGGTCTAGAACGACGCCACGGAGCCACCCCGACCATTTCCCCCTCTCTCCCGTGTCTCTCCCCTCCTCTCTTCCATCCGCCGAGCTCCCCCGAGCGAGCTCGTCGCCGACGACCGCAGACACCGCGCCCTACGCCACCTCTTCGCCTCCTAGAAGCACCACTAGCTCCGCCTCGTCGCCCCGAAGCTCCACACCGATGCACACGACGCCAGGAGCTCCGCAACGTCCTCCTCGCCGTCGTCTTCAACCTCCGGCACCGGAGATCGCCGCCGCCCGTACGCCGTCGTCCGACCGTCCCCGAGCTCACTTCGACGCCCTCTGCGACCGCTGTGAGCTCACGCTTCGAACCCCCCCTCTCCACGGGTTCGTTTAGGCCTTGTAGCCGCCGCCCCCTTTGCTCACCGACGATCACCGCCGCCGGCCAACTCCCCGTCGTGGCCATAGGCACCGTACCTCGCGGCCGAGCACGCCGTTAGCTTCAGTAGGTCACCAGCAAGCTAACGCGAGCTTCAGCTCCTCCTCCCGTGCACTACAACACCATCCCGACCAACCCCGTGCGAGCACCGCCGTGGACGAGCTCGTCGCCGTCGACTCCGGCGACCCCTCGTCCAACCAGTGGCACCGCTGGATGCGGTACATCACCAGGAGCACACCGAGCCCATCCGCGCGGCAAATGGATGCCGGAATAGGGATTCCGACGAGTCGCCGCCGTGCGAAATGGTCGCCGCCGGCCAAACTCCGGCGGGCTGACGTGGCTCGATGATTAGGAGTTAACAGCATTTAGTTTAGTCACCACAGTCACTGACAGTGGGCCCCCGCTGTTAGTCAAACCCAGTCAACCCTGGTTATGACCGAAATTAGCTCCTAAGACACTGACATGTGGGACCCACCAGTCAGGTTTGACCTGGACTGGCCCTGTTGACTGCCTGACGTCAGCATGATGTCATGCTGGCGCAGTAAAGGTTTTTCTGGGATTTTTCGTTTTAAAATAATTCAGGAAATTCCAGAAAATACCCAAAACTTCTAAAAATCATATAAAATCAACCATAGCTCAGATGGAAAAGATTTATATATGAAAAATGATCAGAAAAATCCAATCTTTCCAATGGCACTGGTTTCATGCATGTTTGAACAAGTTAACTTGCTGTATATGTCAAAAACATGATAATGCACTTATTTAAATAATAGTTTGAACTTCAATTTGAATCCTTGATTCAAATAGGTTCAAACCCTTCTGGTTTTAGTTGCATTAGCCAACACACATGCATCTTGCCATGTCATAAACATGCATCATATTGTTGCATTTGTTTGTTAATGATTGCATCGTCGGTATTTCCTGTGTTAGGTCCTGCTCCCGAGGATACTGCTGCGTATCCAGTTGAAGAGCAGTACCCGACAACTACCTTGTCAGGCAAGCAATCATTGATCATTCTGATACAAACCCAATCTTCTCGCTCCTGCTCTCTTTTACTGCATTAAGGCAACAGCGCGTGAACTGCTACTTGCTGCGGTAGTTGAACCCTATTCCCTTGCATGACCTGTCATTGCCACAGTAAATAGTTGAAACCCACTAGCATGTGTAGGAGTTGATTGAGCCATGTGATGTGTGATCCACCATGCTATTTGTTTATGTTGCCTGCTATGCTTAGAGTTGTGTCTGGTCTGATTCATCTGGGTGATGGATCAGAGTGAAACAATCTTTCGATAAAGGGAAGGAAGTGTGGAATACGCTTGGTAAAGGTATCGATGAAAGGCCATGTAGGAGTACGTGGTGGGTTGTTTCATTGGAACCGTACATAGGACCCGAGATCTGTATGTGTGGTTCAAGTTGCAGTTACTACCATGCATTGGGCCCGAAACCAATGGACCCTCTCGGCTTATTAATTACCCTTGATCTCTGTCCAGGAGTTGCAACTAGTTTCTGGTGTTTATAGCTTACTGGAGGTCGTGCACAACGCTGACCCTCGGGGTGGGTTGTGATGCGACAGGTACGTGGCACGGTGTACCGGTTGCCCGTTTGGTGACTCGGGAACCCTGTACACATCGTTTGGGGCCGTGAGCGACACCCCGGCCGGATCTCCCCACGGATGGAACCCAAATAGGCGATAAACCTAGATGAGAGACTTGAGTAGTTAGTCAGGTCGTGGCCGACACCCTCGCTGGGCTTCCGCTTGAAGGTTGCCGAGTACACGCCGAGTAAACGGCGATAAGTGGTGGAAGCGTGTATGAAGAAGTACACCCCTGCAGGGTTATCAAACTATTCGAATAGCCGTTGTTCGCGGTACGAACTACTTGGTTACTCTTACAGTTCATAGACAAGTTGATGGATACTACTAAAAGCCTCAAGATAAGCGTGAGTGCCGTGGATGGCCCTTCCGTAGGATGACGGAAGAGGATCCTCGGTAGTGTATTGATGTGGTGATTAGTGGACTCGTGTTCGTAATAACATCTTGCAATCCGTTGAGAGTTGTAGTATAGGTTAGCCAAGGTCAAAGCTGGCATTCTGCTATATACTCCACTACCCCCTTTGATAATGTTGCATGTATGATAGGTTCTGTGGTAAGACTTGCTGAGTACCTTTGTACTCATGTTTGCTTAATAACTGTTGCAGAGGAGAACCCTGCCCCTGCTGATGGGTTCTACTTAGACATTGACGTCGACGAGTAGCTTGACACCCAGACGGTGATCTGGAGCTTGTGAAGGGCCTTGTAGATAGTCAGGCTACACCAAGCCTGTTTTATTTTCTAAGTTGTCTGTACTCAGACATGTAGCTTCCGCTTGTGCTTGTATGACTGTATGACTTGAGTGTTGGGTCATGTGACCCCTACCTGTATGACTATGTTATGTATGGCTCTTGGAGCCTTTTAAATAAAGTACTTTGAGTCATAGAGTTCTGTTGTGATGCAATGTTGTATTTGCACATATTGAGCATATTGCGTGTATGATTGAAATGCTTGGTATGTGTGGGATCCGACACCTAGTTGTTTTCCTTTGGTAGCCTATCTTACAGGGAAATGCCTCCTAGTGATTCCAACGAGCCTTGGTAGCTTGCTACTGCTCGGAACACGTGGGCTGGCCGGCATGTGTCCTTCTTCGTTCCTGTGTCTGTCCCTTAGGGGAAATGTCACGCGTTGTTCCTTTAAGTCCATGTAGCTTGCTACGACTTGGGTTCATACGTTGATGACCGACACGTTCGTTGCTGGGTCATGGATGCCTTTCTCTGTAATTTAGTGCCGCTTTTGGTTTATAACTAGCCATGTCGGCCCGGATTCTCTGTCATATGGATGCTAGCGACACTGTCATATACGTGTGCCAAAATGCGCAAACGGTCCCGGGCCAGGTAAGGTGGCACCCGTGGGGTTACCGTGCGTGAGGCCGCAAAGTGATACGACGTGTTACAGCTAGATCGGTGTGACTTAGGATCGGGGTCCTGACAATGGTGCACTTACGCGTCGTTCATCAACACTTGCAGTTTTGGCCGATTCTAACCCGTTTCACGGGCTACAACTCACCATTTTGGCTCCCGAAGCGATTTCCACGATTAACGATCCCGCGTTTACGTGCTCGTTACCGAAACTAATAGTTTCCGTTGATTTTGGCTCCCGGAATGATTTTCATGGTTGCCGAACCACAAGGTGCATTTACGTGTTCGACATCAATACTCCCAGTTTCGGCCGATTCTCACCCATATCGTGGACTATTAGGGATTATGTTTAGGGTTTAGGGTTTTGGGTCCCTGGTGATTTTCATGGTTGCGCAACCCAAGGTGCGCTTACGTGTCGTTCATCATCAATGGCCGTTTTCGGTGATTCTGGCCTGGTTCAATAACTTACCCTTTTGGCCAATTCTGGCCCGTTCCATGGACTATTACTAATCATTTTTGGGGTTCCGGAGTGATTGTCAAGGTTGCTGAACCCTATGGTGCAATTACGCGTCGTTCATCAACACTTGCAGTTTTGGCCGATTCTAACTCGTTTCATGGGCTACAACTCACCGTTTTGTCTCCCAGAGCGATTTCCACGATTAACGATCCCGCGTTTACGTGTTCGTTACCGAAACTAATAGTTTTGGCCGATTCTGGCCCGTTTCGTGGGCTATTACTCACCGTTTTGGAGTCTCAGAGCGATTTCAACGATTAACGATCCCAATGTGCGTTTACGTGTTCGTCATCCAAACTAGCAGTATCGGCCAATTCTAGCCCGTTTCGTGGGCTATTACTCACCGTTTTGGAGCCCCAGAGTGATTTTCATGGTTGCTGAACCCCAAGGTGCGCTTACGTGTCGTTCATAAGACTCAGTGTTTTGGCCTATTCTGGCCCGTTTCGTGGACTATTACTCGCCATTTTGGGCCCCGGAGTGATTTCTTGGTTGCCGAACCACAAGGTGCGGCTATGTGTCGTTCCTCATCACTCGCTGTTTTGGGCGATTCTGGCCCGTTTCATGGGCTATTACTTACCGTTTTGGGGTCCCGGAGCGATTTCCACGATTGACGAACCCCGGGGTGCATTTACGTGTCGGTCATCAACACTCGTAGTTTCGGCCATTTCTGACCCGTATCGTGGACTATTACTCACCGTTTTGGGGTCCCGGTGCGATTTTCATGACTGATGAACCCCGAGGTGCGTTTACGTGCCGGTCATCAACGCTCGTAGTTGTGGCCGATTCTAGCCCGTATCGTGGACTATTACTCACCGTTTTGGGGTCCCGAAACGATTTTCATGGTTGCTGAACCCAGGGTGCCCTTACGTGTCGTTAATCAACACTCGCCGTTTTGGCCTATCCTGGACCGTTTCATGGGCTATTACCTACTATTATGGGGTCCCGGAGCGATTTCCATGATTAACGATCCCCGAGGTGCATTTACGTGTTCGACATCAAAACTCCCAGTTTCGGCCGATTCTCGCCCATATCGTGGACTATTAGGGATTATGTTTAGGATTTAGGGTATGGGGTTTTGGGTCCCGGAGAGATTTTCAAGGTTGCTGAACCCAAGGTGTGCTTACGTGTCGTTCATCATCACTCGCCGTTTTCGGTGATTCCGGCCCGTTTCAATAACTTACCCTTTTGCCCGATTCTGGCCCGTTTCATGGACTATTACTCATCGTATTGGGGTTCCGGAGTGATTGTCAAGGTTGATGAACCCTATGGTGCACTTACACGTCGTTCATCAACACTTGCAGTTTTGGCCGATTCTAACCCGTTTCATGGGCTACAACTCACCATTTTGGCTCCCGAAGCGATTTCCACGATTAACGATCCCGTGTTTACGTGCTCGTTACCGAAACTAATAGTTTCGGTTGATTTTGGCCCGTTTCGTGGACTATTACTCGCCATTTTGGCTCCCGGAATGATTTTCATGGTTGCCGAACCACAAGGTGCGCTTATGTGTCGTTCTTCATCACTCCCCGTTTTGGGCGATTCTGGCCCGTTTCATGGGCTATTACTTACCGTTTTGGGGTCCCGGAGCTATTCCCACGATTGACGAACCCCGGGGTGCATTTACGTGTCGGGCATCAACACTCGTAGTTTCGGCCATTTCTGACCCGTATAGTGGACTATTACTCACCGTGTTGGGGTCCCAGGGCAATTTTCATGACTGATGAACCCCGAGGTGCGTTTACATGTCGGTCATCAACACACGTAGTTTTGGCCGATTCTGGCCCGTATCGTGGACTATTACTGACCGCTTTGGGGTCGCGAAACGATTTTCATGGTTGCTGAACCACAGGGTGCCCTTATGTGTCGTTCATCAACACTCGCCGTTTTGGCCTATTCCGTCCCGTTTCATGGGCTATTACCTACTGTTTTGGGGTCCCGGAGCAATTTCCATGATTAACGATCCTCGAGGTGCATTTACGTGTTCGACATCAAAACTCCTAGTTTCGGCCGATTCTCGCCCGTATCATGGACTATTAGGGATTATGTTTAGGGTTTAGGGTTTAGGGTCTTGGGTCCCTGGTGATTTTCATGGTTGGGCAACCCAAGGTGCGCTTACGTGTCGTTCATCATCAATGGCCGTTTTCGGTGATTCTGGCCCGGTTCAATAACTTACCCTTTTGGCCAATTCTGGCCCGTTCCATGGACCATTACTAATCGTTTTGGGGTTCCGGAGTGATTGTCAAAGTTGCTGAACCCTATGGTGCAATTACGCGCCGTTCATCAACACTTGCTGTTTTGGCCGATTCTAACTCGTTTCATGGGCTACAACTCACCGTTTTGGCTCCCGGAGCAATTTACACGATTAACGATCCCACGTTTACGTGTTCGTTGCCGAAACTAACAGTTTTGGCCGATTCTGGCCCGTTTCGTGGGCTACTCACCGTTTTGGAGTCTCAGAGCGATTTCAACGATTAACGATCCCAATGTGCGTTTACGTGTTCGTCATCCAAACTCGCAGTATTTGCCAGGTCTGGCCCGTTTCGTGGGCTATTACTCACTGTTTTGGAGCCCCGGAGTGATTTTCATCGTTGCTGAACCCCAAGGTGCGCTTACGTGACGTTCATCAAGACTCGGTGTTTTGGCCTATTCTGGCCCGTTTCGTGGACTATTACTCGCCATTTTGGGTCCCGGAGTGATTTTCATGGTTGCCGAACCACAAGGTGCACTTATGTGTCATTCCTCATCACTCGTTGTTTTGGGCGATTCTGGCCCGTTTAATGGGCTATTACTTACCGTTTTGGGGTCCCGGAGCAATTTCCACGATTGACGAACCCCGGGGTGCATTTACGTGTCGGTCATCAACACTCGTAGTTTCGGCCATTTCTGACCCGTATCGTGGACTATTACTCTCCGTTTTGGGGTCCCGGGGCGATTTTCATGACTGATGAACCCCGAAGTGCGTTTACGTGTCGGTCTTCAACGCTCGTAGTTTTGGCCGATTCTAGTCCGTATCATGGACTATTACTCACCATTTTGGGGTCCCGAAACGATTTTCATGGTTGCTGAACACAGGGTTCCCTTACGTGTCGTTCATCAACACTCGCCGTTTTGGCCTATCCTGGACCGTTTCACGGTCTATTACCTACTGTTTTGGGGTCCCGGAGCGATTTCCACGATTAACGATCCTCGAGGTGCATTTACTTGTTCGACATCAAAACTCCCAGTTTCGGCTGATTCTCGCCCATATCGTGGACTATTCGGGATTATGTTTAGGATTTAGGGTTTTGGGTTTTGGGTCCCGGAGAGATTTTCATGGTTGCTGAACCCAAGGGGCGCTTACGTGTCGTTCATCATCACTCGCCGTTTTCGGTGATTCTGGCCCGTTTCAATAACTTACCCTTTTGCCCGATTCTGGCCCGTTTCATGGACTATTACTCATCGTTTTGGGGTACCAGAGTGATTGTCAAGGTTGCTGAACCCTATGGTGCACTTACGCGTCGTTCATCAACACTTGCAGTTTTGGCCGATTCTAACCCGTTTCATGGGATACAACTCACCATTTTAGCTCCCGAAGCGATTTCCACGATTAACGATCCCGCGTTTACGTGTTCGTTACCGAAACTAACAGTTTCGGTCGATTCTGGCACGTTTCGTGGACTATTACTCACCATTTTGGGTCCCGGAGTGATTTTCATGGTTGTCGAACCACAAGGTGCGCTTATGTGTCGTTCCTCATCACTCCCCGTTTTGGGCGATTCTGTCCCGTTTCATGGGCCATTACTTACCGTTTTGGGGTCCCGGAGCGATTTCCACGATTGACGAACTCCGGGGTGCATTTACGTGTCGGGCATCAACACTCGTAGTTTCGGCCATTTCAGACCCGTATAGTGGACTATTACTCACCTCTTCGGGGTCCTGTCGGGGATATACCCCGCAGCATAACCCGGCCGGAAGTATAACCCGGCCGGACTTGGCGGTTTACTTAAGACAGTTTACACTTGGCAATTTACTGGTAACCCGGCAGGCGGATCATGGATGACAAGGCCCCGGGACCCAGAAGGCCGGTTCATGTATGGTGGGCCGGTTTATGAAGAAAGCACAAGGAATATTCTCTTACAAAAGAAGCAAGACTAGGACTCCTTGTAATAAAGCAATCCTAATCCTACTAGGACTAGTCATGTAACCTGCCCCTTCAACATATATAAGGAGGGGCAGGGCTCCCCAAAGAGGGACAAGGTTAGACAAGTTCTCACAAGTTTCTAGGGCTAGACACCAAGAGCCGGTTTACCGGCGACACCATGAGGATCATAATGAGATCTAGCCTCAAACAGCACGTAGGGCTATTTCCGGATGATGTTTCCCGGGCCCGAAGCTGTCTAAACCCTTGTCTTGCATCGCGTATTTCGATTCCGCTCAACCCCTCTCAAGCTACTACATAGATGCGCGGCCTCACGACTAAGTCCGCTAAACCGGACATCTGCCGTGCCAATTCCACGACAGTTGGCGCCCACCGTGGGGCTCGCGCACGGTGATGTTGAGTTCTTGGAGGGAGCTCTTCATGGATCGAGAAGACCACGATTGGCGAGGTGAAGAAAATATGGTTTAGCAATCAGAATCATGGTTAGCTTTAGAGTTTACAGCACAAGATTTGAAATCAAGAAGTTAGGGTTCCATCGCCCGCGCCACCGGATGTGACGAAGCTATCCGTCGAAATTGTTTCTACGCCAAGTCCGGACAAGGAGTTGATCCGCTGCATGTATACGTACAAATTGTTCCAAGGTTACGGCTGGATCCGCAAGTCCTGGGAAGTCCAGACAGAGGAAAAGCTAGATCAGCCTGGTTCGGAATAAAATAAGAAAGGAAAGGATACACCAGGAGATAGATCCGCCGCTGAAGCAGTCAAACCAAAATATGTCTCGCAACAAGCATGGTTTCCGATCTGAAACAGGAGAGACGTGATGCCAGAGATAGCTGGGGAAAATTACTATTGCTAGTAGTATTAATCCGGTCAGATCCGGTCCAGGAGGAGTGAACGAGGGGAAGTCGCGGACTCAACCTCCACCTCCGCCTCTTGCGCTGCGTCTTGTCTCGCTCGAGCGACCTTGGCCTCCGTCGCCTCAGTCCCATTCCTCTTGAGCCGTGGGCGAGCCACCGCCGACCTTCTGCCTCTCCTCGCTGGACCGCCTCAACACACATCCGAGCCGCCCGGCATCGTCGAGCCACTATCGTCAAATTGCCACCTGCCGCTGGCGAAGAGCAGTCCACAGCCGCGCCATGAGCCGGCCACCACTACTTCGCCTTCACCGGCGTTGCTTCGAGCGCGACGACAGCCGCAGCTCTGGGTTGCCATCTCCGTCTCGTACTGCTGCTGAGTCGCGGTTCCGTTCCAACGCGCTCGGGGCCCCGCATCTCGCGCTGCCTCGAGCAACCACTGCTCGGCCTCGCTCTGAACCGATTTCGGGCCCACGCCTTTGTGGCTTCACCTGTGCCCGTGTCGCAAGCTGGCCCTGCCTCACAGCCATCTCTACCGTGGCCTTGAGCCGCGGCCTCCGCTGCCGTTCCGGCCCCGAGCCGTCCGCGCCAAACTGCCTAACCGCCATGGCCACGGTGATCCGCTCCTGTCGCGCGCCAGGTTGTCCTGTTGCTGCTGATCTGCCGGCGCGCTGTTGCTCTGCCCGGAAGAGCCGCCGTTGCAGCAAGAGAACCGCCGAGAGGTGGTGTTTGCCTGAGCTGCCACTATATACAAGAGACGTCGTCGTACTACTTTGCTTCTAGTATTGATACACACGTGAGAAGAAATTAGGCCAAGGAGAATCGTTGTCTCATGCGTTTGTTTTTTCCCGTTTTTCTTGTGGCCACTGCCGATTCCGTGATGATTGAAGACAAGTCACGTCAACTACTGGTGCTACTTAAATCCCGAGAGATCAAGAATACCGCATCCGTTGGTAGCTAATTCTATTACTACTATAGAAGCACTAGTACTGGTTGGCTGATCGTTGCTTCGTCCACTATCTACCGGGTGATATTTTTCCTATATATCAGTACATGTTAATTCATCTGGAAACAATTACTCTGTTTTTCAATATATTTTATGCAGGACAAAGTCTACTACAAAAGTGACAACATAAATATAAGACTCGCACCGGTTTAAATGTTGTGGCCAATTCTCGTGCCTGCATCGGCTACCACTGCTGTGGCTGACTCGTCGGTCCGCGCACTGGTCTCCAACACCGCGGCCGACTCCCTCTCCAATAGACGTGCGTGCGCCACCGCTTCCGCGGTCCGGTCTACATCAACACGCCGGTGCCGCACCCGTCCTCACAAACTGGCCCAGCGGATACGCGTGCGTGTCGCTACCCCCGTCGCTGCATTTACATCAATACGCGGCTGGTTCATCTGTTCTCCAGGCGAATCAGGTGATATCTATCCTATTTATTTTTAATACATATTAATTTACCCGAGCAAAAATACCTCGCCCTGCTATAGTTTGTATGCAGAAAAAATCATTCATTACAAGGCGATATTATACCGCGGAGATGAAGCCCGCCAACATCATCCGGCACAAGTGGACGTCGTTACTCAACGGACTCCCGCGCCGGTTTATAGTACTGTGGCCGTCTCTTGCGACCACGCCGATTTACAATGCCGTGACCGTCTCTCGCGACCGCGCCGATTTACAATGCCGTGGCCGTCTTTCACTACCGCGCCGGTTTACCACCAGGATGACAACTAGCCCGTCGGCGCCGGCCGACCCATCTGTTGTCCGAGCAAATCAGGTGTTATCCTTCCTGTATATTTTATCAAGACATTTTATTTCCTATGAGCACCATTATACTGTCCTATTGGTATTTTTATATACATGTGAGATTATTATTTTACCGCGGGAATAAAGCACACACTGGCAATATTCTACAATGGCGTTTCCTCTGTGTCGCACTACCCATTGACAGTTGAACGACCGGTTCATGCGTCCACTTAAAACACGGAGGACAACTGGCTTATCTGCGCCGGTTTACAACTGCGGCCGATTCATATGTCTGTGCTGCCTCTGACACTGCGGTCGTTTTACTATCCGCACTGCGGTCCGGTCTATCCAACATACCAGGTTGACTAACAGACCCTGATGAGGATCAAAAAGGTCCAAATACATCAGGTGATATCCATCTAAATTTATTTCCTTGGTATATATCATTTTCATCAAGAAAACAAGATGCTTTGATCAGTCTATTTTGCTATGCAGAACAATTCTATAAGGGACCAAACATGACTTGCCATAGAAGCGCAACTCTCTCATAGGTACCCTACCTCCAAGGTCACTAGGGGGCTACGGATCACATTCGAATCCTCGCTTAATCCCTTATGGTACGGTTTATATAATCGTCATTGAATCATTGCCCTTTGGATCACATCCATTGATTGGCAAAAGAAAAGTTCTTGCTCCTTGGATTACATCCGTTGATTGGCAAAAGAAAAGTTCTTGCTCCTTGGATTACATCCATTGATTGGCAAAAGAAAAGTTCTTGCTCCTTGGATTACATCCATTGATTGGCAAAAGAAAAGTTCTTGCTACTTGGATTACATCCATTGATTGGCAAAAGAAAAGTTCTTGCTACTTGGATTGCATCCATTGATTGGCAAAATGAATCATAGCCCTTTGGGTCGCATCCATTGATTGGCAAATATGGAGCCTGGCAGCTCGCAAAAAGCCTCGACTACATGGTCTTATTTGCAACAGTGTCTTGTGTTTTGTGATTTTTCAAAGTTTTCTGTGGTTTTTGATCCGGAACTGGGCAACTTCAAAGTTGACCACATATCTACAACGAAAAAGTCTGGGTCATGAACACCAGCATAAGTTCAAAGTCTGGGTCATAAACACCAGCAAGAGTTAAACCGGCGTTCATCGTAACCCAGATCGGCCTTCATGATGAGCCGACAAAGAGCCAGAAAGTAGATTGGCAGTACATGATCAGTTATAATGACCGGTGTTTATTAAACTGGCCTGGCTTTCGACTATAAGTCGCCAGTATGAGATAAAATAATGACCGGTGTTTATTAACCCGGCCTGGTTGGGATCAAATATCACTGGAACCGGTTTTCAAACCGGATTATATTCTTCAAATCTTTAAATAACCAACATGGCTGGATGTTTATTATGGTTATCAATAACCAATATTATGATTGAGGTTTTCAAAGTCGCTTCAGCGCAATGGATATCATATTGTCAGTGGTATGATTTATTCCCGAGTCGCTGCAGGCTTACAACCCGGCACTTGGAGGCTACATTATTCAAATTAAGATTACATCAAATACACAAGTCTCATGTCGCTGCAAGCATGCACCATGACACTTGGGGGCTAATGCAAAGTCATTTTTTGCTCACTTTATTAAAGACCCGACTCATCACATTATAATGAGCCGGCCCTTGGGGACTACCAATCGCTCCTGTCAACAATTCAAGGTACACAAGTATTAATCCATTATATTGAAGGGTCCACTGCTCAGTTGGTAAAGCACAAAGCTCTTAACCTTGTGGACGTGGGTTCAAACCCCACGATGGAAGTTACGTTATATAATGTTATTTTCAATGATTATATCTACAAAGTCCCTGCTCATTATTGCATAATGACCCGACACTTGGGGGCTACATAATATGGAATATTCAGTTTCATAGTGATTGGGAAGAACAATCCGGATTTCTTCAAGATTGCAATTTTTATATTGAAACAAGTCTTAAGCTATCACTATGTTCTCCTCTTAAGACTTGGGGGCTACATGTAATATGCTTATAAAGGAGGAACATCTTCAAATTCTCAGTTTTGGGTAAGTCCGGAAGATTAATTGTGTGACCCGGCGTTGGCAACAATCGTAACCCGGCGTCCATAAATAGACATGACCCGGGATCATCAGTTTTTATAACCCGGCAATTTTGGCAATCATAAACCGGCAAGTTCTACATCCTCAAACCGACTGGATATCAGTTGAATATTTCAAAGACCAATATTTTTGTCAAGTTAGAGCATTGAAGGCCGATTCAAATGGATTCATTATTTACTAAATATCTTCTGCAAGCAAATTGATTATGAAGCTGGTCTGTTGACCCGGATTTTCTAGAAGAAGGACAAGGACTTAAGGATAGTCAGGTGCCAGTTTACAAGAATTTTTAACCCGGAGCACAACCTATCAAATTTGTTCTCGCAGGAAGGATCAAGTTTAACATGGATAAATCCAAATTAAACTGGGGGCTAATGTCTGGGATATACCACGCAGCGTAACCCGGCCGGAAGTATAACCCAGCCGGACTTGGCAGTTTACTTAAGACGGTTTACACTTGGCAATTTACTGGTAACCCTGCAGGCGGATCATGGACGACAAGGCCCAAGGCCCAGAAGGCCGGTTCATGTATGGTGGGCCGGTTTATGAAGAAAGCACAAGGAATATTCTCTTACAAAAGAAGCAAGACTAGGACTCCTTGTAATAAAGCAATCCTAATCCTACTAGGACTAGTCATGTAACCTGCCCCTTCAACATATATAAGGAGGGGCAGGGCTCCCCAAAGAGGGACAAGTTTAGACAAGTTCTCACAAGTTTCTAAGGCTAGACACCAAGAGCCGGTTTACCGGCGACACCATGAGGATCATAATGAGATCTAGCCTCAAACATCACGTAGGGCTATTTCCGGATGATGTTTCCCGGGGCCCGAAGCTATCTAAACCCTTGTCTTGCATCGCGTCTCTCGATTCCGCTCAACCCCTCTCAAGATACTACATAGATGCGCGGCCTCACGACTAAGTCCGCTAAACCGGACATCTGCCGTGCCAATTCCACGACAGGTCCGAAACGATATTCGTGGTTGCTGAACCCCAGGGTGCCCTTACATGTCGTACATCAACACTCGCCGTTTTGGCCTATTCTGGCCCGTTTCATGGGCTATTACCTACTGTTTTGGGGTCCCGGAGCGATTTCCATGATTAACGATCCCCGAGGTGCATTTACGTGTTCGACATCAAAACTCACAGTTTTGGCTGATTCTCGCCCGTATCGTGGACTATTAGGGATTATGTTTAGGGTTTAGAGTTTAGGATTTTGGGTCCCGGAGAGATTTTCATGGTAGCTGAACCCAAGGTGCGCTTACGTGTCGTTCATCATCACTCGCCGTATTCGGTGTTTCTGGCCCGTTTCAATAACTTACCCTTTTGGCCGATTCTGGCCCGTTTCATGGACTATTACTCATCGTTTTGGGGTTCCGGAGTGATTGTCCAGGTTGCTGAACCCTATGGTGCACTTACGCGTTGTTCATCAACACTTACAGTTTTGGTCGATTCTAACCCGTTTCATGGGCTACAACTCTCCATTTTGGCTCCCGAGATGCTTGCTCTAGTCCATAGATGGATCGCTGGAGCTAGCATAGCTTTTAGCATCCTTAGGATCGACAAAACCTTTCTGATTGTATCACAAACAACCTTTCCTTACGAAAACTGGTAAGGAAACTTGTTTTGACATCCATCTGCCAGATTTTATAAATGCAGCTAATGCTAACTTGATTCCGACGGACTTAAGCATCGCTACAGGTGAGAAAATCTCATCGTAGTCAACTCCTTGAACTTGTGAAAAACTCTTTGCCACAAGTCGAGCTTCATAGACGGTGACATTACCGTCCACGTCTGTCTTCTTCTTAAAGATCCATTTATCTCAATGGCTTGTCGATCATTGGGCAAGTCCACCAAAGTCCATACTTTGTTTTGATACATGGATCCTATCTCGGATTTCTCGGCTTCTAATCATTTGTCGGAATATGGGCCCACCATTGCTTCTCCATAGTTCATAGGTTCATTGTTGTCCAACAACATGACTTCTAAGACAGGATCACCGTACCACTCAGGAGTAGTACATATCCTTGTCGACCTACGAGGTTCGATAGTAACTTGATCCGAAGCTTCATGATCACTATTATTAGTTTCCTCTTCAATAGTCGTAGGTTCCACAGAAACATCTTTCTGTGTTGCACTACTTTCTGGTTGAAGTGAGGGTTCGACAACCTCATCAAGTTCTATCTTCCTCCCACTCAAATCTTTCGAGAGAAACTCCTTCTCGAGAAAGGACCCGTTCTTAGCGACAAACATTTTTGTCCTTGGATCTGAGATAGAAGGTATACCCAACTGTTACCTTTGGGTATCCCATGAAGATGTATTTGTACGTTCTGGGTTCGAGCTTTTTCCAGCTGAAGCCATAAGCATCGCAGCCCCAAACATTGAGAAATGACAACTTTGGTTTCTTGCCAAACCATAGTTCATACGGCATTGTCTCAACGGACTTAGATGGTGCCCTATCTAAAGTGAATGCAGCTGTCTCCAATGCATAACCTCAAAATAATAGCGGTAGATCGGTAAGAGACATCATAGATCGCACCATATCTCATAAGGTTCGATTACGACGTCCGGACACACCATTACGCTGTGGTGTTCCAGGTGGCTTCAACTGCGAAACGATTCCACAATGTCTTAAGTGATTGCCAAACTCATAACTCATAAAATCTCCCCTTGATCAGATCTTTAGGAACATGATCTTCTTGTTATGATGATTCTTAACTTCACTCTGAAATTGCTTGAACTTTTCAAACATTTCAGACTTTCGCTTCATTAAGTAAATATACCCATATCTACTCAAATCGTCAGTGAAGATGAGAAAATAACGATATCCACCACACGCCTTAATTCTCATTGGATCACACACATCAGCATGTATGATTTCCAACAAGTCACTTGCCCGTTTCATTGTACCTGAAAACGGGATCTTAGTCATCCTGCCCATGAGGCATGGCTCGCATGTGTCAAGCGATTCAAAATCAAGTGACTCCAAATATCCATCAGCATGGAGTTTCTTCATGCATTTTTATGCCAAAATGACCTAAGTGGCAGTGCCACAAGAAAGTGGTACTATCATTATTAACTATACATCTTTTGGCGTTAATATTATTATCATGTGTATTACTATTATCGAGATTCAATAAACCATTGGGTGCATGACCATAAAGGTGCTATTCATGTAAACAGAATAACCATTATTCTCTAACTTAAATGAATAACCGTATTGCAATGAACTTGATCTAATCATATTAATGCTCAACGTAGACACCTGATAACTTTTATCAAGGTTCAACACCAATCCCGAAGGTAGAGGGAGCGTCCGATGATGATCTTATCAACCTTGGAAACACTTCCAACACACATCGTCATCTCGCCCTTAGCTAGTCTCCGTTAAGTCCGTAGCATTTGTTTCAAGTCACTAATAATAGCAACTGAACCGGTATCCAATACCCAGGTGCTACAAGGAGTACTAGTAAGGTACACATCAATAACACGTATATCAAACATACTTTGTTGAAGTTGCCAGCTTTCCTATCTACCATGTATTTGGGGTAGTTCCGCTACCATGTGACGTTCACCTTACAATAGAAGCACTTAGTCTCAAGGTTTGGGTTCAACCTTGGGTTCCTTCATTAGTGCGACAACTGGTTTGCCATTCATGAAGTTTCCCTTCTTGCCCTTGCCCTTTTGAAACCAGTGGTCTTGTTAAACCATCAACACTTGATGCTCCTTCCTGATTTCTACTTTTGCGGTCTTAAGCACCGCTAATAGCTCCGGGATCATCTCCATCCTTTGCATGTCATAGTTCATCACGAAGTTCTAGTAGCTTGGTGATAGTGTCTAGAGAATTCCGTCAACCACTATCTCATCTGGAAGATTAACTCCCACTTGGTTCAAGTGATTTTAGCACCTAGACATTCTGAGCACATGCTCACTAGTTGAGCTATTCTCCTCCATCCTTTTGGCAAAAGAACATGTCAGAGGTCTCATACCTCTCAACATGGGCATGAGCCTGAAATCCCAATTTCAGCTCTTAGAACATCTCATATGTTCTATGGCGTTCAAAACGTCATTGGAATCCCAATTCTAAGCCGTAAAGTATGGTGCACTAAACTATCAAGTAGTCATTAGGACGTGTCTGTCAGGTGTTCACAACATCCACAGACAATGTTGTAGGGGTCTGCACATCGAGCGGTGCATCAAAGACGTAAGCTTTCTGTGTAGCAGTGAGGACACTCCTCGGACTACGGACCCAGTTCGCATCATTGCTTACAATATCTTTCAACTTAGTCTTTCTCTAGGATCGTATTAAACAGGGAGCTACAATGCAGTTATTGGTCTACAACATAATTTACGAAGACAACTTAGACTATTGTTCATGACAATTAAGTTCATCTAATGAACTCCCACTCAGATAGACATCTCTCTAGTCATCTAAGTGATACATGATCCGAATCGACTAGGCCGTGTCCGATCATCACGTGAGACGGACTAGTCATCAACGATGAACATGTTCATGTTGATCGTATCTTCTATACGACTCATGTTCGACCTTTCGGTCTTCCGTGTTCCGAGGCCATGTCTGTACATGGTAGGCTCGTGAACCTTAAGTGTATTGCGTGTGTAAATCTGGCTTACACCCGTTGTATGCGAACGTTAGAACCTATCACACCCGATCATCACGTGGTGCTTCGGAACAACGAACCTTAGCAACGGTGCACAGTTAGGGGGAACACAATTCTTTAAATTTTAGTGAGAGATCATCTTATTTACTACCGTCGTTCTAAGCAAATAAGATATAAAACATGATAAACATCACATGCAATCAAATAGTGACATGATATGGCCAATATCATTTTGCTCCTTTTGATCTTCATCTCCGGGGCTCCATGATCATCATCGTCACCGGCATGACACCATGATCTCCATCATCGTGTCTTCATGAAGTCGTCTCGCCAAACATTACTTCTACTACTATGGCTAACGGTTAGCAATAAAGTAAAGTAATTACATGGCGTTTTCAATGACACGCAGGTCATACAATAAAATAAGACAACTCCTATGGCTCCTGCCGGTTGTCATACTCATCGACATGCAAGTCGTGATTCCTATTACAAGAACATGATCAATCTCCTACATCACATATATATCATTCATCACATCCTTTTGGCCATATCACATCACACGGCACATGCTGCAAGAACAAGTTAGACGACCTCTAATTGTTGTTGCAAGTTTTTACGTGGGTGCTATAGGTTTCTAGCAAGAACGTTTCTTACCTACGTCAAAACCACAACGTGATATGCCAATTTCTATTTACCCTTCATAAGGACCCTTTTCATCGAATCCGATCCGACTAAAGTGGAAGAGACAGACACCCGCTAGCCACCTTATGCAACTAGTGCATGTCAGTCGGTGGAACCTGTCTCACGTAAGAGTACGTGTAAGGTCGGTCCGAGCCGCTTCATCCCACGATGCCGCCAAATCAAGATAAGACTAGTAACGGCAATTAAATTGACAAATCGACGCCCACAACTACTTTGTGTTCTACTCGTGCAAGAAACTACACATAGACCTGGCTCTGATACCATTGTTGGGGATCGCAGCAGAAAATCAAAATTTTTCCTACGCATCACCAAGATCTATCTATGGAGTAATCTAGCAACGAGGGGAAAGGGAGTGCACCTACATACCCTTGTAGATCGCGATGCGGAAGCGTTGCAAGAACGCAGATGAAGGAGTCGTACTCGATGCGATTCAGATCGTGGTTGATTCCGATCTAAGCGCCGAACAACGGCGCCTCCGCGTTCAACACACGTGCAGCCCGATGACGTCTCCCACGCCTTGATCCAGAAAGGAGAGAGGGAGAGGTTGGGGAAGACTCCATCCAATAGCAGCACGATGGCGTGGTGGTGGTGGAGGAGCACGGGACTCCAGCAGGGCTTCGCCAAGCACTGCGAGAGACGAGGAGGGAGAGAGGTAGGGCTGCGCTAAGCCAAAGAGGTCAAACCGTATGTTGGGCAGGGAGGGAGGGAAGGGGGAAGGGAGGGGCTACGCCCCCTTTAGGGTTTTCCACCCCTAGGGGTGCGGCCACCCCAGATCCCATCTAAGGGTGGCGGCCAGAGGGGGAGAGGGAGAGGGGGGCGCACCAGATTGGGCCCTAGGGTTTGCACCCCCTCCCCTCTTGGAGGAACCTTGGGCCCTGGTGGGGGGGCGCACCAGCCCACCTGGGGCTGGACCCCTCCCATATTTGGCCCACGCATCCCTCTGGGGCTGGTGGCCCCACCCGATGGACCCCCGGGACCCTCCCGGTGGTCCCGGTACGCTACCGATAGCGCCCGAAACTTTTTCGGTGACCAGAACGGGACTTCCCATATATGAATCTTTACCTTCGGACCATTTAGGAACTCCTCGTGATGTCCGAGATCTCATCCGGGACTCCGAACAACATTCGGTAACCGCATACATACTTTCCTTATAACCCTAGCGTCATCGAACCTTAAGTGTGTAGACCCTACGGGCTCGGGAGTCATGCAGACATGGACGAAACAACTCTCCGGTCAATAACCAACAGCGGGATCTGGATACCCATGTTGGCTCCCACATGCTCCACGATGCTCTCATCGGATGAACCATGACGTCAAGGATTCAATCAATCCCGTATACAGTTCCCTTTGTCTATGGGTACAATACTTGCCCGAGATTCGATCGTCGGTATCCCGATACCTTGCTCAATCTCGTTACCGCCAAGTCTCTTTACTCGTTCCGTAACACAGCATCCCATGATCAACTCCTTGATCACATTGTGCACATTATGATGATGTCCTACCGAGTGGGCCTAGAGATACCTCTCCGTCACACGGAGTGACAAATCCCAGTCTCGATTCGCGCCAACCCAAAAGACACTTTCGGAGATCCCTGCAGTGCACCTTTATAGCCACCCAGTTACGTTGTGACGTTTGGTACACCCAAAGCATTCCTACGGTATCCGGGAGTTGCACAATCTCATGGTCTAAGGAAAAGATACTTGACATTCAGAAAAGCTTTTAGCATATGAACTACATGATCTGTGCTAGACTTAGGATTGGGTCTTTTCCATCACATCATTCTCCTAATGATGTGATCCCGTTATCAATGACATCCAATGTCCATGGTCGGGAAACCGCGACCATCTGTTGATCAACGAGCTAGTCAACTAGAGGCTTACTAGGGACATGGTGTTTGTCTATGTATCCACACATGTATCTGAGTTTCCTACCAATACAATTCTAGCATGGATAATAAACAATTATCATGAACAAGGAAATATAATAATAACCAATTTATTATTGCCTCTAGGGCATATTTCCAACATCTAGCCCGTATCATGGACTATTACTCACCGTTTTGGGGTCCCGAAATGATTTTCATGGTTGCTGAACCCAGGGTGCCCTTACGTGTCGTTCATCAACACTTGCCGTTTTGGCCTATCCTGGCACGTTTCATGGGCTATTACCTACTGTTTTGGGGTTCCGGAGCGATTTCCATGGTTAACGATCCCCGAGGTGCATTTACGTTTTCGACATCAAAACTCCCAGTTTCGGCCGATTCTCGCCCATATCGTGGACTATTAGGGATTGTGTTTAGGGTTTAGGGTTTTGGGTCCCGGAGACATTTTCATGGTTGCTGAAATCAAGGTGTGCTTACGTGTCGTTCATCATCACTCGCCGTTTTCGGTGATTCTGGCCCGTTTCAATAACTTACCCTTTTGCCCGATTCTGGCCCGTTTCATGGACTATTACTCATCGTTTTGGGGTTCCGGAGTGATTGTCAAGGTTGCTGAACCCTATGGTGCACTTACGCAGCGTTCATCAACACTTGCAGTTTTGGCCGATTCTAACCCGTTTCATGGGCTACAACTCACCATTTTGGCTCCCGAAGTGATTTCCACGATTAACGGTCCCGCGTTTACGTGTTCGTTACCGAAACTAACAGTTTCGGTCGGTTATGGCCCGTCTCGTGGACTATTACTCGCCATTTTGGGTCCCGGAGTGATTTTCATGGTTGTCGAACCACAAGGTGCGCTTATGTGTCGTTCCTCATCATTCCCCGTTTTGGGCGATTCTGGCCCGTTTCATGGGCTATTACTTACCGTTTTGGGGTCCCGGAGCGATTTCCACGATTGACGAACCCCGGGGTGCATTTACGTGTCGGGCATCAACACTCGTAGTTTCGGCCATTTCTGACCCGTATAGTGGACTATTACTCACCGTTTTGGGGTCCCGGGACGATTTTCATGACTGATGAACCCCGAGGTGCGTTTACGTGTCGGTCATCAACACTCGTAATTTTGCCCGATTCTGGCCCGTATCGTGGACTACTACTCACCGTTTTGGGGTCCCGAAACGATTTTCATGGTTGCTAAACCCCAGGGTGCCCTTACGTGTCTTTCATCAACACTCGCCGTTTTGGCCTATTTTGGCCCGTTTCATGGGCTATTACCTACTGTTTTGGGGTCCCGGAGCGATTTCCATGATTAACGATCCCCGAGGTGCATTTACGTGTTCGACATCAAAACTCGCAGTTTTAGCCGATTCTCGCCCGTATCGTGGACTATTAGGGATTATGATTAGGGATTAGAGTTTAGGATTTTGGGACCCGGAGAGATTTTCATGGTTGCTGAACCCAATGTGCGCTTACGTGTCGTTCATCATCACTCGCCGTTTTCGGTGTTTCTGGCACGTTTCAATAACTTACCCTTTTGGCCGATTATTGCCCGTTTCATGGACTATTACTCATCGTTTTGGGGTTCCGAAGTGATTGTCAAGGTTGTTGAACCCTATGGTGCACTTACGCGTTGTTCATCAACACTTGCAGTTTTGGCCGATTCTAACCCGTTTCATGGTTTTCATGGTTTTCGAACCACAAGGTGCGCTTATGTGTCGTTCCTCATCACTCCCCGTTTTGGCCGATTCTGGCCCGTTTCATGGGCTATTACTTACCGTTTTGGGGTCCCGGAGTGATTTCCACGATTGATGAACCCCGGGGTGCATTTATGTGTCGGGCATCAACACTCGTAGTTTCGGCCATTTCTGACCCGTATAGTGGACTACTACTCACCGTATTGGGGTCCCGGGGCAATTTTCATGACTGATGAACCCGGAGGTGCGTTTACATGTCAGTCATCAACACTCGTAGTTTTGGCCGATTCTGGTCCGTATGGTGGACTATTACTGACCGTTCAATTTTCATGGTTCTGAACCCCAGGGCGCCCTTACTTGTCGTTCATCAACACTCGCCGTTTTGGCCTATTCTGGCCCGTTTCCTGGGCTATTACCTACGGTTTTGGGGTCCCGAAGCGATTTCCATGATTAACGATCCCTGTGGTACATTTACGTGTTCGACATCAAAACTCCCAGTTTCGGCCGATTCTCGCCCGTATCGTGGACTATTAGGGATTATGTTTACGGTTTAGGGTTTTGGGTTTTGGGTCCCGGTTGGTTTTCATGGTTGCGCAACCCAAGGTGCGCTTACGTGTCGCATCATCAATGGCCGTTTTCGGTGATTCTGGCCTGTTTCAATAACTTACCCTTTTGGTCAATTCTGGCCCGTTCCATGGACTATTACTCATCGTTTTGGGGTTCCGGAGTGATTG
>LR738716.1:507464-521888 GCA_902687465.1 Secale cereale
TTCATCAACACTCGCCGTTTTGGCCTATCCTGGACCGTTTCATGGGCTATTACCTACTGTTTTGGGGTCCCGGAGCGATTTCCATGATTAACGACCCCCGAGGTGCATTTACGTGTTCGACATAAAAACTCCCAGTTTCAGCCGATTCTCGCCCATATCGTGGACTATTAGGGATTATGTTTAGGGTTTAGGGTTTTGGGTTTTGGGTCCCGGAGAGATTTTCATGGTTGCTGAACCCAAGGTGCGCTTACGTGTCGTTCATCATCACTCGCCATTTTCGGTGATTCTGGCCCGTTTTAATAACTTACCCTTTTGCCCGATTCTGGCCCGTTTCATGGACTATTACTCATTGTTTTGGGGTTCCGGAGTGATTGTCAAGGTTGCTCAACCCTATGGTGCACTTACGCGTCATTCATCAACACTTGCAGTTTTGGCCGATTCTAACTCGTTTCATGGGCTACAACTCACCATTTTGGCTCCCGAAGCGATTTCCACGATTAACGATTCCGCGTTTACGTGCTCGTTACCGAAACTAACAGTTTCGGTTGATTTTGGCCCGTTTCGTGGACTATTACTCGCCATTTTGGGTCCCGGAGTGATTTTCATGGTTGCCGAACCACAAGGTGCGCTTATGTGTCGTTCTTCATCACTCCCCGTTTTGGGCGATTCTGGCCCGTTTCATGGGCTATTACCAACTGTTTTGGGGTCCCGGAGCGATTTCCATGATTAACAATCCCCGAGGTGCATGTACGTGTTCGACATCAAAACTCCCAGTTTCGGCCGATTCTCGCCCGTATTGTGGACTATTAGGGATTATGTTTAGGGTTTAGGGTTTTGGGTCCCGGGTGATTTTCATGGTTGTGCAACCCAAGGTGCGCTTACGTGTCGTTCATCATCACTGGTCGTTTTCGGTGATTCTGGCCCGGTTCAATAACTTACCCTTTTGGCCAATTCTGGCCCGTTCCATGGACCATTACTAATCGTTTTGGAGTTCCGGAGTGATTGTCAAGGTTGCTGAACCCTATGGTGCAATTACGCGTCGTTCATCAACACTTGCAGTTTTGGCCGATTCTAACTCGTTTCATGGACTACAACTCACCGTTTTGTCTCCCGGAGCGATTTCCACGATTAACGATCCCGCGTTTACGTGTTCGTTACCGAAACTAATAGTTTCGGCCGATTCTGGCCCGTTTCGTGGGCCATTACTCACCGTTTTGGAGCCCCGGAGTGATTTTCATGGTTGCCGAACCCCAAGGTGCGCTTACGTGTCTTTCATCAGGACTCAGTGTTTTGGCCTATTCTGGCCCGTTTCGTGGACTATTACTCGCCATTTTGGGTCCCGGAGTGATTTTCATGGTTGCCGAACCACAAGGTGCGCTTATGTGTCGTTCCTCATCACTCGCTGTATTGGGCGATTCTGGCCCGTTTCATGGGCTATTACTTACCATTTTGGGGTCCCGGAGCAATTTCCACGATCGACGAACCCCGGGCTGCATTTACGTGTCAGTCATCAACACTCGTAGTTTCGGCCATTTCTGACCCGTATCGTGGACTATTACTCACCGTTTTGGGCTCCTGGGGCGATTTTCATGACTGATGAACCCCGAGGTGCGTTTACGTGCCGGTCATCAACGCTCGTAGTTTTGGCCGATTCTAGCCCGCATCATGGACTATTACTCACCGTTTTGGGGTCCCGAAACGATTTTCATGGTTGCTGAACCCAGGGCGCCCTTACGTGTCGTTCATCAACACTCGCCGTTTTGGCCTATCCTGGACCGTTTCATGGGCTATTACCTACTGTTTTGGGGTCCCGGAGCGATTTCCATGATTAACGATCCCCGAGGTGCATTCACGTGTTCGACATCAAAACTCCCAGTTTCGGCCGATTCTCGCCCATATCGTGGACTATTAGGGATTATGTTTAGGGTTTAGGGTATTGGGTCCCGGAGAGATTTTCATGGTTGCTGAACCCAAGGTGCGCTTACGTGTCGTTCATCATCACTCGCCGTTTTCGGTGATTCTGGCCCGTTTCAATAACTAACCCTTTTGCCCGATTCTGGCCCGTTTCATGGACTATTACTCATCGTTTTGGGGTTCCTGAGTGATTGTCAAGGTTGCTGAACCCTATGGTGCAGTTTCGCGTCGTTCATCAACACTTGCAGTTTTGGCCGATTCTAACCCGTTTCATGGGCTACAACTCACCATTTTGGCTCCCGAAGCGATTTCCACGATTAACGATCCCGCATTTACGTGTTCGTTACCGAAACTAACAGTTTCGGTCGATTCTGGCCTGTTTCGTGGACTATTACTCGCCATTTTGGGTCCCGGAGTGATTTTCATGGTTGTCGGACCACAAGGTGCGCTTATGTGTCGTTCCTCATCACTCTCCCTTTTGGGCGATTCTGGCCCGTTTCATGGGCTATTACTTACCGTTTTGGGGTCCCGGAGCAATTTCCACGATCGACGAACCCCGGGGTGTATTTACGTGTCGGGCATCAACACTCGTAGTTTCGGCCATTTCTGACCCGTATAGTGGACTATTACTCACCGTTTTGGGGTCCCGGGGCAATTTTCATGACTGATGAACCCCGAGGTGCGTTTACGTGTCGGTCATCAACACTCGTAGTTTTGGCCGATTCAGGCCCGTATCGTGGACTATTACTGACCGTTTTGGGGTCCCGAAATGATTTTCATGGTTGCTGAACCCCAGGGTGCCCTTACGTGTCGTTCATCAACACTCGCCGTTTTGGCCTATTCTGTCCTGTTTCATGGGCTATTACCAACTGTTTTGGGGTCCCGGAGCGATTTCCATGATTAACAATCCCCGAGGTGCATTTACGTGTTCGACATCAAAACTCCTAGTTTCGGCCGATTCTCGCCCGTATTGTGGACTATTAGGGATTACGTTTAGGGTTTAGGGTTTAGGGTTTTGGGTCCCGGGTGATTTTCATGGTTGCGCAACCCAAGGTGCGCTTACGTGTCGTTCATCATCACTGGTCGTTTTCGGTGATTCTGGCCCGGTTCAATAACTTACCCTTTTGGCCAATTCTGGCCCGTTCCATGGACCATTACTAATCGTTTTGGGGTTCCGGAGTGATTGTCAAGGTTGCTGAACCCTATGGTGCAATTACGCTTCGTTCATCAACACTTGCAGTTTTGGCCGATTCTAACTCGTTTCATGGGCTAGAACTCACCGTTTTGTCTCCCGGAGCGATTTCCACGATTAACGATCCCGCGTTTACATGTTCGTTACCGAAACTAATAGTTTCGGCCGATTCTGGCCCGTTTCGTGGGCCTCACCGTTTTGGAGTCTCAGAGCGATTTCAACAATTAACGATCCCAATGTGCGTTTACGTGTTCGTCATCCAAACTCGCAGGATCGGCCAATTCTGGCCCGTTTTGTGGTCTATTACTCACCGTTTTGGAGCCCCGGAGTGATTTTCATGGTTGCTGAACCCCAAGGTGCGCTTATGTGTCGTTCATCAAGACTCGGTGTTTTGGCCTATTCTGGCCCGTTTCGTGGACCATTACTCGCCATTTTGGGTCCCGGAGTGATTTTCATGGTTGCCGAACCACAAGGTGCGCTTATGTGTCGTTCCTCATCACTCGCTGTATTGGGCGATTCTGGCCCGTTTCAATAACTTACCCTTTTGCCCGATTCTGGCCCGTTTCATGGACTATTACACATTGTTTTGGGGTTCCGGAGTGATTGTCAAGGTTGCTGAACCCTATGGTGCACTTACGCGTCGTTCATCAACACTTGCAGTTTTGGCCGATTCTAACCCGTTTCATGAGCTAAAACTCACCATTTTGGCTCCCGAAGCGATTTCCACGATTAACGATCCCGCGTTTATGTGTTCGTTACCGAAACTAACAGTTTCGGTCGATTCTGGCCTGTTTCGTGGACTATTACTCGCCATTTTGGGTCCCGGAGTGATTTTCATGGTTGTCGAACCACAAGGTGCGCTTATGTGTCGTTCCTCATCACTCTCCGTTTTAGGCGATTCTGGCCCGTTTCATGGGCTATTACTCGCCATTTTGGGTCCCGGAGTGATTTTCATGGTTGCCGAACCCAAAGGTGCGCTTATGTGTCGTTCCTCATCACTCGTTGTTTTGGGCGATTCTGGCCCGTTTCATGGGCTATTACTTACCGTTTTGGGGTCCCGGAGCAATTTCCACGATTGACGAACCCCGGGGTGCATTTACGTGTCGGTCATCAACACTCGTAGTTTCGGCCATTTCTGACCCGTATCGTGGACTATTACTCTCCGTTTTGGGGTCCCGGGGCGATTTTCATGACTGATGAACCCCGAGGTGCGTTTACGTGTCGGTCATCAACGCTCGTAGTTTTGGCCGATTCGAGCCCGTATCGTGGACTATTACTCACCATTTTGGGGTCCCGAAACGATTTTCATGGTTGCTGAACCCAGGGTTCCCTTACGTGTCGTTCATCAACACTCGCCGTTTTGGCCTATCCTGGACCGTTTCATGGTCTATTACCTACTGTTTTGGGGTCCCGGAGCGATTTCCACGATTAACGATCCTCGAGGTGCATTTACTTGTTCGACATCAAAACTCCCAGTTTCGGCCGATTCTCGCCCATATCGTGGACTATTAGGGATTATGTTTAGGATTTAGGGTTTAGGGTTTTGGGTCCCGGAGAGATTTTCATGGTTGCTGAACCCAAGGGGCGCTTACGTGTCGTTCATCATCACTCGCCGTTTTCGGTGATTCTGGCCCGTTTCAATAACTTACCCTTTTGCCCGATTCTGGCCCGTTTCATGGACTATTACTCATCGTTTTGGGGTTCCAGAGTGATTGTCAAGGTTGCTGAACCCTTTGGTGCACTTACGCGTCGTTCATCAACACTTGCAGTTTTGGCCGATTCTAACCCGTTTCATGGGATACAACTCACCATTTTGGCTCCCGAAGCGATTTCCACGATTAACGATCCCGCGTTTACGTGTTCGTTACCGAAACTAACAGTTTCGGTCGATTCTGGCATGTTTCGTGGACTATTACTCGCCATTTTGGGTCCCGGAGTGATTTTCATGGTTGTCGAACCACAAGGTGCGCTTATGTGTCGTTCCTCATCACTCCCCGTTTTGGGCGATTCTGGCCCGTTTCAAGGGCTATTACTTACCGTTTGGGGTCCCGGAGCGATTTCCACGATTGACGAACTCCGGGATGCATTTACGTGTCGGGCATCAACACTCGTAGTTTCGGCCATTTCTGACCCGTATAGTGGACTATTACTCACCGTTTTGGGGTCCCGGGGCGATTTTCATGACTGATGAACCCCGAGGTGCGTTTACGTGTCGGTCATCAACACTCGTAGTTTTGGCTGATTCTGCCCCGTATCGTGGACTATTACTCACCTCTTCGGGGTCCTGTCGGGGATATACCCCGCAGCATAACCCGGCCAGAAGTATAACCCGGCCGGACTTGGCGGTTTACTTAAGATGGTTTACACTTGGCAATTTACTGGTAACCCGGCAGGCGGATCATGGATGACAAGGCCCAAGGCCCAGAAGGCCGGTTCATGTATGGTGGGCCGGTTTATGAAGAAAGCACAAGGAATATTCTCTTACAAAAGAAGCAAGACTAGGACTCCTTGTAATAAAGCAATCCTAATCCTACTAGGACTAGTCATGTAACCTGCCCCTTCAACATATATAAGGAGGGGCAGGGCTCCCCAAAGATGGACAAGGTTAGACAAGTTCTCACAAGTTTCTAGGGCTAGACACCAAGAGCCGGTTTACCGGCGACACCATGAGGATCATAATGAGATCTAGCCTCAAACAGCACGTAGGGCTATTTCCGGATGATGTTTCCCGGGCCCGAAGCTGTCTAAACCCTTGTCCTGCATCGCGTCTCTCGATTCCGCTCAACCCCTCTCAAGCTACTACATAGATGCGCGGCCTCACGACTAAGTCCGCTAAACCGGACATCTGCCGTGCCAATTCAACGACAGTTGGCGCCCACCGTGGGGCTCGCGCACGGTGATGTTGAGTTCTTGGAGGGAGCTCTTCATGGATCGAGAAGATCACGATTGGCAAGATGAAGAAAATATGGTTTAGCAATCAGAATCTTGGTTAGCTTTAGAGTTTACAGCACAAGATTTGAAATCAAGAAGTTAGGGTTCCATCGCCCGCGCCACCGGATGTGACGAAGCTATCCGACGAAATTGTTTCTACGCCAAGTCCGGACAAGGAGTTGATCCGCTGCATGTATACGTACAAATTGTTCCAAGGTTACGGCTGGATCCGCAAGTCCTGGGAAGTCCAGACAGAGGAAAAGCTAGATCAGCCTGGTTCGGAATAAAATAAGAAAGGAAAGGATACACCAGGAGATAGATCCGCCGCTGAAGCAGTCAAACCAAAATATGTCTCGCAACAAGCATGGTTTCCGATCTGAAACAGGAGAGACGTGATGCCAGAGATAGCTGGGGAAAATTACTATTGCTAGTAGTATTAATCCGGTCAGATCCGGTCCAGGAGGAGTGAACGAGGGGAAGTCGCGGACTCAACCTCCACCTCCGCCTCTTGCGCTGCGTCTTGTCTCGCTCGAGCGACCTTGGCCTCCGTCGCCTCAGTCCCATTCCTCTTGAGCCGTGGGCGAGCCACCGCCGACCTTCTGCCTCTCCTCGCTGGACCGCCTCAACACACATACGAGCCGCCCGGCATCGTCGAGCCACTATCGTCAAATTGCCACCTGCCGCTGGCGAAGAGCAGTCCACAGCCGCGCCATGAGCCGGCCACCACTACTGCGCCTTCACCGGCGTTGCTTCGAGCACGACGACAGCCGCAGCTCTGGGTTGCCATCTCCGTCTCGTACTGCTGCTGAGTCGCGGTTCCGTTCCAACGCGCTCGGGGCCCCGCATCTCGCGCTGCCTCGAGCCACCACTGCTCGGCCTCGCTCTGAACCGATTTCGGGCCCACGCCTTTGTGGCTTCACCTGTGCCCGTGTCGCAAGCTGGCCCTGCCTCACAGCCGTCTCTACCGTGGCCTTGAGCCGCGGCCTCCGCTGCCGTTCCGGCCCCGAGCCGTCCGCGCCAAACTGCCTAACCGCCATGGCCACGGTGATCCGCTCCTGTCGCGCGCCAGGTTGTCCTGTTGCTGCTGATCTGCCGGCGCGCTGTTCCTCTGCCCGGGAGAGCCGCCGTTGCAGCAAGAGAACCGCCGAGAGGTGGTGTTTGCCGGAGCTGCCACTATATACAAGAGACGTCGTCGTACTACTTTGCTTCTAGTATTGATACACGCGTGAGAAAAAATTAGGCCAAGGAGAATCGTTGTCTCATGCGTTCGTTTTTTCCCGTTTTTCTTGGGGCCACTACCGCTTCCGTGATGATTGAAGACAAGTCACGTCAACTACTGGTGCTACTTAAATCCCGTGAGATCAAGAATACCGCATCCGTTGGTAGCTAATTCTATTACTACTATAGAAGCAGTAGTACTGGTTGGCTGATCGTTGCTTCGTCCACTATCTACCGGGTGATATTTTTCCTATATATCAGTACATGTTAATTCTTCTGGAAACAATTACTCTGTCTTTCAATATATTTTATGCAGGACAAAGTCTACTACAAAAGTAACAACATAAATATAAGACTCGCACCGGTTTAAATGTTGTGGCCAATTCTCGTGCCTGCATCGGCTACCACTGCTGTGGCCGACTCGTCAGTTCGCGCACTGGTCTCCAACACCGCGGCCGACTCCCTCGCCAATAGATGTGCGCGTGCCACCGCTTCCGCGGTCCGGTCTACACTAACACGCCGGTGCTGCACCCGTCCTCACAAACTGGCCCAGCGGATACGCGTGCGTGTCGCTACCCCCGTCGCTGCGTTTACATCAATACGCGGCCGGTTCATCTGTTCTCCAGGCGAATCAGGTGATATCTATCCTATTTATTTTTAATACATATTAATTTACCCGAGCAAAAATACCTCGCCCTGCTATAGTTTGTATGCAGAAAAAATCATTCAGTACAAGGCGATATTATACCGCGGAGATGAAGCCCGCCAACATCATCCGGCACAAGTGGACGTCGTTACTCAACTGACTCCCGCGCCGGTTTACAGTACTGTGGCCGTCTCTTGCGACCACGCCGATTTACAATGCCGTGACCGTCTCTCGCGACCGCGCCGGTTTACAATGCCGTGGCCGTCTTTCACTACCGCGCCGGTTTACCACCAGGAGGACAACTAGCCCGTCGGCGCCGGCCGACCCATCTGTTGTTCGAGCAAATCAGGTGTTATCCTTCCTGTATATTTTATCAAGACATTTTATTTCCTATGAGCACCATTATACTGTCCTATTGGTATTTTTATATATAGGTGAGATTATTATTTTACTGCGGGAATAAAGCACACACTGGCAATATTCTACAATGGCGTTTCCTTTGTGTCGCACTACCCATTGATAGTTGAACGGCCGGTTCATGCGTCCGCTTACAACGCGGAGGCCAACTGGCTTATCTGCGCCAGTTTACTACTGCGGCCGATTCATATGTCTGTGCTGCCTCTGACACTGCAGTCGTTTTACTATCCGCCCTGTGGTCCGGTCTATTCAACATACCGGGTTGACCAACAGACCCCGATGAGGATCAAAAAGGTCCAAATACATCAGGTGATATCCATCTAAATCTATTTCCTTGGTATATATCATTTTCATCAAGAAAACAAGATGCTTTGATCAGTCTATTTTGCTATGCAGAACAATTCTATAAGGGACCAAACAAGACTTGCCATACAAGCGCAACTCTCTCATAGGTACCCTACCTCCACGGTCACTAGGGGGCTACGGATCACATTCGAATCCTCGCTTAATCCCTTATGGTCCGGTTTATATAATCGTCTTCGAATCATCGCCCTTAGAATCACATCCATTGATTGGCAAAGGAAAAGTTCTTGCTCCTTGGATTACATCCGTTGATTGGCAAAAGAAAAGTTCTTGCTCCTTGGATTACATTCATTGATTGGCAAAAGAAAAGTTCTTGCTCCTTGGATTACATCCATTGATTGGCAAAAGAAAAATTCTTGCTCTTTGGATTACATCCATTGATTGGCAAAAGAAAAGTTCTTGCTCCTTGGATTACATCCATTGATTGGCAAAAGAAATCATTGCTCCTTGGATTGCACCCATTGATTGGCAAAATGAATCATAGCCCTTTGGGTCGCATCCATTGATTGGCAAATATGGAGCCTGGCAGCTCGCAAAAAGCCTCGACTACATGGTCTTATTTGCAACAGTGTCTTGTGTTTTGTGATTTTTCAAAGTTTTCTATGGTTTTTGATCCGGAACTGGGCAACTTCAAAGTTGACCACATATCTACAAAGAAAAAGTCTGGGTCATGAACACTAGCATAAGATCAAAGTCTGGGTCATAAACACCAGCAGGAGTTAAACCAGCGTTCATCGTAACCCAAATCGGCCTTCATGATGAGCAGACAAAGAGCCAGAAAATAGATTGGCAGTACATGATCAGTTATAATGACCGGTGTTTATTAAACCGGCCTGGATTTCGACTATAAGTCGCCAGTATGAGATAAAATAATGACCGGTGTTTATTAACCCGGCCTGGTTGGGATCAAATATCACTGGAACCAGTTTTCAAACCGGATTATATTCTTCAAATCTTTAAATAGCCAACATTGCTGGATGTTTATTATGGTTATCAGTAACCAATATTATGATTGAGGTTTTCAAATTCGCTTCAGCGCAATGGATATCATATTGTCAGTGGTATGATTTATTCCCGAGTCGCTGCAGGCTTACAACCCGGCACTTGGAGGCTACATTATTCAAATTAAGATTACATCAAATACATAAGTCTCATGTCGCTGCAAGCATGCACCATGACACTTGGGGGCTAATGCAAAGTCATTTTTTGCTCACTTTATTGAAGACCCGACTCATCACATTATAATGAGCCGGCCCTTGGGGACTACCAATCGCTCCTGTCAACAATTCAAGGTACACAAGTATTAATCCATTATATTGAAGGGTCCACTACTTAGTTGGTAAAGCACAAAGCTCTTAACCTTGTGGACGTGGGTTCAAATCCCACGATGGAAGTTACGTTATATAATGTTATTTTCAATGATTATATCTACAAAGTCCCTGCTCATTATTGCATAATGACCTGGCACTTGGGGGCTACATGTTGCTGTTCAAGTTTACATGATCATATTTTCAAAGTCCCTGCTCATTATTGCATAATGACCCGGCACTTGGGGGCTACATAATATGGAATATTCAGTTTCATAGTGATTGGGAAGAACAATCCGGATTTCTTCAAGATTGCAATTTTTATATTGAAACAAGTCTTAATCTATCACTATGTTCTCCTCTTAAGACTTGGGGGCTACAGGTAATATGCATATAAAGGAGGAACATCTTCAAATTCTCAGTTTTGGGTAAGTCCGGAAGATTAATTGTGTGACCCAGCGTTGGCAACAATCGTAACCCGGCGTCCATAAACAGACATGACCCGGGATCATCAGTTTTTATAACCCGACAATTTTGGCAATCATAAACCGACAAGTTCTACATCCTCAAACCGACTGGATATCAGTTGAATATTTCAAAGACCAATATTTTTGTCAAGTCAGAGCATTGAAGGCCGATTCAAATGGATTCTTTATTTACTAAATATCTTCTGCAAGCAAATTGATTATGAAGCTGGTCTGTTGACCCGGATTTTCTAGAAGAAGGACAACCCGGAGCACAACCTATCAAATTTGTTCTCGCAGGAAGGATCAAGTTTAACATGGATAAATCCAAATTAAACTAGGGGCTAATGTCGGGGATATACCCCACAGCGTAACCCGGCTGGAAGTATAACTCGGCCGGACTTGGCAGTTTACTTAAGATGGTTTACACTTGGCAATGTACTGGTAACGCGGCAGGCGGATCATGGATGACAAGGCCCAAGGCCCAGAAGGCCGGTTCATGTATGGTGGGCCGGTTTATGAAGAAAGCACAAGGAATATTCTCTTACAAAAGAAGCAAGACTAGGAATTCTTGTAATAAAGCAATCCTAATCCTACTAGGACTAGTCATGTAACCTGCCCCTTCAACATATATAAGGAGGGGCAGGGCTCCCCAAAGAGGGACATGTTTAGACAAATTCTCACAAGTTTCTAGGGCTAGACACCAAGAGCCGGTTTACCGGCGACACCATGAGGATCATAATGAGATCTAGCCTCAAACAGCACGTAGGGCTATTTCCGGATGATGTTTCCCGGGGCCCGAAGCTGTCTAAACCCTTGTCTTGCATCGCGTCTCTCGATTCTGTTCAACCCCTCTCAAGCTACTACATAGATGTGCGGCCTCACGACTAAGTCCGCTAAACCCAACATCTGTTGTGCCAATTCCACGACAGGTCCCGAAACGATTTTCGTGGTTGCTGAACCCAGGGTGCCCTTACGTGTCGTTCATCAACACTCGCCGTTTTGGCCTATTCTGGCCCGTTTCATGGGGTATTACCTACTGTTTTGGGGTCCGGGAGCGATTTCCATGATTAACGATCCCCGAGGTGCATTTACGTGTTCGACATCAAAACTCACAGTTTTGGTCGATTCTCGCCCGTATCATGGACTATTAGGGATTATGTTTAGGGTTTAGAGTTTAGGATTTTGGGTCCCGGAGAGATTTTCATGGTTGCTGAACCCAAGGTGCGCTTACGTGTCGTTCATCATCACTCGCCGTTTTCGGTGTTTCTGGCCCGTTTCAATAACTTACCCTTTTGGCCGATTCTGGCCCGTTTCATGGACTATTACTCATCGTTTTGGGGTTCCGGAGTGATTGTTAAGGTTGCTGAACCCTATGGTGCACTTACGCGTTGTTCATCAACACTTGCAGTTTTGGCCGATTCTAACCCGTTTCATGGGCTACAACTCACCATTTTGGCTCCCGAACCACAAGGTGCGCTTATGTGTTGTTCCTCAGCACTCCCCGTTTTGGGCGATTCTGGTCCGTTTCATGGGCTATTACTTACCGTTTTGGGGTCCCGGAGTGATTTCCACGATTGACGAACCCCGGGGTGCATTTACGTGTCGGGCATCAACACTCGTAGTTTCGGCCATTTCTGACCCGTATAGTGGACTATTACTCACCGTTTTGGGGTCCCGGGGCAATTTTCATGACTGATAAACCCCGAGGTGCGTTTACGTGTCGGTCATCAACACTCGTAGTTTTGGCCGATTCTGTCCCGTATCATGGACTATTACTGACCGTTTTGGGGTTGCTGAACCCAAGGGTGCCCTTACGTGTCGTTCATTACCACTCGTCGTTTTGGCCTATTCTGGCCCGTTTCATGGGCTATTACCTACTGTTTTGGGGTCGCAGAGCGATTTCCATGATTAACGATCCCCGAGGTGCATTTACGTGTTCGACCTCAAAACTCAAAGTTTCGGCCGATTCTCGCCCGTATCGTGGACTGTTAGGGATTATGTTTAGGGTTTAGGGTTTTGGGTCCCGGGTGATTTTCATGGTTGCGCAACCCAAGGTGCGCTTACGTGTCATTCATCATCAATGGCCGTTTTTGGTGATTCTGGCCCGTTTCAATCACTTACCCTTTTGGCCAATTCTGGCCCGTTCCATGGACTATTACTAATCGTTTTGGGGTTCCGGAGTGATTGTCAAGGTTGCTGAACCCTATGGTGCATTTACGCGTCGTTCATCAACACTTGCAGTTTTGGCCGATTCTAACTCGTTTCACGGGCTACAACTCACCGTTTTGGCTCCCGGAGCGATTTGCACGATTAACGATCCCGCGTTTACGTGTTCGTTGCCGAAACTAACAGTTTCGGCCAATTCTGGCCCGTTTCGTTGGCTCCTCACCGTTTTGGAGTCTCAGAGCGATTTCAACGATTAACGATCCCAATGTGCGTTTACGTGTTCGTCATCCAAACTCGCAGTATTTGCCAGGTCTGGCCCGTTTCGTGGGCTATTACTCACTGTTTTGGAGCCCCGGAGTGATTTCCATGGTTGCTGAACCGCAAGGTGCGCTTACGTGACGTTCATCAAGACTCGGTGGTTTGGCCTATTCTGGCCCGTTTCGTGGACTATTACTCGCCATTTTGGGTCCCGGAGTGATTTTCATGGTTGCCGAACCACAAGCTGCGCTTATGTGTCGTTCCTGATCACTCGCTGTTTTGGGCGATTCTAGCCCGTTTCATGGGCTATTACTTACCGTTTTGGGGTCCCGGAGCAATTTCCACGATTGACGAACCCCGGGGTGCATTTACGTGTCGGTCATCAACACTCGTAGTTTCGGCCATTTCTGACCCGTATCGTGGACTATTACTCTCCGTTTTGGGGTCCCGGGGCTATTTTCATGACTGATGAACCCCGAGGTGCGTTTACGTGTCGGTCATCAACGCTCGTAGTTTTGGCCGATTCTAGCCCGTATCGTGGACTATTACTCACCATTTTGGGGTCCCGAAACGATTTTCATGGTTGCTGAACCCAGGGTTCCCTTACGTGTCGTTCATCAACACTCGCCGTTTTGGCCTATCCTGGACCGTTTCATGGTCTATTACCTACTGTTTTGGGGTCCCGGAGCGATTTCCACGATTAACGATCCCCGAGGTGCATTTACTTGTTCGACATCAAAACTCCAAGTTTCGGCTGATTCTCGCCCATATCGTGGACTATTAGGGATTATGTTTAGGATTTAGGGTTTAGGGTTTTGGGTCCCGGAGAGATTTTCATGGTTGCTGAACCCAAGGGGCGCTTACGTGTCGTTCATCATCACTCGACGTTTTTGGTGATTCTGGCCCGTTTCAATAACTTACCCTTTTGCCCGATTCTGGCCCGTTTCATGGACTATTACTCATCGTTTTGGGGTTCCGGATTGATTGTCAAGGTTGCTGAACCCTATGGTGCACTTACGCGTCGTTCATCAACACTTGCAGTTTTGGCCGATTCTAACCCGTTTCATGGGCTACAACTCACCATTTTGGCTCCCGAAGCGATTTCCACAATTAACGATCCCGCGTTTACGTGTTCGTTACCGAAACTAATAGTTTCGGTCGATTGTGGCCCGTTTCATGGACTTTTACTCGCCATTTTGGGTCCCGGAGTGATTTTCATGGTTGTCGAACCACAAGGTGCGCTTATGTGTCGTTCCTCATCACTCCCCGTTTTGGGCGATTCTGACCCGTTTCATGGGCTATTACTTACCGTTTTGGGGCCCTGGAGCGATTTCCACGATTGACGAACCCCGGGGTGCATTTACGTGTCGGGCATCAACACTCGTAGTTTCGGCCATTTCTGACCCGTATAGTGGACTATTACTCACCGTTTTGGGGTCCCGGGGCGATTTTCATGACGGATGAACCCAGAGGTGCGTTTACGTGTCGGTCATCAACACTCGTAGTTTTGGCTTATTCTGGCCCGTGTCGTGGACTATTACTCAC
>LR738716.1:526505-540696 GCA_902687465.1 Secale cereale
AGGGTGCCCTTACGTGTCGTTCATCAACACTCGCCGTTTTGGCCTATTCTGGCCCGTTTCATGGGCTATTACCTACTGTTTTGGGGTCCCGGAGCGATTTCAATGATTAACGATCCCCGAGGTGCATTTACGTGTTCGACATCAAAACTCGCAGTTTTGGCCGATTCTCGCCCGTATCGTGGACTATTAGGGATTATGTTTAGGGTTTAGAGTTTAGGGTTTTGGGTCCCGGAGAGATTTTCATGGTTGCTGAAGCCAAGGTGCGCTTACATGTCGTTCATCATCACTCGCCGTTTTCGGTGTTTATGGCCCCTTTCAATAACTTACCCTTTTGCCCGATTCTGGCCCGTTTCACGGACTATTGCTCATCGTTTTGGGGTTCCGAAGTGATTGTCAAGGTTCCTGAACCCTATGGTGCACTTACGCGTTGTTCATCAACACTTGCAGTTTTGGCTGATTCTAACCCGTTTCATGGGCTAAAACTCATCGTCTTGGTTCCCGGAACGATTTCCATGATTAACGATCCCGCATTTACGTGTTCGTTACCGAAACTAACAGTTTCGGCCGATTCTGGCCCGTTTCGTGGGCTATTACTCACCGTTTGGGAGTCTCAGAGCGATTTCAACGATTAATGATCCCAAGGTGCGTTTACGTGTTCGTTATCCAAACTCGCAGTTTCGGGCAATTCTGGCCCGTTTCGTGGGCTATTATGCACCGTTTTGGAGCCCCGTAGTGATTTTCATGGTTGCTGAACCCCAAGGTGCGCTTACTTGTCGTTCATCAAGACTCGCTGTTTTGGCCTATTCTGGCCCGTTTCGTGGACTATTACTCGCTATTTTGGGCTGCGGAGTGATTTTCATGGTTGCCGAACCACAAGGTGCGCTTATGTGTCGTTCCTCACCACTCGCCGTTTTGGGCGATTCTGGCCCGTTTCATGGGCTATTACTTAACGTTTTGGGGCCCCGGAGCGATTTCCACAATAGAGGAACCCCGGGGTGCATTTACGTGTCGGTCATCAACAATCGTAGTTTCGGCCATTTCTGACCCGTATCGTGGACTATTACTCACCATTTTGGGGTCCCGGGACGATTTTCATGACCGATGAACCCTGAGGTGCGTTTACGTGTCGGTCATCAACGCTCGTAGTTTTGGCCGATTCTAGCCCGTATCGTGGACTATTACTCACCGTTTTGGGGTCCCGAGACGATTTTCATGGTTGCTGAACCCATGGTGCCCTTACGTGTCGTTCATCAACAATCGCCGTTTTGGCCTATCCTGGCCCGTTTCATGGGCTATTACCTACTATTTTGGGGTCCCGGAGCGATTTCCATGATTAACGATGCCCGAGGTGCATTTACGTGTTCGACATCAAAACTCCCAGTTTCGGCCGATTCTCGCCCATATGGTCGACTATTAGGGATTATGTTTAGGGTTTTGGGTCCCGGAGAGATTTTCATGGTTGCTGAAATCAAGGTGCGCTTACGTGTCATTCATCATCACTCACCGTTTTCGGTGATTCTGGCCCGTTTCAATAACTAACCCTTTTGGCCGATTCTGGCCCGTTTCATGGACTATTACTCATCGTTTTGGGGTTCCGGAGTGACTGTCAAGGTTGCTGAACCCTATGGTGCACTTACGCGTCGTTCATCAACACTTGCAGTTTTGGCCGATTCTAACCCGTTTCATGGGCTACAACTCACCGTTTTGGCTCCCGGAGCGATTTCCACGATTAACGATCCCGCGTTTACGTGTTCGTTACTGAAACTAACAGTTTCGGCCGATTCTGGCCCGTTTCGTGGACTATTACTCGCCATTTTGGGTCCGGGAGTGATTTTCATGGTTGCCGAACAACAAGGTGCGCTTATGTGTCGGTCCTCATCACTCCCCGTTTTGGGCGATTCTGGCCCGTTTCATGGGCTATTACTTACCGTTTTGGGGTCCCGAAGCGATTTCCACGATTGACGAACCCCGGGGTGCATTTACGTGTCGGTCATCAACACTCGTAGTTTCGGCCATTTCTGACCCGTATCGTGGACTATTACTCACCGTTTTGGAGCCCCGGGGCGATTTTCATGATTAATGAACCCCGAGGTGCGTTTAGGTGTCGGTCATCAACTGTCACATCCCTAGTTAGCATTTGCATTAGGACCTAGCTAGAGTGTGCATCATGTTTACTTTTCAAAGAAACTGGATATGGGATTAACAGAAACCCCAGCACCCCTCTCCTAACAACTAGGGTTTGATTAAATATTTTCCAATGTACCCAAAATGCCCTTAAAATATGTTCATCATTTCTGCCTTGGTCTTAAACCTCTGCCAAAAATGGTGCACAATTTTCTAGGACACTCTAGGTTTTGGATTAAATCATATGTTATTTGAATTTGGGCATTTAAATACTTTAAAAATATTTTAAATGCTCAAATAATCATGAACTATAATGTTTCCTACTGTTCATAATATATACAGTGGGCATGACAAGTTTCATGAGTAATAAAAATGTTTTGGCATTTTTATTAATTGAACAAAGCTGCAAAAGAAATGAAACAAAAAAGTAAATAGAAAAAAATAGGAAGAAGCAGACTTACCTGAGCCCACTTACCTGCTGGCCCAGATGGCCCAGCCCACCAGGGGCATCCCCGTCTTCTTCGCCGCGCCAGCGCACGAAGCAGCTCGGTGGCGAGCGCCGCCGACGCGCCGGCCACCTCCTGCCTGCCTGGCTGGCCCCTCGACCCTCTGGATGGACCTGAACGACGCCACGCAGACCCCTCGACCGTTTCCCCTCTTCCCCGTGTCTTTCCCCCTCCTCTCTCCCCTCCGACGAGCTTACCAGAGCGAGCTCGTCGCCGTCGATCGCTGCCACCGCGCCCTACGCCACTCCCTCGCCTCCCCGACGCACCACTAGCTCCGCCGCATCGCCCCGAAGCTCCCCACCGACGCACACGACGCCAGAAGCCCCGCAACGCCCTCCCCGCCGTCGTCTTCAACCTTCGGCACCGGAGATCGCCGCCGCCCGTACGCCGCCGTTCGACCTTCCACGAGCTCGCTTCGACGCCCTCTGCGACCGCTGTGAGCTCACGCTTCGAACCCCCTCTCCACGGGCCCGATTATGCCTTGTAGCCGCCGCCCCCTTTGGTGACTGAAGATCACCGCCGCCGGCCAACTCGCCGCCGTGGCCACAGGCACCGTGCCTCGTGGCTGAGCACGCCGTTAGGATCAGTAGATCACCAGCAAGCTAATGCCAGCCTTAACTACTCCTACCGTGCACCACAACACCATCCCGACCAACTCCGTGCGAGCACCGCCGCGGACGAGCTCGTCGCCCTCGACTCCGGCGACCTTTCGACCAAGCAGTGGCACCGTTGGATGCGGTGCATCACTAGGAGCACACAGAGCCCATCCGCGCGGCAAATGGTTGCCGGAATAAGGATTCCGACGAGTCACCGCCGTGCGAAATGGTCGCCGCCGGCCAAACTCCGGCGGGCTGATGTGGCCTGTTAGTTAGGAGCTAACAGTAGTTAGTTTAATCACCACAGTCACTGACAGTGGGCCCCTTTGTTTAGTCAAACCCAGTCAACCTTAGTTATGACCGGATTTAGCTCCTGAGACACTGACATGAGGGACCCACCGGTCAGGTTTGACTTGGACTGGCCCTGTTGACTGCCTGACGTCAGCATGATGTCATGCTGACGCAGTAAAGGATTTTCTGGGATTTTTAGATTAAAAATAATTCAGGAAATTCCAGAAAATACCCAAAACTTCTAAAAATCATATAAAATCAACCATAGCTCAGATGGAAAAGATTTATATATGAAAAATGATCAGAAAAATCCAATCTTTCCAGTGGCACTGGTTTCATGCATGTTTGAACAAGTTAACTTGCTGTATACATCAAAAACATGATAATGCACTTATTTAAATAATACTTTGAACTTCAATTTGAATCTTTGATTCAAATAGGTTCAAACCCTTCTGGTTTTAGTTGCATTAGCCAACACACATGCATCTTGCCATGTCATGAGCATGCATCATATTGCTGCATTTGTTTGTTAATGATTGTATCACCGGTATTCCCTGTGTTAGGTCCTGCTCCCGAGGATACTGCTGCGTATCTAGTTGAAGAGCAGTACCCGACAACTACCTTGTCAGGCAAGCAATCATTGATCATTCCGATACAAACCCAATCTTCTCGCTCCTGCTCTCTTTTACTGCATGAAGGCAACAGCGTGTGAATTGCTACTTGCTGCGGTAGTTGAACCCTATCCCTTGCATGACCTGTCATTGCCACAGTAAATAGTTGAAACCCACTAGCATGTGTAGGAGTTGATTGAGCCATGTGATGTGTGATCCACCATGCTATTTGTTTATGTTGCCTGCTATGCTTAGAGTTGTGTCTGGTCTGGTTCATCTGGGTGATGGATCAGAGTGAAATGATCATACCGGTAAAGAGAAGGAAGTGTGGAATACGCTTGGTAAAGGTATCGATGAAAGGCCATGTAGGAGTACATGGTGGGTTGTTTCATTGGAATCGTCCATAGGACCTGAGATCTGTATGTGTGGTTCAAGTTGCAGATACTACCATGCATTGGGCCCGAAACCAATGGACCCTCTCGGCTTATTAATTACCCTCGATCTCTGTCCAGGAGTTGCAACTAGTTTCTGGTGTTTATAGTTTACTGGAGGTCGTGCACAACGCTGACCCTCGGGGTGGGTTGTGATGCGACAGGTACGTGGCACGGTGTACCGGTTGCCCGTTTGGTGACTCGGGAACCCTGTACACATCGTTTGGGGCCGTGAGCGACACCCCGGCCGGATCTCCCCACGGATGGAACCCAAATAGGCGATAAACCTGGACGAGGGACTTGAGTAGTTAGTCAGGTCGTGGCCGACACCCCCGCTGGGCTTCCGCTTGAAGGTTGCCGAGTACACGCCGAGTAAACGGCGATAAGTGGTGAAAGCGTGTGTGAAGAAATACACCCCTGCAGGGTTATCAAACTATTCGAATAGCCGTTGTTCACGGTACGAACTACTTGGTTACTCTTACAGTTCATAGACAAGTTGATGGATACTTCTAAAAGCCTCAAGATAAGTGTGAGTGCCGTGGATGGCCCTTCCGTAGGTTGACGGAAGAGGATCCTCGGTAGTGTATTGATGTGGTGAGTAGAGGACTCGTGTTCGTAATAACATCTTGCAATTTGTTGAGAGTTGTAGTATAGGTTAGCCAAGGTCAAAGCTGGCATTCTGCTATGAACTCCACTACCCCCCTTTTGATAATGTTGCATGTATGCTAGGTTCTGTGGTAAGACTTGCTGAGTACCTTTGTACTCATGTTTGCTTAATAACTGTTGCAGAGGAGAACCCTGCCCCTGCTGATGGGTTCTACATAGACGTTGACGTCGACGAGTAGCTTGACACCCAGACGGAGATCTGGAGTTTGTGAAGGGCCTTGTAGATAGTCAGGCTACGCCAAGCCTGTTTTATTTTCAAAGTTGTCTGTACTCAGACATGTAGCTTCCGCTTGTGCTTGTATGACTGTATGACTTGAGTGTTGGGTCATGTGACCCCTACCTGTATGGATATGTTATGTATGGCCCTTGGAGCCTTTTAAATAAAGTACTTTGAGTCATAGAGTTCTGTTGTGATGCAATGTTGTATTTGCACATATTGAGCATATTGCGTGTATGATTGAAATGCTTGGTATGTGTGGGATCTGACACCTAGTTGTTTTCCTTTGGTAGCCTACCTTACAGGGAAATGCCTCCTAGTGATTCCAATGAGCCTTGGTAGCTTGCTACTGCTCGGAACATGTAGGCTGGCCGGCATGTGTCCTTCTTCGTTCCTGTGTCTGTCCCTTAGGGGAAATGTCACGCGTTGTTCCTTTAAGTCCATGTAGCTTGCTACGACTTGGGTTCATACGTTGATGACCGACACGTTCGTTGCTGGGTCATGGATGCCTGTCTCTGTAATTTAGTGCCACTTTTGGTTCATAACTAGTCATGTCGGCCCGGGTTCTCTGTCATATGGATGCTAGCGACACTGTCATATACGTGTGCCAAAATGCGCAAACGGTCCCGGACCAGGTAAGGTGGCACCCGTGGGGTTACCGTGCGTGAGGCCGCAAAGTGATATGACGTGTTACAGCTAGATCGGTGTGACTTAGGATCGGGGTCCTGACAGCGTTGGCATCAGAGCTGGACTGCCTGTAGGTTTCTCAAGCCAAACTGGTCGATGTTGAGTCTAGAAGAATTCTTAGTTATATGTAGGGGAATTGATTGTGGAAGGGAACGTAAGGCTCTTTTTACTCCTTTACCTTATGCCCTTCTGATCTGAGTCAGCCTATTCTTTCTACGGGGATTTAGGACTTGGCTTCTTATTCTTACTAGGTTCACGTGTTACTAATCCGTAGACTCTTAGGTTTGTTGGTTTCAAGCCTCAGTTCAGTTGCTATCCTTTTTAGTATGATGATTGTTGGACCAGAACCTTGATATGGATTGTTGAGTGGCTATGCTATCATTTGTATGATGTCGCAAATCTTTGTTTGAGCATTTACAGTTGTTATGCTGCCCGATTTCCTTCAGAAACACTAATGCCTTTGCATTATTTCGTGTTTCAGATGTCTGGCCGCATTCCTCACCAAGTGGTTCGTTTGACTCGGTGCATTAATGTGCCCGGTCACACGGCCATGCTAGTCCGTGTGCTGACTGAGACCGGTTATCGCTGGTATCCTGAGTACACCGTGGAGGAACAGTACCGGGATTTTAATCAGAGTCAGTATTTCTGCACAGTCTGGATATACCCCTCATATCCCGGAGCTAACGATCCCATCCATTGGTCTTATGGACTCGGGATTACCATCGAGATGGCAGTGCAGGATGCCGCTTATTCGATGATGACCATTCTCCGTGCTAGGCATGACCTGTTGCTGAACACTGAGTTCTGTTACATGCCAGCCTCACTTCCCGGAGAGGAAGGCTACTACACTGGTCTGTATAATGATGCTGCTCATGAAGAGCCACTGCTTCAGACTACTGTTCAGATGTTGGAGGATAGGGACCGTGAGGTCCGTGCCCTCCGAATGGAGCTGTATAACACTGGAGCCGCCCACTGGACTACTTTGACACGGCTTGCACCTGCTGTGCACGCCGGATATCTGGACATGCGGGATTTGTACCCCGTGCGGACTCGTCTGCCTGATCGCATGGATTGGCGTGACGTTGGGGGTATCACACCTCCACGTGGGCGTCGGTTACCACCAGCATCGGGACCGAGGCCACATCCGTGTCCCTATGGTCCACAGCCTTCGAGTGCTCGCGAGTTCCAAGATCCATCTGTTCCACTTCCAGGCTACGGTGGTAATCTTTACGAGGATTACTACGCGAATGTCTGAGCTAGGCCGTGGTTGTAGTAGTATTGTAGTAGTTGTATTTCCACAGTCCTGCGCGTCTTGTGGAATATGACTTAGTGTGTACTGAGTTCCGGAGGTGTAGTTAAATAATGTATAGGAGCTTGGAATGCCTCTGATGGGATGTATCGTCTTCCACCGCAGTTGTACTTTAGCCTTGGCTTGTACTAAACTTTGTATGGTGTGTATGACCACTGGTGTATATATTGCAGTTTCTATATTACCATGTCGTACGGATGAACATCTCTGCATTCCGAGTCATCCATTACATTCTGCACTTCTATGTCAATCTTTTTGCCATCCTTGTCCAAACCGTTGTTTTGTTTCCCTAGGATGGTCAACACTCACAACACTCCTGCTGCTCAGGAGCAGGGTGAGGCTAGTGGGGCTAGAGATGGGAATCTTCCCCAGCCAGCCTCTTTGGCGGAAGTTATGCTCGAAGCAGAACGGAACAAGAGAGAGACCAACCGTCTGCTGGAACGCATAGAGCAGAACACTGGGTTCCGTCAGAGGAATGACGTGGTGTCAATCAATGACTTTATCAAGATGTGTCCACCAAAGTTCCATCACTCCACTGAACCTCTGGATGCTGATGACTGGCTGCGTAGTATCACCCACAAGCTACACTCTGCCCGTGTGGCCGAAGCTGACAAGGTTACCTACGCTGCCTACCATCTTGAGGGCCCTGCCAGTCTTTGGTGGGAAAACTTTGAAGCTATGCGTCCTGCTGACCAAATCACTACCTGGGTTGAGTTCAGTGAGGCATTCCGTGAACATCACATTCCGGAAGGTCTCATGGATCGCAAGCGGGAGGAATTCTGCAATTTCACCCAGGGCCGTTTAACTGTGGATGGTTATAGTCGCGAGTTTGGTAACCTGGCATGCTATGCACCTGAAGATGTATCCACCGATGCCAAGAAGCAGGCGAGGTTCCGCAAGGGACTCAGCCCTGAACTCCGCTGAGATCTGCGTCTGCACGAGTGCACCTCCTTCCAGAAGTTGGTAAACAAGGCTATCAGTGCTGAAACAGGCCAGACCGACTTCGAGGCCACCCGCAAGCATACTCGAGACTTTGGTTCCTCATCCGGCTCTGGCTCTCACAAGCGCCGTGTGTGGGTTCCTAACACTGCTCTGCCACCCAAGTACACACCGAGGCCATCCTATGAGGCGCCTCGCCCAACTCAACAGTTTGCACCTGCCAAGACCTATGGAGGACCACCTTCCAACTTTGCTCCACGCACTACCACTGTGACATGTTTCAAGTGTGGAGAACCGGGACACTACATGCGTGATTGTCCCCAGAACCAGCCAGGAGAAACTGTTGGCCGTGGTAAGCCAACCGGCAAGGTGAATTATGTCAAGCCGATCCCCACCGCACGTGGTCATGTCAACTATGTCTCTGCCGAGGAAGCTTATGAGGATCCTAACGTCGTCCTTGGTACGCTTCTCGTAAACTGCCATCCGGCATCTGTTCTTTTCAATACTGGAGCATCCCATTCGTTCATATCTGAGAGCTATGCTCGATTGCACAACATGACTTTTTGTGACATGCCTACTTCCATGGTTATTCAAACTCCTGGTTCAAAGTGGCAAACCTCTAGGGTAAGCCATGGAAATGAAATCCTTGTCGATAGACTTGTTTTCCTAGCATCTCTAATCGCTCTCAAGTCCTCGGACATAAACATTATTTTGGGTATGGATTGGATGACAACTCATTACGCCAAAATTGATTGCTTTACTAGGACCGTTCAACTTACACATCCATCCGGCAAGATAGTCAATGTCTTGACCCGAATGGCTGAGCGTCAGCTCTACTCTCTTAATGCCAGCCCTCTACCAGAACTCGAAGATATCCCGGTAGTCCGTGACTTCCCGGATGTTTTTCCAGAAGAACTGCCAGGAATTCCACCTGACAGAGATGTCGAGTTCGTGATAGATCTTATCCCTGGAACTATCCCAATCTCTAGGAGACCTTATAAGATGGCACCACTAGAATTAGCTGAGCTAAAGAAACAACTCGATGAGTCCTTGCAAAAGGGTTTCATCCGTCCTAGTTCTTCCCCTTGGGCTTGCCCCATCCTCTTCGTCAAGAAGAAGGACGGAACGGAGCGGATGGTTGTAGATTACCGACCTGTTAATCTGGTCACCATAAAGAATAAGTATCCGCTCCCCAGGATCAACGACCTGTATGATCAGCTCGCTGGATCCTCAGTCTTTTCTAAGATGGATTTGAGGTTGGGTTACCATCAAATCAAAATCAAGAACGGGGACATTCCTAAAACGGCTTTTGTTACTCGTTATGGCCAATATGAGTACACCGTCATGTCCTTCGGATTAACCAATGCCCCAGCTACCTTTTCTCGGTTAATGAATTCTATATTCATGGAGTATTTGGATAAATTCGTCGTGGTATACCTCGATGATATACTCATCTATTCCAAGAACAAGGAAGATCATGCCGAGCATTTAAGGCTGGTATTGACGAAACTTCGAGAGCACCGCCTTTATGCCAAATTCTCTAAATGTGAATTTTGGTTGCCAGAAGTAACCTATCTAGGTCATGTGATCTCTGGCAAGGGTATTGCTGTCAATCCCGAGCGAGTTCAAGCCGTACTGGATTGGACTCCCCCTGAATCGGTCAAACAAGTTAGAAGTTTTCTTGGCTTAGCAAGCTATTGCCGACGCTTCGTCGAGAATTTCTCCAAGGTTGCCAAACCTCTAACTGAACTCCTCAAGAAAGATAAAAAGTTTGAGTGGACCCCACAGTGCGTGTCCAGTTTTCAGGAACTGAAAAGATGCCTGACATCTGCACCTGTACTGGTACCACCAGATTTTTCCAAGGATTTTATAATCTATTGCGACGCCTCATGACAAGGACTAGGTTGCATTCTCATGCAAGATTGTCAAGTGATTGCATACGCATCCCGACAGTTGCGTCCACACGAGGATAACTATCCTACTCATGATGTAGAGCTTGCAGCTATAGTCCATGCACTCAAAACATGGCGACATTATCTTCTTGGTAATCGCTGTGAAATCTTCACTGATCATCAAAGTCTGAAGTATATCTTCACCCAACCGGATTTGAATCTCAGGCAAAGACGTTGGGTTGAGTTGCTCACCGACTACGACTTAGGAATCACCTACACTCCTGGAAAGGCCAATGTCATGGCTGATGCACTAAGTCGTAAGTCATATTGTAACAACTTAATGTTACAACAAGGTCAACCACTTCTCCACGAGGAATTTCGTAAGCTTAACCTTCACATTGTTCCTCGAGGATTCCTTTCCACCTTGGTGGCTAAACCTACCCTTATGGATCAGGTCATCAAAGCACAAAAGGTTGATCCCGGAATTTCCCGTATTAAGAGGAACATCAAGAAAGGAATTGCAGGATGTTTCTCAATTGATGATCAAGGAGTCGTATTCTTTAGCAACCGTTTAGTGGTTCCTAAAGTACGAAACTTAAGACGTTTGATCCTTAAGGAGGCTCATGAATCTCCTCTCACGATTCATCCCGGTAGTACTAAAATGTATCAGGATCTACGTCAGAGATTCTGGTGGACTAGGATGAAGAGAGAAATCGCTCAATTCATTGCTAACTGCGACGTTTGTCGTCGAGTCAAAGCAGAGCATCAACGGCCTGCTGGCACCCTTCAACCTTTAGCTATTCCTGAATGGAAATGGGATAAAGTCGGTATGGACTTCATTACCGGGTTTCCCAGGACCAGGAAAGGGAATAATGCTATCTTCATCGTTATCGACCGCCTCTCTAAAGTAGCTCACTTCCTGCCTGTTCGCGAGAGTATTACCGCTAGCCAGCTAGCAGATTTGTATGTCTCTCAGATAGTATCACTTCATGGTGTACCGTTGGAGATTAACTCAGACCGTGGAAGTCTTTTCACTTCCCGATTTTGGGAAAGTTTCCAGAATGCTATGGGAACTCATCTCTCTTTTAGTACTGCCTTCCATCCGCAGTCAAGTGGTCAAGTGGAACGAGTTAATCAAATTCTGGAAGACATGCTTCAAGCCTCTGTCATATCTTTCGGTATGGAATGGGAAAAGTGTCTTCCATTTGCCGAATTCGCTAATAACAATAGTTATCAAGCCAGCTTGGGTAAAGCTCCCTTTGAAGTTCTATATGGACGAAGGTGTCGAAAACCTCTTAACTGGTCAGAGACCGGGGAAAGACAATTCTTTGGCCCGGATATGATTCAGGAAGCAGAAGAACAAGTTCGCATCGTTCGTGAGAGATTGAAAACAGCCCAGTCTCGCCAAAAGAGCCAATATGATAGTCATCATAAGGCTGTGACTTTTGAAGTCGGTGATAAGGCTTACCTTCGGGTTACTCCTCTTAAGGGAACCCATCGCTTCGGTATCAAAGGCATATTGGCCCCTCGTTATATCGGTCCTTTTCGCATTCTTGCAAAACGAGGAGAAGTTGCCTAACAATTGGAACTTCCTCCGCACCTCTCCAGAGTTCATGACGGGTTCCACGTTTCTCAACTCAGGCGTTGCTTCTCGGATCCTATCCGTGGAGTGGACCACGAGACGCTTGATCTCCAGGACAATCTCACATATCGAGAATACCCCGTTCGTATTCTTGATCACACCGAGCGCACCACTCGACGCCACAATATCAAGTTTCTCAAGGTTCAATGGTCACATCATTCCGAGAGCGAAGCTACTTGGGAAAGGGAGGATCGTCTTCGACTTGAGTACCCCACCCTCTTTCCGGAGGAACCCGAATCTCGGAACGCGATTCTTTTAAGTGGGGGTGAGTTGTCACATCCCTAGTTAGCATTTGCATTAGGACCTAGCTAGAGTGTGCATCATGTTTACTTTTCAAAGAAACTGGAAATGGGATTAGCAGAAACCCCAGCACCCCTCTCCTAACAACTAGGGTTTGATAAAATATTTTCCAATGTACCCAAAATGCCCTTCAAAAATGTTCATCATTTCTGCCTTGGTCTTAAACCTCTGCCAAAAATGGTGCACAATTTTCTAGGACACTCTAGGGTTTTTGATTAAATCATATGTTATTTGAATTTGGGCATTTAAATACTTTAAAAATATTTTAAATGCTCAAATAATCATGAACTATAATGTTTCCTACTGTTCATAATATATACAGTGGGCATGACAAGTTTCATGAGTAATAAAAATGTTTTGGCATTTTTATTAATTGAACAAAGCTGCAAAAGAAATGGAACAGAAAAGTAAATAGAAAAAAATAGGAAGAAGCAGACTTACCTGAGCCCACTTACCTGCTGGCCCAGACGGCCCAGCCCACCAGGGGCATCCCCGTCTTCTTCGCCGCGCTAGCGCACGAAGCAGCTCGGTGGCGAGCACCGCCGACGCGCCGGCCACCTCCTGCCTGCCTGGCTGGCCCCTCGACCCTCTGGATGGACCTGGACGACGCCACGCAGACCCCTCGACCGTTTCCCCTCTTCCCCGTGTCTTTCCCCCTCCTCTCTCCCCTCCGCCGAGCTTCCCCGAGCGAGCTCGTCGCCGTCGATCGCTGCCACCGTGCCCTACGCCACTCCCTCGCCTCCCCGACGCACCACTAGCTCCGCCGCATCGCCCCGAAGCTCCCCACCGACGCACACGACGCCAGAAGCCCCACAACGCCCTCCCCGCCGTCGTCTTCAACCTTCGGCACCGGAGATCGCCGCCGCCCGTACGCCGCCGTTCGACCTTCCCCGAGCTCTCTTCGACGCCCTCTGCGACCGCTGTGAGCTCACGCTTCGAACTCCCCTCTCCACGGGCCCAATTATGCCTTGTAGCCGCCGCCCCCTTTGCTGACCGAAGATCACCGCCGCCAGCCAACTCGCCGCCGTGGCCACAAGCACCGTGCCTCGTGGCTGAGCACGCCGTTAGGATCAGTAGATCACCAGCAAGCTAATGCCAGCCTTAACTCCTCCTACGGTGCACCACAACACCATCCCGACCAACTCCGTGCGAGCACCTCCACGGACGAGCTCGTCCCCGTCGACTCCGGCGACCTTTCGACCAACCAGTGGCACCATTGGATGCGGTGCATCACTAGGAGCACACAGAGCCCATCCGCGCGGCAAATGGTTGCCGGAATAAGGATTCCGACAAGTCACCGCCGTGCGAAATGGTCGCCGCCGGCCAAACTCCAGTGGGCTGACGTGGCCTGTTAGGTAGGAGCTAACAGTAATTAGTTTAATCACCACAGTCACTGACAGTGGGCCCCTTTGTTTAGTCAAACCCAGTCAACCTTAGTTATGACCGGATTTAGCTCCTGAGACACTGACATGAGGGACCCACCGGTCAGGTTTGACTTGGACTGGACCTGTTGACTGCCTGACGTCAGCATGATGTCATGCTGACGCAGTAAAGGATTTTCTGGGATTTTTAGATTAAAAATAATTCAGGAAATTCCAGAAAATACCCAAAACTTCTAAAAATCATATAAAATCAACCATAGCTCAGATGGAAAAGATTTATATATGAAAAATGATCAGAAAAATCCAATTTTTCCAATGGCACTGGTTTCATGTATGTTTGAACAAGTTAACTTGCTGTATACATCAAAAACATGATAATGCACTTATTTAAATAATAGTTTGAACTTCAATTTGAATCTTTGATTCAAATAGGTTCAAACCCTTCTGGTTTTAGTTGCATTAGCCAACACACATGCATCTTGCCATGTCATGAGCATGCATCATATTGCTGCATTTGTTTGTTAATGATTGTATCGCTGGTATTCCCTGTGTTAGGTCCTGCTCCCGAGGATACTGCTGCGTATCCAGTTGAAGAGCA
>LR738716.1:546461-567186 GCA_902687465.1 Secale cereale
CGTGGACTATTACTCACCGTTTTGGGGTCCCGAAACGATTTTCATGGTTGCTGAACCCAGGGTGCCCTTACGTGTCGTTCATAAACACTCGCCGTTTTGGCCTATCCTGGACCGTTTCATGGGCTATTAACTACTGTTTTGGGGTCCCGGAGCGATTTCCATGATTAACGATCCCCGAGGTGCATTTACGTGTTCGACATCAAAACTCCCAGTTTCGGCCGATTCTCGCCCATATCGTGGACTATTAGGGATTATGTTTAGGGTTTATGGTTTAGGGTTTTGGGTACCGGAGAGATTTTCATGGTTGCTGAACCCAAGGTGCGCTTACGTGTCGTTCATCATCACTCGCCGTTTTCGGTGATTCTGGACAGTTTCAATAACTTACCGGAGTGATTGTCAAGGTTGCTGAACCCTATGGTGTTCCGGAGTGATTGTCAAGGTTGCTGAACCCTATGGTGCACTTACGCGTCGTTCATCAGCACTTGCAGTTTGGACGATTCTAACCCGTTTCATGGGCTACAACTCACCATTTTGGCTCCCGAAGCGATTTCCACGATTAACGATCTCGCGTTTACGTGTTCGTTACCGAAAGTAACAGTCTTGGTCGATTCTGGCCCGTTTCGTGGACTATTACTCGCCATTTTGGGTCCCGGAGTGATTTTCATGGTTGTCGAACCACAAGGTGCGCTTATGTGTCGTTCCTCATCTCTCCCCATTTTGGGCGATTCTGGCCCGTTTCATGGGCTATTACTTACCGTTTTGGGGTCCCGGAGCAATTTCCACGATTGACGAACCCCGGGGTGCATTTACGTGTCGGGCATCAACGCTCGTAGTTTCGGCCATTTCTGACCCGTATAGTGGACTATTACTCACCGTTTTGGTGTCCCAGGGCGATTTTCATGACTGATGAACCCCTTGGTGCGTTTACGTGTCGGTCATCAACACTCGTAGTTTTGGCCGATTCTGGCCCGTATCGTGGACTATTACTGACCGTTTTGGGGTCCCTAAACGATTTTCATGGTTACTGAACCCCAGGGTGCCCTTACGTGTCGTTCATCAACACTCGCCGTTTTGGCCTATTCTGGCCCGTTTCATGGGCTATTACCTACTGTTTCGGGGTCCCAGAGCGATTTCCTTGATTAACGATCCCCGAGGTGCATTTACGTGTTCGACATCAAAACTCCTAGTTACGGCCGAGTCTCGCCCGTATCGTGGACTGTTAGGGTTTATGTTTAGGGTTTAGGGTTTTGGGTCCCGGAGTGATTTTCATGGTTGCGGAACCCAAGGTGCGCTTACGTGTCGTTCATCATCAATCGCCGTTTTCCGTGATTCTGGCCCGTTTCAATAACTTACCCTTTTGGCCAATTCTGGCCCGTTTCATGGACTATTACTCATCGTTTTGGGGTTCCAAAGTGATTGTCAAGGTTGCTGAACCGTATGGTGCACTTACGCGTTGTTCATCAACACTTGCAGTTTTGGCCGATTCTGGCCCGTTTCGTGGGCTATTAATCACCGTTTTGGAGTCTCAGAGCGATTTCAACGATTAACGATCCCAAGGTGCGTTTACGTGTTCGTTATCCAAACTCGCAGTTTCGGCCAATTCTGGCCCGTTTCGTGGGCTATTGTGCACCGTTTTGGAGCCCCGTAGTGATTTTCATGGTTGCTGAACCCCAAGGTGCCCTTACTTGTCGTTCATCAAGACTCGCTGTTTTGGCCTATTCTGGCCCGTTTCGTGGACTATTACTCGCCATTTTGGGCCGCGGAGTGATTTTCATGGTTGCCGAACCACAAGGTGCGCTTATGTGTCGTTCCTCACCACTCGCCGTTTTGGGCGATTCTGGCCCGTTTCATGGGCTATTACTTAACGTTTTGGGGCTCCGGAGCGATTTCCACGATTGAGGAACCCCGGGGTGCATTTACGTGTCGGTCATCAACACTCGTAGTTTCGGCCATTTCTGACCCGTATCGTGGACTATTACTCACCGTTTTGGGGTCCGGGGCGATTTTCATGACCGATGAACCCTGAGGTGCGTTTACGTGTCGGTAATCAACGCTCGTAGTTTTGGCCGATTCTAGCCCGTATCGTGGACTATTACTCACCGTTTTGGGGTCCCGAAACGATTTTCATGGTTGCTGAACCCAGGGTGCCCTTATGTGTCGTTCATCAACACTCGCCGTTTTGGCCTATCATGGCCCGTTTCATGGGCTATTACCTACTATTTTGGGGTCCTGGAGCGATTTCCATGATTAACGATCCCCGAGGTGCATTTACGTGTTCGACATCAAAACTCCCAGTTTCGGCCGATTCTCGCCCATATCGTCGACTATTAGGGATTATGTTTAGGGTTTAGGGTTTTGGGTTTTGGGTCCCGGAGAGATTTTCATGGTTGCTGAAATCAAGGTGCGCTTACGTGTCATTCATCATCACTCACCGTTTTCGGTGATTCTGGCCCGTTTCAATAACTAACCCTTTTGGCCGATTCTGGCCCGTTTCGTGGACTATTACTCATCGTTTTGGGGTTCCGGAGTGATTTTCATGGTTGCCGAACCACAAGGTGCGCTTATCTGCTGTTTCTCATCACTCGCCATTTTGGGCGATTCTGGACCGTTTCATGGGCTATTACTTACCGTTTTGGGGCCCCGGAGCGATTTCCACGATTGACGAACCCCGTGGTGCATTTATGTGTCGGTCATCAACACTCGTAGTTTCGGCCATTTCTGACCCGTATCATGGACTATTACTCACCGTTTTGGGGTCCTGGGGCGATTTTCATGACTGATGAACCCCGAGGTGCGTTTACGTGTCTGTCATCAACGCTCGTAGTTTTCGTCGATTCTAGCCCGTATCGTGGACTATTATTCATCGTTTTGGGGTTCCGGAGTGATTGTCAAGGTTGCTGAACCCTATGGTGCACTTACGCATCTATCATCAACACTTGCAGTTTTGGCCGATTCTAACCCGTTTCATGGGCTACAAATCACCATTTTAGCTCCCGGAGCGATTTCCACGATTAATGATCCCGTGTTCTGGCCCATTTCGTGGACTATTACACGCCATTTTGGGCCCCGGAGTGATTTTCATGGTAGCCGAACCACAAGGTGCGCTTATGTGTTGTTCCTCATCACTCGCCGTTTTGGGCGATTCTGGCCCGTTTCATGGGCTATTACTTACCGTTTTGGGGTCCCAGAGCGATTTCCACGATTGACGAACCCCGGGGTGCATTTACTTGACGGGCATCAACACTCGTAGTTTCGGCCATTTCTGACCCGTATAGTGGACTATTACTCACCGGTTTGGGGTCCCGGGGCGATTTTCATGACTGATGAACCCCGAGGTGCGTTTACGTGTCGGTCATCAACACTCGTAGTTTTGGCCGATTCTGGCCCGTATCGTGGACTATTACTCACCGTTTTGGTGTCCCGAAACGATTTTCATGGTTGCTGAACCACAGGGTGCCCTTACGTGTCGTTCATCAATAATCGCCGTTTTGGCCTATTCTGGCCCGTTTCATGGGCTATTACCTACTGTTTTGGGGTCCCAGAGCAATTTCCATGATTAACGATCCCCGAGGTGCATTTACGTGTTCGACATCAAAACTCCCAGTTTCGGCCGATTCTCGCTCATATCGTGGACTATTAGCGATTATGTTTAGGGTTTAGGGTTTTGGGTCCCGGAGAGATTTTCATGGTGGCTGAACCCAAGGTGCGCTTACGTGTCGTTCATCATCACTCGCCGTTTTCGGTGTTTCTGGCCCGTTTCAATAACTTACACTTTTGTCCGATTCAGGCTCATTTCATGGACTATTACTCATCGTTTTGGGGTTCCGGAGTGATTGTCAAGGTTGCTGAACCCTATGGTGCACTTAAGCATCGTTCATCAACACTTGCAGTTTTTGCCGATTCTAACCCGTTTCATGGGCTACAAATCAGCATTTTAGCTCCCGGAGCGATTTCCACGATTAACGATCCCGCGTTCTGGCCCGTTTCATGGACTATTACTCGCCATTTTGGGCCCCGGAGTGATTTTCATGGTAGCCGAACCACAAGGTGCGCTTATGTGTCGTTCCTCATCACTCGCCGTTTTGGGCGATTCTGGCCCGTTTCATGGGCTATTACTTACAGTTTTGGGGTTTCGGAGTGGTTTCCACGATTGACGAACCCCGGGGTGCATTTACGTGTCGGTCATCAACACTCGTAGTTTCGGCCAGTTCTGACCCGTATCGTGGACTATTACTCACCGTTTTGGTGTCCCGGGGCGATTTTCATGACTGGTGAACCCCGAGGTGCGTTTACGTGTCGGTCATCAACGCTCGTAGTTTTGGCCGATTCTAGCCCGTATCATGGACTATTACTCACCGTTTTGGGGTCCCCAAACGATTTTCATGGTTGCTGAACCGAGGGTGCCCTTACGTGTCGTTTATCAACACTCACCGTTTTGGCATATTCTGGCGCGTTTCATGGGCTATTACCTACTGTTTTGGGTTCCCGGAGCGATTTCCATGATTAACGATCCCCAAGGTGCATTTACGTGTTCGACATCAAAACTCCCAGTTTCGGTCGATTCTTGCCCTTATCGTGGACTATTAGGGATTATGTTTAGGGTTTAGGGTTTTGGGTCCCAAAGAGATTTTCATGGTTGCTGAACCCAATGTGCACTTACGTGTCGTTCATCATCACTCGCTGTTTTCGGTGATTCTGGCCCGTTTCAGTAACTTACCCTTTTGGCCGATTCTGGCCCGTTTCATGGACTATTACTCATCGTTTTGGTGTTTCGGAGTGATTGTCAAGGTTGTTGAACCCTATGGTGCACTTACGCGTCGTTCATCAACAATTGTAGTTTTGGCCGATTCTAACCCGTTTCATGCGCTACAACTCACCGTTTTGGCTCCCGAAGCTATTTCCACGATTAACGATCCCGCGTTTACGTGTTCGTTACCGAAACTAACAGTTTCGGCCGATTCTGGCCCGTTTCGTGGACTATTACTCGCCATTTCGGATCCCGGAGTGATTTTCATGGTTGCCGAACCACAAGGTGCGCTTATGTGTCGTTCCTCATCACTCCCCGTTTTGGGCGATTCTAGCCCGTTTCATGGGCTATTACTTACCGTTTTGGGGTCCCGGAGCGATTTCCACGATTGACGAACCCCAGGGTGCATTTACGTGTCGTGCATCAACACTCGTAGTTTCGGCCATTTCTGACCCGTATAGTGGACTATTATTCACCGTTTTGGGGTCCCGGGACGATTTTCATGACTGATGAACCCCGAGGTGCGTTTTCGTGTCGGTCATCAACACTCGTAGTTTTGGCCGATTCTGGCCCCTATCATGGACTATTACTCACCGTTTTGGTGTCCCGAAACGATTTTCATGGTTGCTGAACCACAGGGTGCCCTTATGTGTCGTTCATCAATAATCATCGTTTTGGCCTATTCTGGCCCGTTTCATGGGCTATTACCTACTGTTTTGGGGTCCCGGAGGGATTTCCATGAGAAACGATCCCCGAGGTGCATTTACGTGTTCCACATCAAAACTCCAAGTTTCGGCCGATTCTCGCTCATAACGTGGACTATTAGCGATTATGTTTAGGGTTTAGGGTTTTGGGTCCCGGAGAGATTTTCATGGTTGCTGAACCCAAGGTGCGCTTACGTGTCGTTCATCATCACTCGCCGTTTTCGGTGTTTCTGGCCCGTTTCAATAACTTACACTTTTGGCCGATTCAGGCCCGTTTCATGGACTATTACTCATCGTTTTGGGGTTCCGGAGTGATTGTCAAGGTTGCTGAACCCTATGGTGCACTTACGCATCGTTCATCAACACTTGCAGTTTTGGCCAATTCTAACCCGTTTCATGGGCTACAAATCACCGTTTTAGCTCCCGGAGCGATTTCCACGATTAACGATCACGCGTTCTGGCCCGTTTCGTGGACTATTACTCGCCATTTTGGGCCCCGGAGTAATTTTCATGGTAGCCGAACCACAAGGTGCGCTTATGTGTCGTTCCTCATCACTCGCCGTTTTGGGCGATTCTGGCCCGTTTCATGGGCTATTACTTACCGTTTTGGGGTTCCGGAGCGGTTTCCACAATTGACGAACCCCGGGGTGCATTTACGTGTCGGTCATCAACACTCGTAGTTTCGGCCAGTTCTGACCCGTATCGTGGACTATTACTCACCGTTTTGGGGTCCCGGGGCGATATTCATGACTGATGAACCCCGAGGTGCGTTTACGTGTCTGTCATCAACGCTCGTAGTTTTGGCCGATTCTAGCCCGTATCATGGACTATTACTCACCGTTTTGGGGTCCCCAAACGATTTTCATGGTTGCTGAACCGAGGGTGCCCTTACGTGTCGTTTATCAACACTCACCGTTTTGGCATATTCTGGCGCGTTTCATGGGCTATTACCTACTGTTTTGGGGTCCCGGAGCGATTTCCATGATTAACGATCCCCAAGGTGCATTTACGTGTTCGACATCAAAACTCCCAGTTTCGGTCGATTCTCGCCCTTATCGTGGACTATGAGGGATTATGTTTAGGGTTTAGGGTTTTGGGTCCCGGAGAGATTTTCATGGTTGCTGAACCCAAGGTGCACTTACTTGTCGTTCATCATCACTCGCCGTTTTCGGTGATTCTGGCCCGTTTCAATAACTTACCCTTTTGGCCGATTCTGGCCCGTTTCATGGACTATTACTCATCGTTTTGGTGTTTCGGAGTGATTGTCAAGGTTTCTGAACCCTATGGTGCACTTACGCGTCGTTCATCAACACTTGCAGTTTTGGCCGATTCTAACCCGTTTCATGGGCTACAACTCACCGTTTTGGCTCCCGGAGCTATTTCCACGTTTAACGATCCCGCGTTTACGTGTTCGTTACCGAAACTAACAGTTTCGGCCGATTCTGGCCCGTTTCGTGGACTATTACTCGCCATTTCGGGTCCCGGAGTGATTTTCATGGTTGCCGAACCACAAGGTGCGCTTATGTGTCGTTCCTCATCACTCCCCGTTTTGGGCGATTCTGGCCCGTTTCATGGGCTATTACTTACCGTTTTGAGGTCCCGGAGCGATTTCCACGATTGACGAACCCCGGGGTGCATTTACGTGTCGTGCATCAACACTCGTAGTTTCGGCCATTTCTGACCCGTATAGTGGACTATTACTCACCGTTTTGGGGTCCCTGGGCGATTTTCATGACTAATGAACCCCGAGGTGCGTTTACGTGTCGGTCATCAACACTCGTAGTTTTGGCCGATTCTGGCCCCTATCATGGACTATTACTCACCGTTTTGGTGTCCCGAAACGATTTTCATGGTTGCTGAACCACAGGGTGCCCTTACGTGTCGTTCATCAATAATCATCGTTTTGGCCTATTCTGGCCCGTTTCATGGGCTATTAGCTACTGTTTTGGGGTCCCGGAGGGATTTCCATGAGAAACGATCCCCGAGGTGCATTTACGTGTTCGACATCAAAACTCCCAGTTTCGGCCGATTCTCGCTCATAACGTGGACTATTAGCGATTATGTTTAGGGTTTAGGGTTTTGGGTCCCGGAGAGATTTTCATGGTTGCTGAACCCAAGGTGCGCTTACGTGTCGTTCATCATCACTCGCCGTTTTCGGTGTTTCTGGCCCGTTTCAATAACTTACACTTTTGGCCGATTCAGGCCCGTTTCATGGACTATTACTCATCGTTTTGGGGTTCCGGAGTGATTGTCAAGGTTGCTGAACCCTATGGTGCACTTACGCATCGTTCATCAACACTTGCAGTTTTGGCCAATTCTAACCCGTTTCATGGGCTACAAATCACCGTTTTAGCTCCCGGAGCGATTTCCACGATTAACGATCCCGCGTTCTGGCCCGTTTCGTGGACTATTACTCGCCATTTTGGGCCCCGGAGTAATTTTCATGGTAGCCGAACCACAAGGTGCGCTTATGTGTCGTTCCTCATCACTCGCCGTTTTGGGCGATTCTGGCCCGTTTCATGGGCTATTACTTACCGTTTTGGGGTTCCGGAGCGGTTTCCACGATTGACGAACCCCGGGGTGCATTTACGTGTCGGTCATCAACACTCGTAGCTTCGGCCAGTTCTGACCCGTATCGTGGACTATTACTCACCGTTTTGGGGTCCCGGGGCGATATTCATGACTGATGAACCCCGAGGTGCGTTTAGGTGTCGGTCATCAACGCTCGTAGTTTTGGCCGATTCTAGCCCGTATCATGGACTATTACTCACCGTTTTGGGGTCCCCAAACGATTTTCATGGTTGCTGAACCGAGGGTGCCCTTACGTGTCGTTTATCAACACTCACCGTTTTGGCATATTCTGGCGCGTTTCATGGGCTATTACCTACTGTTTTGGGGTCCCGGAGCGATTTCCATGATTAACGATCCCCGAGGTGCATTTACGTGTCGACATCAAAACTCCCAGTTTCGGTCGATTCTCGCCCTTATCGTGGACTATGAGGGATTATGTTTAGGGTTTAGGGTTTTGGGTCCCGGAGAGATTTTCATGGTTGCTGAACCCAAGGTGCACTTACTTGTCGTTCATCATGACTCGCCGTTTTCGGTGATTCTGGCCCGTTTCAATAACTTACCCTTTTGGCCGATTCTGGCCCGTTTCATGGACTATTACTCATCGTTTTTGTGTTTCGAAGTGATTTGTCAAGGTTTCTGAACCCTATGGTGCACTTACGCGTCGTTCATCATCACTTGCAGTTTTGGCCGATTCTAACCCGTTTCATGGGCTACAACTCACCGTTTTGGCTCCCGGAGCTATTTCCACGTTTAACGATCCCGCGTTTACGTGTTCGTTACCGAAACTAACAGTTTCGGCCGATTCTGGCCCGTTTCGTGGACTATTACTCGCCATTTCGGGTCCCGGAGTGATTTTCATGGTTGCCGAACCACAAGGTGCGCTTATGTGTCGTTCCTCATCACTCCCCGTTTTGGGCGATTCTGACCCGTTTCATGGGCTATTACTTACCGTTTTGGGGTCCCGGAGCGATTTCCACGATTGACGAACCCCGGGGTGCATATACGTGTCGTGCATCAACACTCGTAGTTTCGGCCATTTCTGACCCGTATAGTGGACTATTACTCACCGTTTTGGGGTCCCGGGGCGATTTTCATGACTGATGAATCCCGAGGTGCGTTTACGTGTCGGTCATTAACACTCGTAGTTTTGTCCGATTCTGGCCCGTATCGTGGACTATTACTCACCGTTTTGGTGTCCCGAAACGATTTTCATGGTTGCTGAACCACAGGGTGCCCTTACGTGTCGTTCATCAATAATAGCCGTTTTGGCCTATTCTGGCCCGTTTCATGGGCTATTACCAACTGTTTTGGGGTCCCGGAGCGATTTCCATGAGAAACGATCCCCGAGGTGCATTTACGTGTTCGACATCAAAACTCCCAGTTTCGGCCGATTCTCGCTCATATCGTGGACTATTAGCGATTATGTTTAGGGTTTAGGGTTTTGGGTCCCGGAGAGATTTTCATGGTTGCTGAACCCAAGGTGCGCTTACGTGTCGTTCATCATCACTCGCCGTTTTCGGTGTTTCTGGCCCGTTTCAATAACTTACACTTTTGGCCGATTCAGGCCCGTTTCATGGACAATTACTCATCGTTTTGGGGTTCCGGAGTGATTGTCAAGGTTGCCGAACCCTATGGTGCACTTACGCATCGTTCATCAACACTTGCTGTTTTGGCCGATTCTAACCCGTTTCATTGGCTACAAATCACCGTTTTAGCTCCCGGAGCGATTTCCACGATTAACGATCCCGCGATCTGGCCCGTTTCATGGGCTATTACTTACCGTTTTAGGGTTCCGTAGCGATTTCCACGATTGACGAACCCCGGGGGTGCATTTACGTGTCGTGCATCAACACTCGTAGTTTCGGCCATTTCTGACCCGTATCATGGACTATTACTCACCGTTTTGGGGTCCCGAAATGATTTTCATGGTTGCTGAACCCAGGGTGCCCTTACGTGTCGTTCATCGACACTCACCATTTTGGCCTATTCTGGCCCGTTTCATGGGCTATTACGTACTGTTTTGGGGTCCCGGAGCGATTTCCATGATTAACGATCCCCGAGGTGCATTTACGTGTTCGACATCAAAACTCCCAGTTTCGACCGATTCTCGCCCTTATCGTGGACTATTAGGGATTATGTTTAGGGTTTAAGGTTTTGGGTCCCGGAGAGATTTTCATGGTTGCTGAACCCAAGGTGCACTTACGTGTCGTTCATCATCACTCGCCGTTTTCGGTTATTCTGGCCCGTTTTAATATCTTACCCTTTTGGCCGATTCTGGCTCGTTTAATGGACTATTACTCATCGTTTTGGGGTTCCGGAGTGATTGTCAAGGTTGCTGAACCCTATGGTGCACTTACGCGTCGTTCATCAACACTTGCAGTTTTGGCCGATTCTAACCCGTTTCATGGGCTACAACTCATCGTTTTGGCTCCCGGAGCGATTTCCACGATTAACAATCCCGCGTTTACGTGTTCGTTACCGAAACTAACAGTTTCGGCCGATTCTGGCCCGTTTCGTGGACTATTACTCGCCATTTTGGGTCCCGGAGTGATTTTCATGGTTGCCGAACCACAAGGTGCGCTTATGTGTCCTTCCTCATCACTCCCCGTTTTGGGCGATTCTGGCCCGTTTCATGGGCTATTACTTACCGTTTTGGGGTCCCAGAGCGATTTCCACGATTGACGAACCCCGGGGTGCATTTATTTGTCGGGCATCAACACTCGTAGTTTCGGCCATTTCTGACCCGTATAGTGGACTATTACTCACCGTTTTGGGGTCCCGGGGTGATTTTCATGACTGATGAACGCCGAGGTGCGTTTACGTGTCGGTCATCAACACTCGTAGTTTTGGCCGATTCTGGCCTGTATCGTGGACTATTACTCACCGTTTTGGTGTCCTGAAACGATTTTCATGGTTGCTGAACCCAAGGTGCGCTTACGTGTCGTTCATCATCACTCGCCCTTTTCGGTGATTCTGGCCCGTTTCAATAACTTACCCTTTTGGCCGATTCTAGCCCGTTTCATGGACTATTACTCATCGTTTTGGGGTTCCGGAGTGATTGTCAAGGTTGCTGAACCCTATGGTGCACTTACGCGTCGTTCATCAACACTTGCAGTTTTGGCCGATTCTAACCCGTTTCATGGGCTACAACTCATCGTTTTGGCTCCCGGAGCGATTTCCACGATTAACAATCCCGCGTTTACGTGTTCGTTACCGAAACTAACAGTTTCGGCCGATTCTGGCCCGTTTCGTGGACTATTACTCGCCATTTTGGGTCCCGGAGTGATTTTCATGGTTGCCGAACCACAAGGTGCGCTTATGTGTCTTTCCTCATCACTCCCCGTTTTGGGCGATTCTGGCCCGTTTCATGGGCTATTACTTACCGTTTTGGGGTCCCAGAGCGATTTCCACAATTGACGAACCCCGGGGTGCATTTATGTGTCGGGCATCAACACTCGTAGTTTCGGCCATTTCTGACCCGTATAGTGGACTATTACTCACCGTTTTGGGGTCCCGGGGTAATTTTCATGACTGATGAACGCCGAGGTGCGTTTATGTGTCGGTCATCAACACTCGTAATTTTGGCCGATTCTGGCCCGTATCGTGGACTATTACTCACCGTTTTGGTGTCCCGAAATGATTTTCATGGTTGCTGAATGCAAGGTGCGCTTACGTGTCGTTCATCATCACTCGCCCTTTTCGGTGATTCTGGCCCGTTTCAATAACTTACCCTTTTGGCCGATTCTAGCCCGTTTCATGGACTATTACTCATCGTTTTGGGGTTCCGGAGTGATTGTCAAGGTTGCTGAACCCTATGGTGCACTTACGCGTCGTTCATCAACACTTGCAGTTTTGGCCGATTCTAACCCGTTTCATGGGCTACAACTCACCGTTTTGGCTCCCGGGGCGATTTCCACGATTAACGATCCCGCGTTTACGTGTTCGTTACCGAAACTAACAGTTTCGTCCGATTGTGGCCCGTTTCGTGGACTATTACTCGCCATTTAGGGTCCCGGAGTGATTTTCATGGTTGCCGAACCACAAGGTGCGCTTATGTGTCGTTCCTCATCACTCCCCGTTTTGGGCGATTCTGGCCCGTTTCATGGGCTATTACTTACCGTTTTGGGGTCCCGGAGCGATTTCCACGATTGACGAACCCCGGGGTGCGTTTACGTGTCGGGCATCAACACTCGTAGTTTCGGCCATTTCTGACCCGTATAGTGGACTATTACTCACCGTTTTGGGGTCCCGGGGTGATTTTCATGACTGATGAACGCCGAGGTGCATTTACGTGTCGGTCATCAACACTCGTAGTTCTGGCCGAGTCTGGCCCGTATTGTGGACTATTACTCACCGTTTTGGTGTCCCGAAACGATTTTCATGGTTGCTGAACCCCAGGGTGCCCTTACGTGTCGTTCATCAACAATCGCTGTTTTGGCCTATTCTGGCCCGTATCGTGGGCTATTATCTACTGTTTTGGGGTCCCGGAGCGATTTCCATGATTAACGATCCCCGAGGTGCATTTACGTGTTCGACATCAAAACTCCTAGTTTCGGCCGATTCTTGCCCATATCGTGGACTATTAGCGATTATGTTTAGGGTTTTGGGTTTTGGGTCCCGGAGAGATTTTCATGGTTGCTGAACCCAAGGTGAACTTACGTGTCGTTCATCATCACTCGCCGTTTTCGGTGTTTCTGGCCCGTTTTAATAACTTACCCTTTTGGCCGATTCTGGCCCGTTTAATGGACTATTACTCATCGTTTTGGGGTTCCAGAGTGATTGTCAAGGTTGCTGAACCCTATGGTGCACTTACGCGTCGTTCATCAACACTTGCAGTTTTGGCCGATTCTAACCCGTTTCATGGGCTACAACTCATCGTTTTGGCTCCCGGAGCGATTTCCACGATTAACAATCCCGCGTTTACGTGTTCGTTACCGAAACTAACAGTTTCGGCCGATTCTGGCCCGTTTCGTGGACTATTACTCGCCATTTTGGGTCCCGGAGTGATTTTCATGGTTGCCGAACCACAAGGTGCGCTTATGTGTCTTTCCTCATCACTCCCCGTTTTGGGCGATTCTGGCCCGTTTCATGGGCTATTACTTACCGTTTTGGGGTCCCAGAGCGATTTCCACAATTGACGAACCCCGGGGTGCATTTATGTGTCGGGCATCAACACTCGTAGTTTCGGCCATTTCTGACCCGTATAGTGGACTATTACTCACCGTTTTGGGGTCCCGGGGTAATTTTCATGACTGATGAACGCCGAGGTGCGTTTATGTGTCGGTCATCAACACTCGTAATTTTGGCCGATTCTGGCCCGTATCGTGGACTATTACTCACCGTTTTGGTGTCCCGAAATGATTTTCATGGTTGCTGAATGCAAGGTGCGCTTACGTGTCGTTCATCATCACTCGCCCTTTTCGGTGATTCTGGCCCGTTTCAATAACTTACCCTTTTGGCCGATTCTAGCCCGTTTCATGGACTATTACTCATCGTTTTGGGGTTCCGGAGTGATTGTCAAGGTTGCTGAACCCTATGGTGCACTTACGCGTCGTTCATCAACACTTGCAGTTTTGGCCGATTCTAACCCGTTTCATGGGCTACAACTCATCGTTTTGGCTCCCGGAGCGATTTCCACGATTAACAATCCCGCGTTTACGTGTTCGTTACCGAAACTAACAGTTTCGGCCGATTCTGGCCCGTTTCGTGGACTATTACTCGCCATTTTGGGTCCCGGAGTGATTTTCATGGTTGCCGAACCACAAGGTGCGCTTATGTGTCTTTCCTCATCACTCCCCGTTTTGGGCGATTCTGGCCCGTTTCATGGGCTATTACTTACCGTTTTGGGATCCCAGAGCGATTTCCACAATTGACGAACCCCGGGGTGCATTTATGTGTCGGGCATCAACACTCGTAGTTTCGGCCATTTCTGACCCGTATAGTGGACTATTACTCACCGTTTTGGGGTCCCGGGGTAATTTTCATGACTGATGAACGCCGAGGTGCGTTTATGTGTCGGTCATCAACACTCGTAATTTTGGCCGATTCTGGCCCGTATCGTGGACTATTACTCACCGTTTTGGTGTCCCGAAATGATTTTCATGGTTGCTGAATCCAAGGTGCGCTTACGTGTCGTTCATCATCACTCGCCCTTTTCGGTGATTCTGGCCCGTTTCAATAACTTACCCTTTTGGCCGATTCTAGCCCGTTTCATGGACTATTACTCATCGTTTTGGGGTTCCGGAGTGATTGTCAAGGTTGCTGAACCCTATGGTGCACTTACGCGTCGTTCATCAACACTTGCAGTTTTGGCCGATTCTAACCCGTTTCATGGGCTACAATTCACCGTTTTGGCTCCCGGAGCGATTTCCACGATTAACGATCCCGCGTTTACGTGTTCGTTACCGAAACTAACAGTTTCGGTCGATTCTGGCCCGTTTCGTGGACTATTACTCGCCATTTTGGGTCCCGGAGTGATTTTCATGGTTGCCGAACCACAAGGTGCGCTTATGTGTCGTTCCTCATCACTCCCCGTTTTGGGCGATTCTGACCCGTTTCATGGGCTATTACTTACCGTTTTGGGGTCCCGAAGCGATTTCCACGATTGACGAACCCCGGGGTGCATTTACGTGTCGGGCATCAACACTCGTAGTTTCTGCCATTTCTGACCCGTTTAGTGGACTATTACTCACCGTTTTGGGGTCCCGGGGTGATTTTCATGACTGATGAACGCCGAGGTGCGTTTACGTGTCGGTCATCAACACTCGTAGTTTTGGCCGATTCTGGCCCGTATCGTGGACTATTACTCACCGTTTTGGTGTCCCGAAACGATTTTCATGGTTGCTGAACCCAAGGTGCGCTTACGTGTCGTTCATCATCACTCGCCCTTTTCGGTGATTCTGGCCCGTTTCAATAACTTACCCTTTTGGCCGATTCTAGCCCATTTCATGGACTATTACTCATCTTTTTGGGGTTCCGGAGTGATTGTCAAGGTTGCTGAACCCTATGGTGCACTTACGCGTCGTTCGTCAACACTTGCAGTTTTGGCCGATTCTAACCCGTTTCATCGGCTACAATTCACCGTTTTGGCTCTCGGAGCGATTTCCACGATTAACGATCCCGCGTTTACATGTTCGTTACCGAAACTAACAGTTTCGGTCCATTCTGGCCCGTTTCGTGGACTATTACTCGCCATTTTGGGTCCCGGAGTGATTTTCATGGTTGCCGAACCACAAGGTGCGCTTATGTGTCGTTCCTCATCACTCCCCGTTTTGGGCGATTCTGGCCCGTTTCATGGGCTATTACTTACCGTTTTGGGGTCCCGGAGCGATTTCCACGATTGACGAACCCCGGGGTGCATTTACGTGTCGGGCATCAACACTCGTAGTTTCGGCCATTTCTGACCCGTTTAGTGGACTATTACTCACCGTTTTGGGGTCCCGGGGTGATTTTCATGACTGATGAACGCCGAGGTGCGTTTACGTGTCGGTCATCAACACTCGTAGTTTTGGCCGATTCTGGCCCGTATCGTGGACTATTACTCACCGTTTTGGTGTCCCGAAATGATTTTCATGGTCGCTGAACCCCAGGGTGCCCTTACGTGTGGTTCATCAACAATCGCTGTTTTGGCCTATTCTGGCCCGTTTCATGGGCTATTATCTACTGTTTTGGGGTCCCGGAGCGATTTCCATGATTAACGATCCCCGAGGTGCATTTACGTGTTCGACATCAAAACTCCCAGTTTCGGCCGATTCTTGCCCATATCGTGGACTATTAGCGATTATGTTTAGGGTTTTGGGTTTTGGGTCCCGGAGAGATTTTCATGGTTGCTGAACCCAAGGTGCACTTATGTGTCGTTCATCATCACTCGCCGTTTTCGGTGTTTCTGGCCCGTTTCAATAACTTACCCTTTTGGCCGATTCTGGCCCGTTTCATGGACTATTACTCATCGTTTTGGGGTTCCGGAGTGATTGTCAAGGTTGTTGAACCCTATGGTGCACTTACGCGTCGTTCATCAACACTTGCAGTTTTCGCCGATTCTAACCCATTTCATGGGCTACAACTCACCGTTTTGGCTCCCGGAGCGATTTCCATGATTAACGATCCCGCGTTTACGTGTTCGTTACCGAAACTAACAGTTTCGGCCGATTCTGGCCCGTTTCATGGACTATTACTCGCCATTTTGGGTCCCGGAGTGATTTTCATGGTTGCCGAACCACAAGGTGCGCTTATGTGTCGTTCCTCATCACTCCCCGTTTTGGGCGATTCTGGCCCGTTTCATTGGCTATTACTTACCGTTTTGGGGTCCCGGAGTGATTTCCACGATTGACGAACCCCGGGGTGCATTTACGTGTCGGGCATCAACACTCGTAGTTTCGGCCATTTCTGACCCGTATAGTGGACTATTACTCACCGTTTTGGGGTCCCGGGGTGATTTTAATGACTGATGAACGCCGAGGTGCGTTTACGTGTCGGTCATCAACACTCGTAGTTTTGGCCGATTCTGGCCCGTATCGTGGACTATTACTCACCGTTTTGGTGTCCCGAAACGATTTTCATGGTCGCTGAACCCCAGGGTGCCCTTACGTGTCGTTCATCAACAATCGCTGTTTTGGCCTATTCTGGCCCGTTTCATGGGCTATTATCTACTGTTTTGGGGTCCCGGAGCGATTTCCATGATTAACGATCCCCGAGGTGCATTCACGTGTTCGGCATCAAAACTCGCAGTTTTGGCCGATTCTCGCCCGTATCGTGGACTATTAGGGATTATGTTTAGGGTTTTGAGTTTAGGATTTTGGGTCCCCGAGAGATTTTCATGGTTGCTGAACCCAAGGTGCGCTTACGTGTCATTCATCATCACTCGCCCTTTTCGGTGTTTCTGGCCCGTTTCAATAACTTACCCTTTTGGTCGATTCTGGCCCGTTTCATGGACTATTACTCATCATTTTGGGGTTCCGGAGTGATTGTCAAGGTTGCTGAACCCTATGGTGCACTTACACGGCGTTCATCAACACTTGCAGTTTTGGCCGATTCTAACCCGTTTCATGGGCTACAACTCACCGTTTTGGCTCCCGGAGTGATTTCCACGATTAACGATCCCGCGTTTACGTGTTCGTTACCGAAACTAACAGTTTCGGCCGATTCTGGCCTGTTTCGTGGACTATTACTCGCCATTTTGGGTCCCGGAGTGATTTTCATGGTTGCCGAACAACAAGGTGCGCTTATGTGTCGTTCGTCATCACTCCCCGTTTTGGGTGATTCTGGCCCGTTTCATGGGCTATTACTTATCTTTTTGGGGTCGCAGAGCGATTTCCACGATTGACGAACCTCGGGGTGCATTTACGTGTCGAGCATCAACACTCGTAGTTTCGGCCATTTCTGACCCGTATAGTGGACTATTACTCACCGTTTTGGGGTCCCGGGGCGATTTTCATGACCGATGAACCCCGAGGTGCGTTTACGTGTCGGTCGTCAACGCTCGTAGTTTTGGCCGATTCTAGCCCGTATCGTGGACTATTACTCACCGTTTTGGTGTCCCTAAACGATTTTCATGGTTGCTGAACCCAGGGTGCCCTTACGTGTCGTTCATCAACACTCACCGTTTTGGCCTATTCTGGCCCGTTTCATGGGCTATTACCTACTGTTTTGGGGTCTCGGAGCGATTTCCATGATTAACGATCCCCGAGGTGCATTTACGTGTTCGACATCAAAACTCCCAGTTTCGGCCGATTCTCGCCCTTATCGTGGACTATTAGGGATTATGTTTAGGGTTTAGGGTTTAGGGTTTTGGGCCCCGGAGAGATTTTCATGGTTGCTAAACCCAAGGTGCACTTACGTGTCGTTCATCATCACTCGCCGTTTTCGGTGATTCTGGCCTGTTTCAATAACTTACCCTTTTGGCCGATTCTGGCCCGTTTCATGGACTATTGCTCATCGTTTTGGGGTTCCGGAGTGATTGTCAAGGTTGCTGAACCCTATGGTGCACTTACGGGTCGTTCATCAACACTTGCAGTTTTGGCCGATTCTAACCCGTTTCATGGGCTAGAACTCACCGTTTTGGCTCCCGTAGTGATTTCCATGATTAACGGTCCCGCGTTTACGTGTTTGTTATCGAAACTAATAGTTTCGGCCGATTCTGGCCCGTTTCGTGGACTATTAATCGCCATTTTGGGTTCCGGAGTGATTTTCATGGTTGCCGAACCACAAGGTGCGCTTATGTGTCGTTCCTCATCACTCCCCGTTTTGGGCGATTCTGGCCCGTTTCATGGGCTATTACTAACCATTTTGGTGTCCAGGAGCGATTTCCACGATTGACGAACCCCGGGGTGCATTTACTTTTCGGGCATCAACACTCGTAGTTTCGGCCATTTCTGACCTGTATAGTGGACTATTACTCACCGTTTTGGGATCCCGGGGTGATTTTCATGACTGATGAACGCCGAGGTGCGTTTACGTGTCGGTCATCAACACTCGTAGTTTTGGCCAATTCTGGCCCGTATCGTGGACTATTACTCACCGTTTTGGTGTCCCGAAACGATTTTCATGTTTGCTGAACCCCAGGGTGCCCTTACGTGTCGTTCATCAAGAATCGCCGTTTTGGCCTATTTTGGCCCGTTTCATGGGCTATTACCTACTGTTTTGGGGTCCCGGAGCGATTTCCATGATTAGCGATCCCCAAGGTGCATTTACGTGTTTGACATCAAAACTCCCAGTTTCGGCCGATTCTTGCCCATATCGTGGACTATTAGTGATTATGTTTAGGGTTTTGGGTTTTGGGTCCCGGAGAGATTTTCATGGTTGCTGAACCCAAGGTGCGCTTATGTGTCGTTCATCATCACTCGCCGTTTTCGTTGTTTCTGGCCCGTTTCAATAACTTACCCTTTTGGCCGATTCTGGCCTGTTTCATGGACTATTACTCATCGTTTTGGGGTTCCGGAGTGATTGTCAAGGTTGCTGAACCCTATGGTGCACTTACGCATCGTTCATCAACACTTGCAGTTTTGGCTGATTCTAACCCGTTTCATGGGCTACAAATCACCGTTTTAGCTCCCGGAGCGATTTCCACGATTAACGATCCCGCGTTTACGGGTTCGTTTCCGAAACTAACAGTTTCGGCCGATTCTGGCCCGTTTCGTGGACTATTACTCGCCATTTTGGGTCCCGGAGTGATTTTCGTGGTAGCCGAACCACAAGGTGCGCTTATGTGACGTTCCTCATCACTCACCGTTTTGGGCGATTCTAGCCCGTTTGATGGGCTATTACTTACCGTTTTGGGGTTCCGGAGCGATTTCCACGATTGACGAACCCCGGGGTGCATTTACGTGTCAGTCATCAACACTCGTAGTTTCGGCCATTTCTGACCCGTATCGTGGACTATTACTCACCGTTTTGGGGTCCCGGGGCGATTTTCATGACTGATGAACCCCGAGGTGCGTTTACGTGTCGGTCATCAAGGCTCGTAGTTTTGGCCGATTCTAGCCCGTATCGTGGACTATTACTCACCATTTTGGGGTCTCGAAACGATTTTCATGGTTGTTGAACCCATGGTGCCCTTACATGTCATTCATCAACACTCACCGTTTTGGCCTTTTCTGGCCCGTTTCATGGGCTATTACCTACTATTTTGGGGTCCCGGAGCGATTTCCATGATTAACGATCCCCGAGGTGCATTTACATGTTCGACATCAAAACTCCCAGTTTCGGCCGATTCTCGCCCTTATCGTGGACTATTAGAGATTATGTTTAGGGTTTAGGGTTTAGGGTTTAGTGTTTAAGGTTTTGGGTCCCGGAGAGATTTTCATGGTTGCTGAACCCAAGGTGCACTTACGTGTCGTTCATCATCACTCGCCGTTTTCGGTGATTCTGGCCCGTTTCAATAACTTACCCTTTTGGCCGATTCTGGCCCGTTTCATGGACTATTACTCATCGTTTTGGGGTTCCGGAGTGATTGTCAAGGTTGCTGAACCCTATGGTGAACATACGCGTCGTTCATCAACACTTCCAGTTTTGGCCGATTCTACCCGTTTCATGGGCTAGAAATGACGACTCGCTATCTTGGCCTTTTCTGGCCCGTTTCGTGGACTATTACTCGCCATTTTGGGCCTGGAGTGATTTTCATGGTTGCCGAACCACATGGTGCGCTTATGTGTCGTTCCTCATCACTCGCCGTTTTGGGCAATTCTGGCCCGTTTCATGGGCTATTACTTACCGTTTTGGGGTCCCGGAGCGATTTCCATGATTGATGAACCCCGGGGAGCATTTACGTGTCAGTCATCAACACTCGTAGTTTCGGCCATTTCTGACCCGTATCGTGGACTATTACTCACCGTTTTGGGGTCCAGGGGCGATTTTCATGACTGATGAACCCCGAGGTGCGTTTACGTGTCGGTCATCAACGCTCGTAGTTTTGGCCAATTCTAGCCCGTATCATGGACTATTACTCACCGTTTTGGGGTCCCGAAACGATTTTCATGGTTGTTGAACAGGGTGCCCTTACGTGTCGTTCATCAACACTCGCCGTTTTGGCTTATTCTAGCCCGTTTCATGAGGTATTACCTACTGTTGCCTATTCTTGCCCGTTTCATGGCTGTTAATCACCGTTTTCGGGTCCTGGCGCAATTTCCACAATTAACCATCCCCGAGGTGCGCTTACGTGTCGGTCATCAACACTCGGAGTTTTGGCCGATTCTTTCCCGTTTCATGG
>LR738716.1:570445-588672 GCA_902687465.1 Secale cereale
GTTTTGGCCTATCCTGGACCGTTTCATGGTCTATTACCTACTGTTTTGGGGTCCCGGAGCGATTTCCACGATTAACGATCCTCGAGGTGCATTTACTTGTTCGACATCAAAACTCCCAGTTTCGGCCGATTCTCGCCCATATCGTGGACTATTAGGGATTATGTTTAGGATTTAGGGTTTAGGGTTTTGGGTCCCGGAGAGATTTTCATGGTTGCTGAACCCAAGGGGCGCTTACGTGTCGTTCATCATCACTCGCCGTTTTCGGTGATTCTGGCCCGTTTCAATAACTTACCCTTTTGCCCGATTCTGGCCCGTTTCATGGACTATTACTCATCGTTTTGGGGTTCCAGAGTGATTGTCAAGGTTGCTGAACCCTTTGGTGCACTTACGCGTCGTTCATCAACACTTGCAGTTTTGGCCGATTCTAACCCGTTTCATGGGATACAACTCACCATTTTGGCTCCCGAAGCGATTTCCACGATTAACGATCCCGCGTTTACGTGTTCGTTACCGAAACTAACAGTTTCGGTCGATTCTGGCACGTTTCGTGGACTATTACTCGCCATTTTGGGTCCCGGAGTGATTTTCATGGTTGTCGAACCACAAGGTGCGCTTATGTGTCGTTCCTCATCACTCCCCGTTTTGGGCGATTCTGGCCCGTTTCAAGGGCTATTACTTACCGTTTGGGGTCCCGGAGCGATTTCCACGATTGACGAACTCCGGGATGCATTTACGTGTCGGGCATCAACACTCGTAGTTTCGGCCATTTCTGACCCGTATAGTGGACTATTACTCACCGTTTTGGGGTCCCGGGGCGATTTTCATGACTGATGAACCCCGAGGTGCGTTTACGTGTCGGTCATCAACACTCGTAGTTTTGGCTGATTCTGCCCCGTATCGTGGACTATTACTCACCTCTTCAGGGTCCTGTCGGGGATATACCCCGCAGCATAACCCGGCCAGAAGTATAACCCGGCCGGACTTGGCGGTTTACTTAAGATGGTTTACACTTGGCAATTTACTGGTAACCCGGCAGGCGGATCATGGATGACAAGGCCCAAGGCCCAGAAGGCCGGTTCATGTATGGTGGGCCGGTTTATTAAGAAAGCACAAGGAATATTCTCTTACAAAAGAAGCAAGACTAGGACTCCTTGTAATAAAGCAATCCTAATCCTACTAGGACTAGTCATGTAACCTGCCCCTTCAACATATATAAGGAGGGGCAGGGCTCCCCAAAGAGGGACAAGGTTAGACAAGTTCTCACAAGTTTCTAGGGCTAGACACCAAGAGCCGGTTTACCGGCGACACCATGAGGATCATAATGAGATCTAGCCTCAAACAGCACGTAGGGCTATTTCCGGATGATGTTTCCCGGGCCCGAAGCTATCTAAACCCTTGTCTTGCATCGCGTCTCTCGATTCCGCTCAACCCCTCTCAAGCTACTACATAGATGCGCGGCCTCACGACTAAGTCCGCTAAACCGGACATCTGCCGTGCCAATTCAACGACAGTTGGCGCCCACCGTGGGGCTCGCGCACGGTGATGTTGAGTTCTTGGAGGGAGCTCTTCATGGATCGAGAAGATCACGATTGGCAAGATGAAGAAAATATGGTTTAGCAATCAGAATCTTGGTTAGCTTTAGAGTTTACAGCACAAGATTTGAAATCCAGAAGTCAGGGTTCCATCGCCCGCGCCATCGGATGTGACGAAGCTATCCGACGAAATTGTTTCTACGCCAAGTCCGGACAAGGAGTTGATCCGCTGCATGTATACGTACAAATTGTTCCAAGGTTACGGCTGGATCCGCAAGTCCTGGGAAGTCCAGACAGAGGAAAAGCTAGATCAGCCTGGTTCGGAATAAAATAAGAAAGGAAAGGATACACCAGGAGATAGATCCGCCGCTGAAGCAGTCAAACCAAAATATGTCTCGCAACAAGCATGGTTTCCGATCTGAAACAGGAGAGACGTGATGCCAGAGATAGCTGGGGAAAATTACTATTGCTAGTAGTATTAATCCGGTCAGATCCGGTCCAGGAGGAGTGAACGAGGGGAAGTCGCGGACTCAACCTCCACCTCCGCCTCTTGCGCTGCGTCTTGTCTCGCTCGAGCGACCTTGGCCTCCGTCGCCTCAGTCCCATTCCTCTTGAGCCGTGGGCGAGCCACCGCCGACCTTCTGCCTCTCCTCGCTGGACCGCCTCAACACACATACGAGCCGCCCGGCATCGTCGAGCCACTATCGTCAAATTGCCACCTGCCGCTGGCGAAGAGCAGTCCACAGCCGCGCCATGAGCCGGCCACCACTACTTCGCCTTCACCGGCGTTGCTTCGAGCACGACGACAGCCGCAGCTCTGGGTTGCCATCTCCGTCTCGTACTGCTGCTGAGTCGCGGTTCCGTTCCAACGCGCTCGGGGCCCCGCATCTCGCGCTGCCTCGAGCCACCACTGCTCGGCCTCGCTCTGAACCGATTTCGGGCCCACGCCTTTGTGGCTTCACCTGTGCCCGTGTCGCAAGCTGGCCCTACCTCACAGCCGTCTCTACCGTGGCCTTGAGCCGCGGCCTCCGCTGCCGTTCCGGCCCCGAGCCGTCCGCGCCAAACTACCTAACCGCCATGGCCACGGTGATCCGCTCCTGTCGCGCGCCAGGTTGTCTTGTTGCTGCTGATCTGCCGGCGCGCTGTTCCTCTGCCCGGGAGAGCCGCCGTTGCAGCAAGAGAACCGCCGAGAGGTGGTGTTTGCCGGAGCTTCCACTATATACAAGAGACGTCGTCGTACTACTTTGCTTCTAGTATTGATACACGCGTGAGAAAAAATTAGGCCAAGGAGAATCGTTGTCTCATGCGTTCGTTTTTTCCCGTTTTTCTTGGGGCCACTACCGCTTCCGTGATGATTGAAGACAAGTCACGTCAACTACTGGTGCTACTTAAATCCCGTGAGATCAAGAATACCGCATCCGTTGGTAGCTAATTCTATTACTACTATAGAAGCAGTAGTACTGGTTGGCTGATCGTTGCTTCGTCCACTATCTACCGGGTGATATTTTTCCTATATATCAGTACATGTTAATTCTTCTGGAAACAATTACTCTGTCTTTCAATATATTTTATGCAGGACAAAGTCTACTACAAAAGTAACAACATAAATATAAGACTCGCACCGGTTTAAATGTTGTGGCCAATTCTCGTGCCTGCATCGGCTACCACTGCTGTGGCCGACTCGTCAGTTCGCGCACTGGTCTCCAACACCGCGGCCGACTCCCTCGCCAATAGATGTGCGCGTGCCACCGCTTCCGCGGTCCGGTCTACACTAACACGCCGGTGCTGCACCCGTCCTCACAAACTGGCCCAGCGGATACGCGTGCGTGTCGCTACCCCCGTCGCTGCGTTTACATCAATACGCGGCCGGTTCATCTGTTCTCCAGGCGAATCAGGTGATATCTATCCTATTTATTTTTAATACATATTAATTTACCCGAGCAAAAATACCTCGCCCTGCTATAGTTTGTATGCAGAAAAAATCATTCAGTACAAGGCGATATTATACCGCGGAGATGAAGCCCGCCAACATCATCCGGCACAAGTGGACGTCGTTACTCAACGGACTCCCGCGCCGGTTTACAGTACTGTGGCCGTCTCTTGCGACCACGCCGATTTACAATGCCGTGACCGTCTCTCGCGACCGCGCCGGTTTACAATGCCGTGGCCGTCTTTCACTACCGCGCCGGTTTACCACCAGGAGGACAACTAGCCCGTCGGCGCCGGCCGACCCATCTGTTGTTCGAGCAAATCAGGTGTTATCCTTCCTGTATATTTTATCAAGACATTTTATTTCCTATGAGCACCATTATACTGTCCTATTGGTATTTTTATATATAGGTGAGATTATTATTTTACTGCGGGAATAAAGCACACACTGGCAATATTCTACAATGGTGTTTCCTTTGTGTCGCACTACCCATTGATAGTTGAACGGCCGGTTCATGCGTCCGCTTACAACGCGGAGGCCAACTGGCTTATCTGCGCCAGTTTACTACTGCGGCCGATTCATATGTCTGTGCTGCCTCTGACACTGCAGTCGTTTTACTATCCGCCCTGCGGTCCGGTCTATTCAACATACCGGGTTGACCAACAGACCCCGATGAGGATCAAAAAGGTCCAAATACATCAGGTGATATCCATCTAAATCTATTTCCTTGGTATATATCATTTTCATCAAGAAAACAAGATGCTTTGATCAGTCTATTTTGCTATGCAGAACAATTCTATAAGGGACCAAACAAGACTTGCCATACAAGCGCAACTCTCTCATAGGTACCCTACCTCCACGGTCACTAGGGGGCTACGGATCACATTTGAATCCTCGCTTAATCCCTTATGGTCCGGTTTATATAATCGTCTTCGAATCATCGCCCTTCGAATCACATCCATTGATTGGCAAAGGAAAAGTTCTTGCTCCTTGGATTACATCCGTTGATTGGCAAAAGAAAAGTTCTTGCTCCTTGGATTACATTCATTGATTGGCAAAAGAAAAGTTCTTGCTCCTTGGATTACATCCGTTGATTGGCAAAAGAAAAGTTCTTGCTCTTTGGATTACAACCATTGATTGGCAAAAGAAAAGTTCTTGCTCCTTGGATTACATCCATTGATTGGCAAAAGAAATCATTGCTCCTTGGATTGCACCCATTGATTGGCAAAATGAATCATAGCCCTTTGGGTCGCATCCATTGATTGGCAAATATGGAGCCTGGCAGCTCGCAAAAAGCCTCGACTACATGGTCTTATTTGCAACAGTGTCTTGTGTTTTGTGATTTTTCAAAGTTTTCTATGGTTTTTGATCCGGAACTGGGCAACTTCAAAGTTGACCACATATCTACAAAGAAAAAGTCTGGGTCATGAACACTAGCATAAGATCAAAGTCTGGGTCATAAACACCAGCAAGAGTTAAACTAGCGTTCATCGTAACCCAAATCGGCCTTCATGATGAGCAGACAAAGAGCCAGAAAATAGATTGGCAGTACATGATCAGTTATAATGACCGGTGTTTATTAAACCGGCCTGGATTTCGACTATAAGTCGCCAGTATGAGATAAAATAATGACCGGTGTTTATTAACCCGGCCTGGTTGGGATCAAATATCACTGGAACCAGTTTTCAAACCGGATTATATTCTTCAAATCTTTAAATAGCCAACATTGCTGGATGTTTATTATGGTTATCAGTAACCAATATTATGATTGAGGTTTTCAAATTCGCTTCAGCGCAATGGATATCATATTGTCAGTGGTATGATTTATTCCCGAGTCGCTGCAGGCTTACAACCCGGCACTTGGAGGCTACATTATTCAAATTAAGATTACATCAAATACACAAGTCTCATGTCGCTGCAAGCATGCACCATGACACTTGGGGGCTAATGCAAAGTCATTTTTGGCTCACTTTATTGAAGACCCGACTCATCACATTATAATGAGTCGGCCCTTGGGGACTACCAATCGCTCCTGTCAACAATTCAAGGTACACAAGTATTAATCCATTATATTGAAGGGTCCACTACTTAGTTCGTAAAGCACAAAGCTCTTAACCTTGTGGACGTGGGTTCAAACCCCACGATGGAAGTTACGTTATATAATGTTATTTTCAATGATTATATCTACAAAGTCCCTGCTCATTATTGCATAATGACCTGGCACTTGGGGGCTACATGTTGCTGTTCAAGTTTACATGATCATATTTTCAAAGTCCCTGCTCATTATTGCATAATGACCCGGCACTTGGGGGCTACATAATATGGAATATTCAGTTTCATAGTGATTGGGAAGAACAATCCGGATTTCTTCAAGATTGCAATTTTTATATTGAAACAAGTCTTAATCTATCACTATGTTCTCCTCTTAAGACTTGGGGGCTACAGGTAATATGCATATAAAGGAGGAACATCTTCAAATTCTCAGTTTTGGGTAAGTCCGGAAGATTAATTGTGTGACCCAGCGTTGGCAACAATCGTAACCCGGCGTCCATAAACAGACATGACCCGGGATCATCAGTTTTTATAACCCGACAATTTTGGCAATCATAAACCGACAAGTTCTACATCCTCAAACCGACTGGATATCAGTTGAATATTTCAAAGACCAATATTTTTGTCAAGTCAGAGCATTGAAGGCCGATTCAAATGGATTCTTTATTTACTAAATATCTTCTGCAAGCAAATTGATTATGAAGCTGGTCTGTTGACCCGGATTTTCTAGAAGAAGGACAACCCGGAGCACAACCTATCAAATTTGTTCTCGCAGGAAGGATCAAGTTTAACATGGATAAATCCAAATTAAACTGGGGGCTAATGTCGGGGATATACCCCACAGCGTAACCCGGCTGGAAGTATAACTCGGCCGGACTTGGCGGTTTACTTAAGATGGTTTACACTTGGCAATGTACTGGTAACGCGGCAGGCGGATCATGGATGACAAGGCCCAAGGCCCAGAAGGCCGGTTCATGTATGGTGGGCCGATTTATGAAGAAAGCACAAGGAATATTCTCTTACAAAAGAAGCAAGACTAGGAATTCTTGTAATAAAGCAATCCTAATCCTACTAGGACTAGTCATGTAACCTGCCCCTTCAACATATATAAGGAGGGGCAGGGCTCCCCAAAGAGGGACATGTTTAGACAAATTCTCACAAGTTTCTAGGGCTAGACACCAAGAGCCGGTTTACCGGCGACACCATGAGGATCATAATGAGATCTAGCCTCAAACAGCACGTAGGGCTATTTCCGGATGATGTTTCCCGGGGCCCGAAGCTGTCTAAACCCTTGTCTTGCATCGCGTCTCTCGATTCCGTTCAACCCCTCTCAAGCTACTACATAGATGTGCGGCCTCACGACTAAGTCCGCTAAACCCAACATCTGTTGTGCCAATTCCACGACAGGTCCCGAAACGATTTTCGTGGTTGCTGAACCCAGGGTGCCCTTACGTGTCGTTCATCAACACTCACCGTTTTGGCCTATTCTGGCCCGTTTCATGGGGTATTACCTACTGTTTTGGGGTCCGGGAGCGATTTCCATGATTAACGATCCCCGAGGTGCATTTACGTGTTCGACATCAAAACTCAGAGTTTTGGTCGATTCTCGCCCGTATCATGGACTATTAGGGATTATGTTTAGGGTTTAGAGTTTAGGATTTTGGGTCCCGAAGAGATTTTCATGGTTGCTGAACCCAAGGTGCGCTTACGTGTCGTTCATCATCACTCGCCGTTTTCGGTGTTTCTGGCCCGTTTCAATAACTTACCCTTTTGGCCGATTCTGGCCCGTTTCATGGACTATTACTCATCGTTTTGGGGTTCCGGAGTGATTGTCAAGGTTGCTGAACCCTATGGTGCACTTACGCGTTGTTCATCAACACTTGCAGTTTTGGCCGATTCTAACCCGTTTCATGGGCTACAACTCACCATTTTTGCTCCCGAACCACAAGGTGCGCTTATGTGTTGTTCCTCATCACTCCCCGTTTTGGGCGATTCTGGTCCGTTTCATGGGCTATTACTTACCGTTTTGGGGTCCCGGAGTGATTTCCACGATTGACGAACCCCGGGGTGCATTTACGTGTCGGGCATCAACACTCGTAGTTTCGGCCATTTCTGACCCGTATAGTGGACTATTACTCACCGTTTTGGGGTCCCGGGGCAATTTTCATGACTGATAAACCCCGAGGTGCGTTTACGTGTCGGTCATCAACACTCGTAGTTTTGGCCGATTCTGTCCCGTATCATGGACTATTACTGACCGTTTTGGGGTTGCTGAACCCAAGGGTGCCCTTACGTGTCGTTCATTACCACTCGTCGTTTTGGCCTATTCTGGCCCGTTTCATGGGCTATTACCTACTGTTTTGGGGTCGCAGAGCGATTTCCATGATTAACGATCCCCGAGGTGCATTTACGTGTTCGACCTCAAAACTCAAAGTTTCGGCCGATTCTCGCCCGTATCGTGGACTGTTAGGGATTATGTTTAGGGTTTAGGGTTTTGGGTCCCGGGTGATTTTCATGGTTGCGCAACCCATGGTGCGCTTACGTGTCATTCATCATCAATGGCCGTTTTTGGTGATTCTGGCCCGTTTCAATCACTTACCCTTTTGGCCAATTCTGGCCCGTTCCATGGACTATTACTAATCGTTTTGGGGTTCCGGAGTGATTGTCAAGGTTGCTGAACCCTATGGTGCATTTACGCGTCGTTCATCAACACTTGCAGTTTTTGCCGATTCTAACTCGTTTCACGGGCTACAACTCACCGTTTTGGCTCCCGGAGCGATTTGCACGATTAACGATCCCGCGTTTACGTGTTCGTTGCCGAAACTAACAGTTTCGGCCAATTCTGGCCCGTTTCGTTGGCTCCTCACCGTTTTGGAGTCTCAGAGCGATTTCAACGATTAATGATCCCAATGTGCGTTTACGTGTTCGTCATCCAAACTCGCAGTATTTGCCAGGTCTGGCCCGTTTCGTGGGCTATTACTCACTGTTTTGGAGCCCCGGAGTGATTTCCATGGTTGCTGAACCGCAAGGTGCGCTTACGTGACGTTCATCAAGACTCGGTGGTTTGGCCTATTCTGGCCCGTTTCGTGGACTATTACTCGCCATTTTGGGTCCCGGAGTGATTTTCATGGTTGCCGAACCAAAAGCTGCGCTTATGTGTCGTTCCTGATCACTCGCTGTTTTGGGCGATTCTAGCCCGTTTCATGGGCTATTACTTACCGTTTTGGGGTCCCGGAGCAATTTCCACGATTGACGAACCCCGGGGTGCATTTACGTGTCGGTCATCAACACTCGTAGTTTCGGCCATTTCTGACCCGTATCGTGGACTATTACTCTCTGTTTTGGGGTCCCGGGGCTATTTTCATGACTGATGAACCCCGAGGTGCGTTTACGTGTCGGTCATCAACGCTCGTAGTTTTGGCCGATTCTAGCCCGTATCGTGGACTATTACTCACCATTTTGCGGTCCCGAAACGATTTTCATGGTTGCTGAACCCAGGGTTACCTTACGTGTCGTTCATCAACACTCGCCGTTTTGGCCTATCCTGGACCGTTTCATGGTCTATTACCTACTGTTTTGGGGTCCCAGAGCGATTTCCACGATTAACGATCCCCGAGGTGCATTTACTTGTTCGACATCAAAACTCCAAGTTTCGGCCGATTCTCGCCCATATCGTGGACTATTAGGGATTATGTTTAGGATTTAGGGTTTAGGGTTTTGGGTCCCGGAGAGATTTTCATGGTTGCTGAACCCAAGGGGCGCTTACGTGTCGTTCATCATCACTCGACGTTTTTGGTGATTCTGGCCCGTTTCAATAACTTACCCTTTTGCCCGATTCTGGCCCGTTTCATGGACTATTACTCATCGTTTTGGGGTTCCGGATTGATTGTCAAGGTTGCTGAACCCTATGGTGCACTTACGCGTCGTTCATCAACACTTGCAGTTTTGGCCGATTCTAACCCGTTTCATGGGCTACAACTCACCATTTTGGCTCCCGAAGCGATTTCCACAATTAACGATCCCGCGTTTACGTGTTCGTTACCGAAACTAATAGTTTCGGTCGATTGTGGCCCGTTTCATGGACTTTTACTCGCCATTTTGGGTCCCGGAGTGATTTTCATGGTTGTCGAACCACAAGGTGCGCTTATGTGTCGTTCCTCATCACTCCCCGTTTTGGGCGATTCTGACCCGTTTCATGGGCTATTACTTACCGTTTTGGGGCCCTGGAGCGATTTCCACGATTGACGAACCCCGGGGTGCATTTACGTGTCGGGCATCAACACTCGTAGTTTCGGCCATTTCTGACCCGTATAGTGGACTATTACTCACCGTTTTGGGGTCCCGGGGCGATTTTCATGACGGATGAACCCAGAGGTGCGTTTACGTGTCGGTCATCAACACTCGTAGTTTTGGCTTATTCTGGCCCGTGTCGTGGACTATTACTCACCGTTTTGGGGTCCCGAAACGATTTTCATTGTTGCTGAACCCCAGGGTGCCCTTACGTGTCGTTCATCAACACTCGCCGTTTTGGCCTATTCTGACCCGTTTCATGGGCTATTACCTACTGTTTTGGGGTCCCGGAGCGATTTGCATGATTAACGATCCCCGAGGTGCATTTATGTGTTCGACATCAAAACTCGCACTTTTGGCCGATTCTCGCCCGTATCGTGGACTATTAGGGATTATGTTTAGGGTTTAGAGTTTAGAATTTTGGGTCCCGGAGAGATTTTCATGGTTGCTGAACCCAAGATGCGCTTACGTGTCGTTCATCATCACTCGCCGTTTTCGGTGTTTATGGCCCGTTTCAATAAATAACTCTTTTGGCCGATTCTGGCCCGTTTCACGGACTATTACTCATTGTTTTGGGGTTCCAGAGTGATTGTCAAGGTTGCTGAACCCTATGGTGCACTTACGCATTGTTCATCAACACTTGCAGTTTCGGCCGATTCTAACCCGTTTCATGGGCTACAACTCACCGTTTTGGCTCCCTAAGCGATTTCCACGATTAACGATCCCGCGTTTACGTGTTCGTTACCGAAACTAACAGTTTCGGTCGGTTCTGGCCCGTCTCGTGTACTATTACTCGCCATTTTGGGCCCTGGAGTGATTTTCATGGTTGTCGAACCACAAGGTGCGCTTATGTGTCGTTCCTCATCACTCCCCGTTTTGGGCGATTCCGACCCGTTTCATGGGCTATTACTTACCGTTTTGGGGTCCCGGAGCAATTTCCACCATTGACGAACCCCGGGGTGCATTTACATGTCGGGCATCAACACTCGTAGTTTCGGCCGTTTCTGACCCGTATAGTGGACTATTACTCACCGTTTTGGGGTCCCGAAACGATTTTCATGGTTGCTGAACCCCAGGGTGCCCTTACGTGTCGTTCATCAATACGCGCCGTTTTGGCCTATTCTGGCCCGTTTCATGGGCTATTACCTACTGTTTCGGGGTCCCGGAGCGATTTCCATGATTAACGATCCCCGAGGTGCATTTACGTGTTCGACATCAAAACTCCCAGTTTCGGCTGATTCTCGCCCGTATCAGGGACTATTAGGGATTATGTTTAGGGTTTAGGGATTTGGGTCCCGGGTGATTTTCATGGTTGCGCAACCCAAGGTGCGCTTACGTGTCGTTCATCATGAATGGCCGTTTTCGGTGATTCTGGCCCGTTTCAATAACTTACCCTTTTGGCCAATTCTGGCCCGTACCATGGACTATTGCTAATTGTTTTGGGGTTCCGGAGTGATTGTCAAGGTTGCTGAACCCTATGGTGCACTTACGCGTAGTTCATCAACACTTCCAGTTTTGGCCGATTCTAACTCGTTTCATGGGCTACAACTCACCGTTTTGGCTCCCGGAGCGATCTCCACGATTAACGATCCCGCGTTTACGTGTTCGTTACCGAAACTAACAGTTTCGGCAGATTCTGGCCCGTTTTGTGGGCTATTTCTCACCGTTTTGGAGTCTCAGAGCGATTTCAACGATTAACGATCCCAGTGTGCATTTACGTGTTCGTCATCCCAACTCGCAGTATCGGCCAATTCTGGCCCGTTTCGTGGGCTATTACTCACCGTTTTGGAGCCCCGGAGTGATTTTCATGGTTGTTGAACCCCAAGGTGCGCTTACGTGTCGTCCATCAAGACTCGGTGTTTTGGTCTATTCTGGCCCGTTTCCTGGACTATTACTCGCCATTTTGGGTCCCGGAGTGATTTTCATGGTTGCCGAACCACAAGGTGCGCTTATGTGTCGTTCCTCATCACTCGCTGTTTTGGGCGATTCTAGTCCGTTTCATGGGCTATTACTTACCATTTTGGGCTCTCGGAGCAATTTCCACGATTGATGAACCCCGGGGTGCATTTACGTGTCGGTCATCAACACTCGTAGTTTCGGCCATTTCTGACCCGTATCGTGGACTATTACTCACCATTTTGGGGTCCCGGGGCGATTTGCATGACTGATGAACCCCGAGGTGCGTTTATGTGTCGGTCATCAACGCTCGTAGTTTTGGCTGATTCTAGCCCGTATCATGGACTATTACTCACAGTTTTGGGGTCCCGAAACGATTTTCATGGTTGCTGAACCCAGGGTGCCCTTACATGTCGTTCATCAACACTCGCCGGTTTGGCCTATCCTGGACCGTTTCATGGGCTATTACCTACTGTTTTATGGTCCCGGAGCGATTTCCATGATTAACGATCCCCGAGGTGCATTTACGTGTTCGACATCAAAACTCCCAGTTTCGGCCGATTCTCGCCCATATCGTGGACTATTAGGGATTATGTTTAGGGTTTATGGTTTAGGGTTTTGGGTCCCGGAGAGATTTTCATGGTTGCTGAACCCAAGGTGCGCTTACATGTCGTTCATCAGCACTCGCCGTTTTCGGTGATTCTGGCTCGTTTCAATAACTTACCCTTTTTCCCGATTCTGGCCCATTTCATGGACTATTACTCATGGTTTTGGGGTTCCGGAGTGATTGTCAAGGTTGCTGAACCCTATGGTGCACTTACGCGTCGTTCATCAGCACTTGCAGTTTTGGCCGATTCTAACCCGTTTTATGGGCTACAACTCACCATTTTGGCTCCCGAAGCAATTTCCACGATTAACGATCCCGCATTGACGTGTTCGTTACCGAAACTAACAGTTTTGGTCGATTCTGGCCCGTTTCGTGGACTATCACTCGCAATTTTGGGTCCCGGAGTGATTTTCATGGTTGTCGAACCACAAGGTGCGCTTATGTGTCGTTCCTCATCACTCCCCGTTTTGGGCGATTCTGGCCCGTTTCATGGGTTATTACTTACCGTTTTGGGGTCCCGGAGCAATTTCCATGATTGACGAACCCCGGGGTGCATTTACGTGTCTGGCATCAACACTCGTAGTTTCGGCCATTTCTGACCCGTATAGTGGACTATTACTCACCGTTTTGGGGTCCCAGGGCGATTTTCATGACTGATGAAGCCCTTGGTGCGTTTACGTGTCGGTCATCAACACTCGTAGTTTTGGCCGATTTTGGCCCGTATTGTGGACTATTACTCACCGTTTTGGGGTACCGAAACGATTTTCATGGTTGCTGAACCCCAGGGTGCCCTTACGTGTCGTTCATCAACACTCGCCGTTTTGGCCTATTCTGGCCCATTTCATGGGCTATTACCTACTGTTTTGGGGTCCCGGAGTGATTTCCATGATTAGCGATCCCCGAGGTGCATTTACGTGTTCGACATCAAAACTCCCAGTTTCGGCCGATTCTCGCCCGTATCGTGGACCATTAGGGATTATGTTTAGGGTTTAGGGTTTAGGGTTTTGGGTCCCGGAGTGATTTTCATGGTTGCGGAACCCAAGATGCGCTTACGTGTCGTTCATCATCAATTGCCGTTTTCGATGATTCTGGCCCGTTTCAATAACTTACCCTTTTGGCCAATTCTGGCCCGTTCCATGGACTATTACTCATCGTTTTGGGGTTCCGGAGTGATTGTCAAGGTTGCTGAACCCTATGGTGCACTTACGCGTCGTTCATCAACACTTGCAGCTTTGGCCGATTCTAACCCGTTTCATGGGCTACAACTCACCGCTTTGGCTGCCGGAGCGATTTCCACGATTAACGATCCCGCGTTTACGTGTTCGTTACCGAAACTAACAGTTTCGACCGATTCTGGCCCATTTCGTGGGCTATTACTCACCGTTTTGGAGTCTTAGAGCGATTTCAACGATTAATGATCCCAAGGTGCGTTTACGTGTTCGTCCTCCAAACTCGCAGTTTCGGCCAATTCTGGCCCGTTTCGTGGGCTATTACTCACCGTTTTGGAGCCTCAGAGTGATTTTCATGGTTGCTGAACCCCAAGTTGCGCTTACGTGTCATTCATCAAGACTCGCTGTTTTGGCCTATTCTGGTCCGTTTCGTGGACCATTACTCGCCATTTTGGGTCCCGGAGTGGTTTTCATGGTTGCCGAACCACAAGGTGCGCTTATGTGTCGTTCCTCATCACTCGCCGTTTTCGGCGATTCTGGCCCGTTTGATGGGCTATTACTTACCGTTTTGGGGTCCCGGAGCGATTTCCACGATTGACAAACCCCGGGGTGCATTTACGTGTCGGTCATCAACACTCGTAGTTTTGGCCGATTCTGGCCCGTATCGTGGACTATTACTCACCGTTTTGGGGTCCCGAAACGATTTTCATGTTTATTGAACCCAGGGTGCCCTTACATGTCGTTCATCAACACTCGCCGTTTTGGCCTATCCTGGACCGTTTCATGGGCTATTACCTACTGTTTTGGGGTCCCGGAGCGATTTCCATGATTAACGATCCCCGAGGTGCATTTACGTGTTCGACATCGAAACTCCCAGTTTTGGCCGATTCTCGCCCATATCGTGGACTATTAGGGATTATGTTTAGGGTTTAGGGTTCAGGGTTTTGGGTCCCGGAGAGATTTTCATGGTTGCTGAACCCAATGTGCGCTTACGTGTCGTTCATCATCACTCGCCGTTTTCGGTGATTCTGGCCCGTTTCAATAACTTACCCTTTTGCCCGATTCTGGCCCGTTTCATGAACTATTACTCATCGTTTTGGGGTTTCGGAGTGATTGTCAAGGTTGCAGAACCCTATGGTGCACTTACGCGTTGTTCATCAACACTTGCAGTTTTGGCCGATTCTAACCCGTTTCATGGGCTACAACTCACCATTTTGGCTCCCGAAGCGATTTCCACGATTAACGATCTCGCGTTTACGTGTTCGTAACCGAAACTATCAGTTTCGGTTGATTTTGGCCCGTTTCGTGGACTATTACTCATCATTTTGGGACCCGGAGTGATTTTCATGGTTGCCGAACCACAAGGTGCGCTTATGTGTCGTTCCTCCTCACTCCCCGTTTTGGGCGATTCTGGCCCGTTTCATGGGCTATTACTTACCGTTTTGGGGTCCCAGAGCGATTTCCACGATTGACGAACCCCGGGGTGCATTTACGTGTCGGTCATCAACACTCGTAGTTTCGGCCGATTCTGGCCCGTGTCGTGGACTATTACTCACCGTTTTGGGGTACCGAAACGATTTTCATGGTTGCTGAACCCCAGGGTGCCATTACGTGTCTTTCATCAACACTCGCCGTTTTGGCCTATTCTGGCCCGTTTCATGGGCTATTACCTACTGTTTTGGGGTCCCGGAGCGATTTCCATGATTAACGATCCCCGAGGTGCATTTACGTGTTCGACATCAAAACTCCCAGTTTCGGCCGATTCTCGCCCGTATCGTGGACCATTAGGGATTATGTTTAGGGTTTAGGGTTTAGGATTTAGGGTCCCAGAGTGATTTTCATGTTTGCGGAACCCAAGGTGCGCTTACGTGTCGTTCATCATCAATTGCCGTTTTCGATGATTCTGGCCCGTTTCAATAACTTACCCTTTTGGCCAATTCTGGCCCGTTCCATGGACTATTACTCATCGTTTTGAGGTTCCGGAGTGATTATCAAGGTTGCTGAACCCTATGGTGCACTTACGCGTCGTTCATCAACACTTGCAGTTTTGGCCGATTCTAACCCGTCTCATGGGCTACAACTCACCGCTTTGGCTCCCGGAGCGATTTCCACGATTAACGATCCCGTGTTTACGTGTTCGTTACCGAAACTAACAGTTTTGACCGATTCTGGCCCATTTCGTGGGCTATTACTCACCGTTTTGGAGTCTTAGAGCGATTTCAACGATTAACGATCCCAAGGTGCGTTTACGTGTTCGTCCTCCAAACTCGCAGTTTCGGCCAATTCTGGCCCGTTTCGTGGGCTATTACTCACCGTTTTGGAGCCTCGGAGTGATTTTCATGGTTGCTGAACCCCAAGGTGCGCTAACGTGTCATTCATCAAGACTCGCTGTTTTGGCCTATTCTGGTCCGTTTCGTGGACTATTACTCGCCATTTTGGGTCCCGGAGTGATTTTCATGGTTGCCGAACCACAAGGTGCGCTTATGTGTCGTTCCTCATCACTCGCTGTTTTGGGCGATTCTAGCCCGTTTCATGGGCTATTACTTAATGTTTTGGGGTCCCGGAGCAATTTCCACGATTGATGAGCCCCGGGGTGCATTTACGTGTCGGTCATCAACACTCGTAGTTTCGGCCATTTCTGACCCGTATCGTGGACTATTACTCACCGTTTTGGGGTCCCGGGGCGATTTTCATGACCGATGAACCCCGAGGTGCGTTTACGTGTCGGTCATCAACGCTCGTAGTTTTGGCCGATTCTAGCCCGTATCGTGGACTATTACTCACCGTTTTGGGGTCCCGAAACGATTTTCATGCTTGCTAAACCCAGGGTGCCCTTACGTGTCGTTCATCAACACTTGCCGTTTTGGCCTATCCTGGACCGTTTCATGGGCTATTACCTACTGTTTTGGGGTCCCGGAGCGATTTGCATGATTGACGATCCCCGAGGTGCATTTACGTGTTCGACATCAAACTCCCAGTTTCGGCCGATTCTCGCCCATATCATGGACTATTAGGGATTATGTTTAGGGTTTATGGTTTAGGGTTTTGGGTCCCGAAGAGATTTTCATGGTTGCTGAACCCAAGGTGCGCTTACGTGTCGTTCATCATCACTCGCCGTTTTCGGTGATTCTGGCCCATTTCAATAACTTACCCTTTTGCCCGAATCTGACCCGTTTCATGGACTATTACTCATCGTTTTGGGGTTCCGGAGTGATTGTCAAGGTTGCAGAACCCTATGGTGCACTTACGCGTCGTTCATCAACACTTGCAGTTTTGGCCGATTCTAACCCGTTTCATGGGCTACAACTCACCATTTTGGCTCCCGAAGCGATTTCCACGATTAATGATCCGGCGTTTACGTGTTCGTTACCGAAACTAACAGTTTTGGTCGATTTTGGCCCGTTTCGTGGACTATTACTCGCCATTTTGGGTCCCGGAGTGATTTTCATGGTTGTTCCTCATCACTCCCCGTTTTGGGCGATTCTGGCCCGTTTCATGGGCTATTACTTACCGTTTTGGGGTCCCGGAGCAATTTCCACGATTGACGAACCCCGGGGTGCATTTACGTGTCGGGCATCAACACTCGTAGTTTCGGCCATTTCTGACCCGTATAGTGGACTATTACTCACCGTTTTGGGGTACCAGGGCGATTTTCATGACTGATGAACACCTTGGTGCGTTTACGTGTCGGTCATCAACACTCGTAGTTTTGGCCGATTCTGGCCCGTATCGTGGACTATTACTCACCGTTTTGGGGTCCCAAAACGATTTTCATGGTTGCTGAATTCCAGGGTTTTGGGTCCCGGAGCGATTTCCATGATTAACGATCCCCGAGGTGCATTTACGTGTTCGACATCAAAACTCCCAGTTTCGGCCGATTCTCGCCCATATCTTGGACCATTAGGGATTATGTTTAGGGTTTAGGGTTTGGGGTTTAGGGTTTTGGGTTTTGGGTCCCGGAGTGATTTTCATGGTTGCGGAACCCAAGGTGCGCTTACGTGTCGTTCATCATCAATTGCCGTTTTCGATGATTCTGGCATGTTTCAATAACTTACCCTTTTGGCCAATTCTTGGCCGTTCCATGGACTATTACTCATCGTTTTGGGGTTCTGGAGTGATTGTCAAGGTTGCTGAACCCTATGGTGCACTTATGCGTCGTTCATCAACACTTGCAGTTTTGGCCGATTCTAACCCGTTTCATGGGCTACAACTCACCGCTTTGGCTCCCGGAGCGATTTCCGCGATTAACGATCCCGCGTTTACGTGTTTGTTACCGAAACTAACAGTTTTGAGCGATTCTGGCCCATTTCGTGGGCTATTACTCACTGTTTTGGAGTCTCAGAGCGATTTCAACGATTAACGATCCCAAGGTGCGTTTACGTGTTCGTCCTCCAAACTCGCAGTTTCGGCCAATTCTGGCGCGTTTCGTGGGCTATTACTCACCGTTTTGGAGCCCCGGAGTGATTTTCATGGTTGCTGAACCCCAAGGTGTGCTTACGTGTCGTTCATCAAGACTCGCTGTTTTGGCCTATTCTGGCCCGTTTCGTGGACTATTACTCGCCATTTTGGGCCCCGGAGTGAATTTCATGGTTGCAGAACAACAAGGTGCGCTTATGTGCCGTTCCTCATCACTCGCCGTTTTCGGCGATTCTGACCCGTTTCATGGGCTATTACTTACCGTTTTGGGGTCCCGGAGCGATTTCCACGATTGACGAACCCCGGGGTGAATTTACGTGTCGGTCATCAACACT
>LR738716.1:590321-603914 GCA_902687465.1 Secale cereale
GAGGTGCGTTTACGTGTCGGTCATCAACGCTCGTAGTTTTGGCCGATTCTAGCCCGTATCGTGGACTATTACTCACCGTTTTGGGGTCCCGAAACGATTTTCATGCTTGCTAAACCCAGGGTGCCCTTACGTGTCGTTCATCAACACTTGCCGTTTTGGCCTATCCTGGACCGTTTCATGGGCTATTACCTACTGTTTTGGGGTCCCGGAGCGATTTGCATGATTGACGATCCCCGAGGTGCATTTACGTGTTCGACATCAAACTCCCAGTTTCGGCCGATTCTCGCCCATATCATGGACTATTAGGGATTATGTTTAGGGTTTATGGTTTAGGGTTTTGGGTCCCGAAGAGATTTTCATGGTTGCTGAACCCAAGGTGCGCTTACGTGTCGTTCATCATCACTCGCCGTTTTCGGTGATTCTGGCCCGTTTCAATAACTTACCCTTTTGCCCGAATCTGACCCGTTTCATGGACTATTACTCATCGTTTTGGGGTTCCGGAGTGATTGTCAAGGTTGCAGAACCCTATGGTGCACTTACGCGTCGTTCATCAGCACTTGCAGTTTTGGCCGATTCTAACCCGTTTCATGGGCTACAACTCACCATTTTGGCTCCCGAAGCGATTTCCACGATTAATGATCCGGCGTTTACGTGTTCGTTACCGAAACTAACAGTTTTGGTCGATTTTGGCCCGTTTCGTGGACTATTACTCGCCATTTTGGGTCCCGGAGTGATTTTCATGGTTTTCGAACCACAAGGTGCGCTTATGTGTCGTTCCTCATCACTCCCCGTTTTGGGCGATTCTGGCCCGTTTCATGGGCTATTACTTACCGTTTTGGGGTCCCGGAGCAATTTCCACGATTGACGAACCCCGGGGTGCATTTACGTGTCGGGCATCAACACTCGTAGTTTCGGCCATTTCTGACCCGTATAGTGGACTATTACTCACCGTTTTGGGGTACCAGGGCGATTTTCATGACTGATGAACACCTTGGTGCGTTTACGTGTCGGTCATCAACACTCGTAGTTTTGGCCGATTCTGGCCCGTATCGTGGACTATTACTCACCGTTTTGGGGTCCCAAAACGATTTTCATGGTTGCTGAATTCCAGGGTTTTGGGTCCCGGAGCGATTTCCATGATTAACGATCCCCGAGGTGCATTTACGTGTTCGACATCAAAACTCCCAGTTTCGGCCGATTCTCGCCCATATCGTGGACCATTAGGGATTATGTTTAGGGTTTAGGGTTTGGGGTTTAGGGTTTTGGGTTTTGGGTCCCAGAGTGATTTTCATGGTTGCGGAACCCAAGGTGCGCTTACGTGTCGTTCATCATCAATTGCCGTTTTCGATGATTCTGGCATGTTTCAATAACTTACCCTTTTGGCCAATTCTTGGCCGTTCCATGGACTATTACTCATCGTTTTGGGGTTCTGGAGTGATTGTCAAGGTTGCTGAACCCTATGGTGCACTTACGCGTCGTTCATCAACACTTGCAGTTTTGGCCGATTCTAACCCGTTTCATGGGCTACAACTCACCGCTTTGGCTCCCGGAGCGATTTCCGCGATTAACGATCCCGCGTTTACGTGTTTGTTACCGAAACTAACAGTTTCGAGCGATTCTGGCCCATTTCGTGGGCTATTACTCACCGTTTTGGAGTCTCAGAGCGATTTCAACGATTAACGATCCCAAGGTGCGTTTACGTGTTCGTCCTCCAAACTCGCAGTTTCGGCCAATTCTGGCCCGTTTCGTGGGCTATTACTCACCGTTTTGGAGCCCCGGAGTGATTTTCATGGTTGCTGAACCCCAAGGTGTGCTTACGTGTCGTTCATCAAGACTCGCTGTTTTGGCCTATTCTGGCCCGTTTCGTGGACTATTACTCGCCATTTTGGGCCCCGGAGTGAATTTCATGGTTGCAGAACAACAAGGTGCGCTTATGTGCCGTTCCTCATCACTCGCCGTTTTCGGCGATTCTGACCCGTTTCATGGGCTATTACTTACCGTTTTGGGGTCCCGGAGCGATTTCCACGATTGACGAACCCCGGGGTGAATTTACGTGTCGGTCATCAACACTCGTAGTTTCGGCCAGTTCTGACCCGTATCGTGGACTATTACTCACCGTTTTGGGGTCCCGAGGCGATTTTCATGGTTGCTGAACCCCAGGGTGCCCTTATGTGTCGTTCATCAACACTCGCCGTTTTGGCCTATTCTGGCCCGTTTCATGGGCTATTACCTACTGTTTTGGGGTCCCGGAGCGATTTCAATGATTAACGATCCCCGAGGTGCATTTACGTGTTCGACATCAAAACTCGCAGTTTTGGCCGATTCTCGCCCGTATCATGGACTATTAGGGATTATGTTTAGGGTTTAGAGTTTAGGGTTTTGGGTCCCGGAGAGATTTTCATGGTTGCTGAAGCCAAGGTGCGCTTACATGTCGTTCATCATCACTCGCCGTTTTCGGTGTTTATGGCCCCTTTCAATAACTTACCCTTTTGCCCGATTCTGGCCCGTTTCACGGACTATTGCTCATCGTTTTGGGGTTCCGAAGTGATTGTCAAGGTTCCTGAACCCTATGGTGCACTTACGCGTTGTTCATCAACACTTGCAGTTTTGGCTGATTCTAACCCGTTTCATGGGCTAAAACTCATCGTCTTGGTTCCCGGAACGATTTCCATGATTAACGATCCCGCATTTACGTGTTCGTTACCGAAACTAACAGTTTCGGCCGATTCGGGCCCGTTTCGTGGGCTATTACTCACCGTTTGGGAGTCTCAGAGCGATTTCAACGATTAACGATCCCAAGGTGCGTTTACGTGTTCGTTATCCAAACTCGCAGTTTCGGGCAATTCTGGCCCGTTTCGTGGGCTATTATGCACCGTTTTGGAGCCCCGTAGTGATTTTCATGGTTGCTGAACCCCAAGGTGCGCTTACTTGTCGTTCATCAAGACTCGCTGTTTTGGCCTATTCTGGCCCGTTTCGTGGACTATTACTCGCTATTTTGGGCTGCGGAGTGATTTTCATGGTTGCCGAACCACAAGGTGCGCTTATGTGTCGTTCCTCACCACTCGCCGTTTTGGGCGATTCTGGCCCGTTTCATGGGCTATTACTTAACGTTTTGGGGCCCCGGCGCGATTTCCACAATAGAGGAACCCCGGGGTGCATTTACGTGTCGGTCATCAACAATCGTAGTTTCGGCCATTTCTGACCCGTATCGTGGACTATTACTCACCATTTTGGGGTCCCGGGACGATTTTCATGACCGATGAACCCTCAGGTGCGTTTACGTGTCGGTCATCAACGCTCGTAGTTTTGGCCGATTCTAGCCCGTATCGTGGACTATTACTCACCGTTTTGGGGTCCCGAGACGATTTTCATGGTTGCTGAACCCATGGTGCCCTTACGTGTCGTTCATCAACAATCGCCGTTTTGGCCTATCCTGGCCCGTTTCATGGGCTATTACCTACTATTTTGGGGTCCCGGAGCGATTTCCATGATTAACGATCCCCGAGGTGCATTTACGTGTTCGACATCAAAACTCCCAGTTTCGGCCGATTCTCGCCCATATGGTCGACTATTAGGGATTATGTTTAGGGTTTTGGGTCCCGGAGAGATTTTCATGGTTGCTGAAATCAAGGTGCGCTTACGTGTCATTCATCATCACTCACCGTTTTCGGTGATTCTGGCCCGTTTCAATAACTAACCCTTTTGGCCGATTCTGGCCCGTTTCATGGACTATTACTCATCGTTTTGGGGTTCCGGAGTGACTGTCAAGGTTGCTGAACCCTATGGTGCACTTACGCGTCGTTCATCAACACTTGCAGTTTTGGCCGATTCTAACCCGTTTCATGGGCTACAACTCACCGTTTTGGCTCCCGGAGCGATTTCCACGATTAACGATCCCGCGTTTACGTGTTCGTTACTGAAACTAACAGTTTCGGCCGATTCTGGCCCGTTTCGTGGACTATTACTCGCCATTTTGGGTCCGGGAGTGATTTTCATGGTTGCCGAACAACAAGGTGCGCTTATGTGTCGGTCCTCATCACTCCCCGTTTTGGGCGATTCTGGCCCGTTTCATGGGCTATTACTTACCGTTTTGGGGTCCCGAAGCGATTTCCACGATTGACGAACCCCGGGGTGCATTTACGTGTCGGTCATCAACACTCGTAGTTTCGGCCATTTCTGACCCGTATCGTGGACTATTACTCACCGTTTTGGAGCCCCGGGGCGATTTTCATGATTAATGAACCCCGAGGTGCGTTTAGGTGTCGGTCATCAACTGTCACATCCCTAGTTAGCATTTGCATTAGGACCTAGCTAGAGTGTGCATCATGTTTACTTTTCAAAGAAACTGGATATGGGATTAACAGAAACCCCAGCACCCCTCTCCTAACAACTAGGGTTTGATTAAATATTTTCCAATGTACCCAAAATGCCCTTAAAATATGTTCATCATTTCTGCCTTGGTCTTAAACCTCTGCCAAAAATGGTGCACAATTTTCTAGGACACTCTAGGTTTTGGATTAAATCATATGTTATTTGAATTTGGGCATTTAAATACTTTAAAAATATTTTAAATGCTCAAATAATCATGAACTATAATGTTTCCTACTGTTCATAATATATACAGTGGGCATGACAAGTTTCATGAGTAATAAAAATGTTTTGGCATTTTTATTAATTGAACAAAGCTGCAAAAGAAATGAAACAAAAAAGTAAATAGAAAAAAATAGGAAGAAGCAGACTTACCTGAGCCCACTTACCTGCTGGCCCAGATGGCCCAGCCCACCAGGGGCATCCCCGTCTTCTTCGCCGCGCCAGCGCACGAAGCAGCTCGGTGGCGAGCGCCGCCGACGCGCCGGCCACCTCCTGCCTGCCTGGCTGGCCCCTCGACCCTCTGGATGGACCTGAACGACGCCACGCAGACCCCTCGACCGTTTCCCCTCTTCCCCGTGTCTTTCCCCCTCCTCTCTCCCCTCCGACGAGCTTCCCAGAGCGAGCTCGTCGCCGTCGATCGCTGCCACCGCGCCCTACGACACTCCCTCGCCTCCCCGACGCACCACTAGCTCCGCCGCATCGCCCCGAAGCTCCCCACCGACGCACACGACGCCAGAAGCCCCGCAACGCCCTCCCCGCCGTCGTCTTCAACCTTCGGCACCGGAGATCGCCACCGCCCGTACGCCGCCGTTCGACCTTCCCCGAGCTCGCTTCGACGCCCTCTGCGACCGCTGTGAGCTCACGCTTCGAACCCCCCTCTCCACGGGCCCGATTATGCCTTGTAGCCGCCGCCCCCTTTGGTGACTGAAGATCACCGCCGCCGGCCAACTCGCCGCCGTGGCCACAGGCACCGTGCCTCGTGGCTGAGCACGCCGTTAGGATCAGTAGATCACCAGCAAGCTAATGCCAGCCTTAACTACTCCTACCGTGCACCACAACACCATCCCGACCAACTCCGTGCGAGCACCGCCGCGGACGAGCTCGTCGCCCTCGACTCCGGCGACCTTTCGACCAAGCAGTGGCACCGTTGGATGCGGTGCATCACTAGGAGCACACAGAGCCCATCCGCGCGGCAAATGGTTGCCGGAATAAGGATTCCGATGAGTCACCGCCGTGCGAAATGGTCGCCGCCGGCCAAACTCCGGCGGGCTGATGTGGCCTGTTAGTTAGGAGCTAACAGTAGTTAGTTTAATCACCACAGTCACTGACAGTGGGCCCCTTTGTTTAGTCAAACCCAGTCAACCTTAGTTATGACCGGATTTAGCTCCTGAGACACTAACATGAGGGACCCACCGGTCAGGTTTGACTTGGACTGGCCCTGTTGACTGCCTGACGTCAGCATGATGTCATGCTGACGCAGTAAAGGATTTTCTGGGATTTTTAGATTAAAAATAATTCAGGAAATTCCAGAAAATACCCAAAACTTCTAAAAATCATATAAAATCAACCATAGCTCAGATGGAAAAGATTTATATATGAAAAATGATCAGAAAAATCCAATCTTTCCAGTGGCACTGGTTTCATGCATGTTTGAACAAGTTAACTTGCTGTATACATCAAAAACATGATAATGCACTTATTTAAATAATACTTTGAACTTCAATTTGAATCTTTGATTCAAATAGGTTCAAACCCTTCTGGTTTTAGTTGCATTAGCCAACACACATGTATCTTGCCATGTCATGAGCATGCATCATATTGCTGCATTTGTTTGTTAATGATTGTATCACCGGTATTCCCTGTGTTAGGTCCTGCTCCCGAGGATACTGCTGCGTATCTAGTTGAAGAGCAGTACCCGACAACTACCTTGTCAGGCAAGCAATCATTGATCATTCCGATACAAACCCAATCTTCTCGCTCCTGCTCTCTTTTACTGCATTAAGGCAACAGCGTGTGAATTGCTACTTGCTGCGGTAGTTGAACCCTATCCCTTGCATGACCTGTCATTGCCACAGTAAATAGTTGAAACCCACTAGCATGTGTAGGAGTTGATTGAGCCATGTGATGTGTGATCCACCATGCTATTTGTTTATGTTGCCTGCTATGCTTAGAGTTGTGTCTGGTCTGGTTCATCTGGGTGATGGATCAGAGTGAAATGATCATACCGGTAAAGAGAAGGAAGTGTGGAATACGCTTGGTAAAGGTATCGATGAAAGGCCATGTAGGAGTACATGGTGGGTTGTTTCATTGGAATCGTCCATAGGACCTGAGATCTGTATGTGTGGTTCAAGTTGCAGATACTACCATGCATTGGGCCCGAAACCAATGGACCCTCTCGGCTTATTAATTACCCTCGATCTCTGTCCAGGAGTTGCAACTAGTTTCTGGTGTTTATAGTTTACTGGAGGTCATGCACAACGCTGACCCTCGGGGTGGGTTGTGATGCGACAGGTACGTGGCACGGTGTACCGGTTGCCCGTTTGGTGACTCGGGAACCCTGTACACATCGTTTGGGGCCGTGAGCGACACCCCGGCCGGATCTCCCCACGGATGGAACCCAAATAGGCGATAAACCTGGACGAGGGACTTGAGTAGTTAGTCAGGTCGTGGCCGACACCCCCGCTGGGCTTCCGCTTGAAAGTTGCCGAGTACACGCCGAGTAAACGGCGATAAGTGGTGAAAGCGTGTGTGAAGAAGTACACCCCTGCAGGGTTATCAAACTATTCGAATAGCCGTTGTTCACGGTACGAACTACTTGGTTACTCTTACAGTTCATAGACAAGTTGATGGATACTTCTAAAAGCCTCAAGATAAGTGTGAGTGCCGTGGATGGCCCTTCCGTAGGTTGACGGAAGAGGATCCTCGGTAGTGTAATGATGTGGTGAGTAGAGGACTCGTGTTCGTAATAACATCTTGCAATCTGTTGAGAGTTGTAGTATAGGTTAGCCAAGGTCAAAGCTGGCATTCTGCTATGAACTCCACTACCCCCCTTTTGATAATGTTGCATGTATGCTAGGTTCTGTGGTAAGACTTGCTGAGTACCTTTGTACTCATGTTTGCTTAATAACTGTTGCAGAGGAGAACCCTGCCCCTGCTGATGGGTTCTACATAGACGTTGACGTCGACGAGTAGCTTGACACCCAGACGGAGATCTGGAGTTTGTGAAGGGCCTTGTAGATAGTCAGGCTACGCCAAGCCTGTTTTATTTTCTAAGTTGTCTGTACTCAGACATGTAGCTTCCGCTTGTGCTTGTATGACTGTATGACTTGAGTGTTGGGTCATGTGACCCCTACCTGTATGGATATGTTATGTATGGCCCTTGGAGCCTTTTAAATAAAGTACTTTGAGTCATAGAGTTCTGTTGTGATGCAATGTTGTATTTGCACATATTGAGCATATTGCGTGTATGATTGAAATGCTTGGTATGTGTGGGATCTGACACCTAGTTGTTTTCCTTTGGTAGCCTACCTTACAGGGAAATGCCTCCTAGTGATTCCAATGAGCCTTGGTAGCTTGCTACTGCTCGGAACATGTAGGCTGGCCGGCATGTGTCCTTCTTCGTTCCTGTGTCTGTCCCTTAGGGGAAATGTCACGCGTTGTTCCTTTAAGTCCATGTAGCTTGCTACGACTTGGGTTCATACGTTGATGACCGACACGTTCGTTGCTGGGTCATGGATGCCTGTCTCTGTAATTTAGTGCCACTTTTGGTTCATAACTAGTCATGTCGGCCCGGGTTCTCTGTCATATGGATGCTAGCGACAATGTCATATACGTGTGCCAAAATGCGCAAACGGTCCCGGGCCAGGTAAGGTGGCACCTGTGGGGTTACCGTGCGTGAGGCCGCAAAGTGATATGACGTGTTACAGCTAGATCGGTGTGACTTAGGATCGGGGTCCTGACAGCGTTGGCATCAGAGCTGGACTGCCTGTAGGTTTCTCAAGCCAAACTGGTCGATGTTGAGTCTAGAAGAATTCTTAGTTATATGTAGGGGAATTGATTGTGGAAGGGAACATAAGGCTCTTTTTACTCCTTTACCTTATGCCCTTCTGATCTGAGTCAGCCTATTCTTTCTACGGGGATTTAGGACTTGGCTTCTTATTCTTACTAGGTTCACGTGTTACTAATCCGTAGACTCTTAGGTTTGTTGGTTTCAAGCCTCAGTTCAGTTGCTATCCTTTTTAGTATGATGATTGTTGGACCAGAACCTTGATATGGATTGTTGAGTGGCTATGCTATCATTTGTATGATGTCGCAAATCTTTGTTTGAGCATTTACAGTTGTTATGCTGCCCGATTTCCTTCAGAAACACTAATGCCTTTGCATTATTTCGTGTTTCAGATGTCTGGCCGCATTCCTCACCAAGTGGTTCGTTTGACTCGGTGCATTAATGTGCCCGGTCACACGGCCATGCTAGTCCGTGTGCTGACTGAGACCGGTTATCGCTGGTATCCTGAGTACACCGTGGAGGAACAGTACCGGGATTTTAATCAGAGTCAGTATTTCTGCACAGTCTGGATATACCCCTCATATCCCGGAGCTAACGATCCCATCCATTGGTCTTATGGACTCGGGATTACCATCGAGATGGCAGTGCAGGATGCCGCTTATTCGATGATGACCATTCTCCGTGCTAGGCATGCCCTGTTGCTGAACACTGAGTTCTGTTACATGCCAGCCTCACTTCCCGGAGAGGAAGGCTACTACACTGGTCTGTATAATGATGCTGCTCATGAAGAGCCACTGCTTCAGACTACTGTTCAGATGTTGGAGGATAGGGACCGTGAGGTCCGTGCCCTCCGAATGGAGCTGTATAACACTGGAGCCGCCCACTGGACTACTTTGACACGGCTTGCACCTGCTGTGCACGCCGGATATCTGGACATGCGGGATTTGTACCCCGTGCGGACTCGTCTGCCTGATCGCATGGATTGGCGTGACGTTGGGGGTATCACACCTCCACGTGGGCGTCGGTTACCACCAGCATCGGGACCGAGGCCACATCCGTGTCCCTATGGTCCACAGCCTTCGAGTGCTCGCGAGTTCCAAGATCCATCTGTTCCACTTCCAGGCTACGGTGGTAATCTTTACGAGGATTACTACGCGAATGTCTGAGCTAGGCCGTGGTTGTAGTAGTATTGTAGTAGTTGTATTTCCACAGTCCTGCGCGTCTTGTGGAATATGACTTAGTGTGTACTGAGTTCCGGAGGTGTAGTTAAATAATGTATAGGAGCTTGGAATGCCTCTGATGGGATGTATCGTCTTCCACCGCAGTTGTACTTTAGCCTTGGCTTGTACTAAACTTTGTATGGTGTGTATGACCACTGGTGTATATATTGCAGTTTCTATATTACCATGTCGTACGGATGAACATCTCTGCATTCCGTGTCATCCATTACATTCTGCACTTCTATGTCAATCTTTTTGCCATCCTTGTCCAAACCGTTGTTTTGTTGCCCTAGGATGGTCAACACTCGCAACACTCCTGCTGCTCAGGTGCAGGGTGAGGCTAGTGGGGCTAGAGATGGGAATCTTCCCCAGCCAGCCTCTTTGGCGGAAGTTATGCTCGAAGCAGAACGGAACAAGAGAGAGACCAACCGTCTGCTGGAACGCATAGAGCAGAACACTGGGTTCCGTCAGAGGAATGACGTGGTGTCAATCAATGACTTTATCAAGATGTGTCCACCAAAGTTCCATCACTCCACTGAACCTCTGGATGCTGATGACTGGCTGCGTAGTATCACCCACAAGCTACACTCTGCCCGTGTGGCCGAAGCTGACAAGGTTACCTACGCTGCCTACCATCTTGAGGGCCCTGCCAGTCTTTGGTGGGAAAACTTTGAAGCTATGCGTCCTGCTGACCAAATCACTACCTGGGTTGAGTTCAGTGAGGCATTCCGTGAACATCACATTCCGGAAGGTCTCATGGATCGCAAGCGGGAGGAATTCTGCAATTTCACCCAGGGCCGTTTAACTGTGGATGGTTATAGTCGCGAGTTTGGTAACCTGGCATGCTATGCACCTGAAGATGTATCCACCGATGCCAAGAAGCAGGCGAGGTTCCGCAAGGGACTCAGCCCTGAACTCCGCCGAGATGTGCGTCTGCACGAGTGCACCTCCTTCCAGAAGTTGGTAAACAAGGCTATCAGTGCTGAAACAGGCCAGACCGACTTCGAGGCCACCCGCAAGCATACTCGAGACTTTGGTTCCTCATCCGGCTCTGGCTCTCACAAGCGCCGTGTGTGGGTTCCTAACACTGCTCTGCCACCCAAGTACACACCGAGGCCATCCTATGAGGCGCCTCGCCCAACTCAACTGTTTGCACCTGCCAAGACCTATGGAGGACCACCTTCCAACTTTGCTCCACGCACTACCACTGTGACATGTTTCAAGTGTGGAGAACCGGGACACTACATGCGTGATTGTCCCCAGAACCAGCCAGGAGAAACTGTTGGCCGTGGTAAGCCAACCGGCAAGGTGAATTATGTCAAGCCGATCCCCACCGCACGTGGTCATGTCAACTATGTCTCTGCCGAGGAAGCTTATGAGGATCCTAACGTCGTCCTTGGTACGCTTCTCGTAAACTGCCATCCGGCATCTGTTCTTTTCAATACTGGAGCATCCCATTCGTTCATATCTGAGAGCTATGCTCGATTGCACAACATGACTTTTTGTGACATGCCTACTTCCATGGTTATTCAAACTCCTGGTTCAAAGTGGCAAACCTCTAGGGTAAGCCATGGAAATGAAATCCTTGTCGATAGACTTGTTTTCCTAGCATCTCTAATCGCTCTCAAGTCCTCGGACATAAACATTATTTTGGGTATGGATTGGATGACAACTCATTACGCCAAAATTGATTGCTTTACTAGGACCGTTCAACTTACACATCCATCCGGCAAGATAGTCAATGTCTTGACCCGAATGGCTGAGCGTCAGCTCTACTCTCTTAATGCCAGCCCTCTACCAGAACTCGAAGATATCCCGGTAGTCCGTGACTTCCCGGATGTTTTTCCAGAAGAACTGCCAGGAATTCCACCTGACAGAGATGTCGAGTTCGTGATAGATCTTATCCCTGGAACTATCCCAATCTCTAGGAGACCTTATAAGATGGCACCACTAGAATTAGCTGAGCTAAAGAAACAACTCGATGAGTCCTTGCAAAAGGGTTTCATCCGTCCTAGTTCTTCCCCTTGGGCTTGCCCCATCCTCTTCGTCAAGAAGAAGGACGGAACGGAGCGGATGGTTGTAGATTACCGACCTGTTAATCTGGTCACCATAAAGAATAAGTATCCGCTCCCCAGGATCAACGACCTGTATGATCAGCTCGCTGGATCCTCAGTCTTTTCTAAGATGGATTTGAGGTTGGGTTACCATCAAATCAAAATCAAGAACGGGGACATTCCTAAAACGGCTTTTGTTACTCGTTATGGCCAATATGAGTACACCGTCATGTCCTTCGGATTAACCAATGCCCCAGCTACCTTTTCTCGGTTAATGAATTCTATATTCATGGAGTATTTGGATAAATTCGTCGTGGTATACCTCGATGATATACTCATCTATTCCAAGAACAAGGAAGATCATGCCGAGCATTTAAGGCTGGTATTGACGAAACTTCGAGAGCACCGCCTTTATGCCAAATTCTCTAAATGTGAATTTTGGTTGCCAGAAGTAACCTATCTAGGTCATGTGATGTCTGGCAAGGGTATTGCTGTCAATCCCGAGCGAGTTCAAGCCGTACTGGATTGGACTCCCCCTGAATCGGTCAAACAAGTTAGAAGTTTTCTTGGCTTAGCAAGCTATTGCCGACGCTTCATCGAGAATTTCTCCAAGGTTGCCAAACCTCTAACTGAACTCCTCAAGAAAGATAAAAAGTTTGAGTGGACCCCACAGTGCGTGTCCAGTTTTCAGGAACTGAAAAGACGCCTGACATCTGCACCTGTACTGGTACCACCAGATTTTTCCAAGGATTTTATAATCTATTGCGACGCCTCATGACAAGGACTAGGTTGCATTCTCATGCAAGATCGTCAAGTGATTGCATACGCATCCCGACAGTTGCGTCCACACGAGGATAACTATCCTACTGATGATGTAGAGCTTGCAGCTATAGTCCATGCACTCAAAACATGGCGACATTATCTTCTTGGTAATCGCTGTGAAATCTTCACTGATCATCAAAGTCTGAAGTATATCTTCACCCAACCGGATTTGAATCTCAGGCAAAGACGTTGGGTTGAGTTGCTCACCGACTACGACTTAGGAATCACCTACACTCCTGGAAAGGCCAATGTCATGGCTGATGCACTAAGTCGTAAGTCATATTGTAACAACTTAATGTTACAACAAGGTCAACCACTTCTCCACGAGGAATTTCGTAAGCTTAACCTTCACATTGTTCCTCGAGGATTCCTTTCCACCTTGGTGGCTAAACCTACCCTTATGGATCAGGTCATCAAAGCACAAAAGGTTGATCCCGGAATTTCCCGTATTAAGAGGAACATCAAGAAAGGAATTGCAGGATGTTTCTCAATTGATGATCAAGGAGTCGTATTCTTTAGCAACCGTTTAGTGGTTCCTAAAGTACGAAACTTAAGACGTTTGATCCTTAAGGAGGCTCATGAATCTCCTCTCACGATTCATCCCGGTAGTACTAAAATGTATCAGGATCTACGTCAGAGATTCTGGTGGACTAGGATGAAGAGAGAAATCGCTCAATTCATTGCTAACTGCGACGTTTGTCGTCGAGTCAAAGCAGAGCATCAACGGCCTGCTGGCACCCTTCAACCTTTAGCTATTCCTGAATGGAAATGGGATAAAGTCGGTATGGACTTCATTACCGGGTTTCCCAGGACCAGGAAAGGGAATAATGCTATCTTCATCGTTATCGACCGCCTCTCTAAAGTAGCTCACTTCCTGCCTGTTCGCGAGAGTATTACCGCTAGCCAGCTAGCAGATTTGTATGTCTCTCAGATAGTATCACTTCATGGTGTACCGTTGGAGATTAACTCAGACCGTGGAAGTCTTTTCACTTCCCGATTTTGGGAAAGTTTCCAGAATGCTATGGGAACTCATCTCTCTTTTAGTACTGCCTTCCATCCGCAGTCAAGTGGTCAAGTGGAACGAGTTAATCAAATTCTGGAAGACATGCTTCAAGCCTCT
>LR738716.1:604014-617699 GCA_902687465.1 Secale cereale
ATCTCCCCACTGATGGAACCCAAATAGGCGATATACTTGGACTAGGGACTTGTGTGGTTAGTCAGGTCGTGGCCGACACCCTCACCAGGCTTCCGCTTGAAGGTTGCCGAGATACATGACGTGTACATGGCGGTAAGTGGCGAGAGCATGTGTGAAGAAGTACACCCCTGCAGGGATATATATGATCTATTCGAATAGCCGTGTACGCGGAAATGGACTTCTGGGTTACCTGTACAGTTCATAGACAAGTGAAAGTGGATACTCTAAAACACGCCAGATAAGCGTGAGTGCTATGGATGGCCTTCTCGTAGGGAGACGGGAGCGGATCCATAGTGGTGTATTGGTTGTTGAATATGTGGACTCGTGTGCGCCACCTCAAAAGAGTTACTTGCAGTCATAGTTTAGATTAGCCATCGAGTCAAAGCTGGCTTGCTGCAGTCAAACTCCACCACCCCTTTGTTGATACTGATGCATATGTAGATAGTTCTGATGTAAGTCTTGCTGAGTACCTTTGTACTCACGTTTGCTTAATTTATGTTTTTGCAGAGAGACTCCAGTCTCACTAGTGGTTCCGCGTGGACTTCGACGTTTAGCTTGTTACCTCAGCTACGATCTTGTACCCTTGGGAGGGTCTTGTAGATAGTCAGGCTTCTCAGCCTTTTTCATTTGTAGTTGTCTGTACTCAGACATGTTATCCTTCCGTTGCATGTATGCTCTGTATGTTGGGTCATGTGACCTCTGTTTGTAATAAATGTTATGATGGCTCTTCTGGGCCTTTATCTATATGAGTTGTTGAGTTATGTTGTGATGCCATGGTGTACAACACATACTTGCATGTTATGCGTACGTGTAATGTGTATTGCTATGTGTAGGATCCGACACCTAGTTGTTTACCCTTGGTAGCCTATCTTACAAGGAAATGTCTCCTAGTGCTTCCACTGAGCCTTGGTAGCTTGCTACTGCTCCGGAACACTTAGGCTGGCCGGCATGTGTCCTTCTTCGTTCCTGTGTCTGTCCCTTAGGGGAAATGTCACGCGTTGTTCCTTTAAGTCCTTGTAGCTTGCTACGACTTGGGTTCATACGTTGATGACCGACACGTTCGTTGCTGGGTCATGTATGCCTGTCTCTGTAATTTAGTGCCACTTTTGGTTTATAACTTGTCATGTCGGCCCAGGTCCTCTGTCATATGGATGCTAGCGACACTATCATATACGTGTGCCAAAATGTGCAAACGGTCCCAGGCCAGGTAAGGTGGTACCCGTGGGGATACCGTGCGTGAGGCCGCAAAGTGATATGATGTGTTACAGGCTAGACCTGTGTGACTTGGGATCGGGGTCATGACATCAAATCCTTCGGGAGGATATATAGTGAATTTTTACCGACCAAAAGAAGTAATGTGCAAGAAACCGGAGTCCGAGAGGCACACGAGGTGCCCACGAGGTAGAGGGCGTGCCCAGGAGGGTAGGGCGCGCCCTCCACCCTCGTGGATGCCTCGTTTCCTTTCCGGACTGCCTCTTATTTTTCTATTTTTCCTATTATTCCAAAACGGAGAAAAATTGCCATTTGAACTGTTTTGGAGTCGGTTTACTTACCGTACCACATACCTCTTCCTTTTCGGAGTCTGAATCGTTCTTGAAAGTGTCCCTTATGTATTCCTCCGAGGTTACGGTTTCAATTTCTTTTTGGTACTCATGTAAATCAAGCTATGATTGCGGACATTAAGGAAATTTTCCTCGTTCCTTCCATGGAAGATTTTTTCTCATCTGGGCCATCCTCTAATCCTTCCTGCCAAAAATAGATTTGTGGTTTACAACTTTGTTCCTGATAAATTCATGGCTAAACTCCGTATTTAAAAAGCTAACATGCTTTCATGTAGCCACGCTAGATATCATTACAATTTTTTTCTCTTCCATTCCTGTCTATTATATGTATAATATTTTGTTCACCAATAAATTTATTGCTAAGCTCATAGCTATCATCGAAACTTTCTGGTGGACATGGATAAGAGGGACCAACTCCCTCAAAAGTCTTTTCCTCGGAGCTTGGAAGGATAGTTTTACATCTAAACAAGAGGGTGCGTTAGGTATAAGAAATCTCCAAGCAATGAACGAATGTCTAATTCTTGTCTTTGTGTGGACGCTTGCCAACTCTCCCACTACGCATTTGTATTGTGTGCCTAAATCCAAATAATCCCCTGATAGTTCCATTTGGGCTACTATTGCAAATGCTCCTAAATCTACCTTTTGGTCATCAATTCTTAAAATGCACCCCAAACTAAAAGCTTACTCTTTTTACCAAAATAGTCAAGCGAACATATCCATTTGGTATACTCCTTAGTGCATGGCTTGAGCTGGCATTTACAACCATCTCATTATCCAACCAGCTGGCTTCATTTATCCCTCCCAAGTAAATAATGGGACAACAATTTCATTCACGCTCATTTTCAGGAACCCATGGCTTCCATTATCACCCAGACCACTATCATTCCGGGTGATTGCACAGACATTCTTTGCTTGGATCTCACTCCTAACAGAAAATTAAATTCCAAGTCTACTTAGAAATTGTCTTTGTAGGGTACTCACTGCCAACTAAGGAATCTTACTACCAATATCTCTGTTCATATTAAAGACATTCTTAACCAGGTTAGGAAGAACAAGCAGATGGCCCCGAGAGTTAAAACATGCACTTGGAGACTTCTTCATAAAGCTCCCCAAACATGTTTGAGAGCTAACTATTTCAGTGTTCGCATTTCCAAAAAAAATGTTGCCGTTGTGACCAAGATGAAAATGATATGCACCTTTTTTTTCCTTTGTGACTTCACTAGAGTAGCCTGGTTTGGTCATCCTTGGTACATTAGATCCAATCTTGTAACTGGTAATTAATCATCTCTCTATGCATACTGTTATTCATGCTTTATTTAATATGAATCACCCCTATGCATCGACAACCACCATTTTCAATTTCATGTGGTGCATATGGAAATCTAGAAATGCTTGCATGTTTGCTAGAAAGTCCTCTCTTCCTCATCATGTGCATATTATTGCTACTACTTTGCTTGACAAAACTATTTGCTTGGTGAACTCTTCTGATCCTAGCCAGGTCAATGTGCAACATCACATCCAACCGTCCATGTGTGATGCCACTTCAGGGTTGCACCCTTCACAATGATTTAATTTTTACATGAACAAAATTTACTCTGATGGCCCATTCAAATGAAAAAAAGCTAGCATATTGCATGGCTACCCAGTGACGGGTATTGGAATTTTCCTAAATTTCTAGCCGGACTAGAAGGACATTCATGTGCAGATTGAAGCATCGACTCTGATCACCAAATCTCCCCTTTAGCCTGAAGCTTTGGCTCTTCTACTTCCAGCCAAGGTGACCCAAGCTCTGCAGATTGCTCAACCAATCTTTCTCATTGATTGCCTTTACCTGGCAAAACCAGCAGTGACCAGAAGTATTTCAACTGATTCTATTCCTTGGATTGTTAATTAGAACCACTGTTGTGATTTCTTCGGGTCAAGAAAACACATTAACACACAGGTGCACCACATATCTAGGAAGATCAAAAGAATGAAATCTTGAAGTCCCTCAAGGATATGAAGCTGAATGATTTGCCTGACCCGGATGGCTTCAATGTTTGAGTTTTGTCTTGCTACTTGTGACTGGATTGCTGATGACGTCACGACCTTGGTGGTGAACTTCTATACAAAAAGTATTCTCCCACACACATTAATATTGCTGACACCAACATTCCTCTCCTCCCTAAAAATGTAGTTCTTTTTCCCTAAAAAAATCAAGTTCTTCAAGTTAGCACTCATTATATACCTATTAGACATTTTAGTATTATTTACAGGATCATTTCTAAGACTTTAGCTAATAGGCTCAAACCCCATCTACCTGATTGTATTGATCCAACTCAATAAGCATTTATTGAAGGGCGTATACTTTGTAACATTATTATTGCTCAAGTGCTTTCGTGATTAAGATTGATCTTGCTTAAACTTTTGATTGTCTTGAATGTAATTTCATTGTTTCGGCTCTCGCACGTAAAGGGTTGTATGGTCATTAATTTATGCATGCATTTCCGTGCCTACTTTTTGTGTCATCATTAATGGCCATCCGACACAAAGATTCAAGGGACATAGGGGTATTCGTTAGGAGTTAGTTACAAGATGATGTATTACAGAATGAGTAAAGATACTTGCTGTTAACGAGATTGAACTAGGTATGGAGATACCGACGATCGAATCTCGAGCAAGTAAGATACCAACGGACAAAGGGAACTACATATGTTGTCATAAAGGTTCGACTGATAAAGATCTTCGTAGAATATGTAGGAACTAATATGGCCATCTAGGTCTTGGTATTGGTTATTGACCGGAGAAGCAACTCGGTCATGTCCCGAACCCGTAGGGTTCGCATGCTTAACGTTCATTGACAACATAGTACTATATGAGTTATGTGCGTTGGTGACCTGATGTTGTTTGGAGTCCCGGATGAGATCACCGACATGACGAGGAGCTTCGGAATGGTCCAGAGGTAAAGATTGATATATAGGAAGATTGTATTTGGTCTCTGGAAGGGTTCCGCAATACACAGGATAATTATTGGATCACCGCACGGGGTTCCGGAAGGCCACGGTGAGTTGTTGGGCCTAACATGACAAAAGGAGGGGAGCACACCAGCCCATAAGGCGGCTGGTGCGCCCCACCTCCTGGCCAGCGACCCTAAGAAGGAAGGAGGGGCCGACCCTCTCCTGCCTTTCTCCACGCAAGGAAGAAGGAAGGGGTGGCGTCCTAGGGATCGCCCCCCTTTCCTTCCCTCCACGCGCCAAGTATGGAAGGGGGGCACCTTGGCAGGCGCACCCCTTTCCTTCCCTCCATGCGCCAAGTATGGAAGGGGGGCACCTTGACTAGATTGTTGATGACATCACGACCTTGGTGGTGAACTTCTATACAAATAGTATTCTCCCACGCACATTAATATTGCTGACACCAACATTCCTCTCATCCCTAAAAATCTAGTTCTTTTTCCCTCGAACACAAAATCTAGTTCTTCAAGTTAGCACTCATTATAGACCTATTAGACTTTTTAGTATCATTTACAAGATCATTTCTAAGAATTTAGCTAATAGGCTCAAACCCCATCTACCTGAATGTATTGTTCCAACTCAACAAGTATTTATTGAAGGGCGTATACTTATAGTAACATGATTATTTCTCAAGTGCTTTCATGCTTAAGATTGATCTTGCTAAAGCTTTTGATTGTCTTGAATGGAATTTCATTGTTTCGGCGCTCGCACGTAAAGTGCTGCATGGTCATGAATATATGCATGCATTTCCACGCCTACTTTTTGTGTCATCATTAATGGCCATTCGACACAAATATTCAAGGGCCATAGGGGTATTCGTCAGGGCCGTCCTCTGTCGCCCTACCTATTTTTGCTCGCAATTAATGAACTTTCTCTTGTCGTTAATGATACCATGAGTGATCGCAATATTCTAGGTATATTGCTTGGTTCGAATTGCCCTCCTGTCCACTCTCTTCTTTTTTCAAACGACCTCCTGGTTTGTGGGCATGCATCAACCCAACACTATGGCACAAACTAGTCACCATTTCTGTGACATTTCCGGTCAAACTCCTAACTGGTCTCAATCAGCTATTATTTTTAGTGCTCATGTAAATAATGATCTCAACGCGGACATTAAAGACATCTTCCCAGTTCCTTTCATAGAGGTACTTTTTTTTGTCATTTGGGCCGTCCTCTAATCCTTCCAGCCAAAAATAGAGTTACATCTTACAACATTGTTCTAGATAGAATCATGGCTAAACTCTGTGCTTACAAAGCTATCATGCTTTCTCATGCAGCCATGCTGGAGCTCAAGAGATCTGTTTTCTCTTCCATTCTTGTCTATTATATGTCTCTAATATTTTTTTCGCGAAGAAATTCATTGCTAAACTCACGGCTACCATCAGAACTTTTTGATGGCCAGGGATAAGAGAGAACAAGTCCATCAAAAGTCTTTTCCTTAGAACAATGGAACAGCAGTTTCATTCACGCTCTTTTTCAAGATCCCATGGCTTCCATTATCACCCAGACATTCCTGGCCGGGTTCTCACTCAAAATGGCAAATGTAACTCCAAGTCTACTTACTAGTTGTATTTGCGGGATATTCACAACATACCAAGGAATCTTCCTACCAATATCTCTGTTTAAAGACATTCTTAAGTAGGGCTGGAAGAACAAATAGATGGCCCCGAGAGTCAAATCTTTCGCTTGGAGACTTTTTCATAAAGCTCTTCCCATAGGTTTGAGGGCTGGTCATTTCACTTTTCACATTTCCAAAAAATGTCGCCGTTGTGACCAAGATGAAAATGATATGCACCTATTTTTTCTTTGTGACTATACTAGAGTAGTTTGGTTTGGTCATCCTTGGAACATTAGATCTGATATTTGAAGGCAGGATCATCTCTCTATGCATAGTGTTATTCATGCTTTACTTAATATGAATCACCCCGATGCAAGTATGCATCAATACATACCATTTTTAATTCATGTGGTGCATAGGGAAATCTAGAAATGATTGCCTTTTGGCTAGAAAGTGCTCATTTCCTCATCATGTGTATATTGTTGCTACTACTTTGCTTGATCAATACATTTCTTTGCTGAACTCTTTTGATCCTAGCCAGGTCAATGTGCAACACCACATCCAAGAGTCCATGAGTGCGATGCCGTTTCATCAGGGGGCCGCACCCTTCGCACTGATGTACTTATCACAAGATCAAAAGATTACTCAGATGCCGCATTCAAATGCAAAAAAAGACCTCGCTCATTGCATGGCATGTTAGCTATCTTGCGGGACCAGAGGGACATTCAAGTGCGGATTCAAACACCGTCTCTAATCACTTAATATCCTCTTTAGGGTGAAGCGTTGGCTCTTCTTCTTGCGGCCAAAGTGACCCATGCTTTGCAGATTGATCCCCTGGCAAAGGCGGCTGCGGCCATAAGTATTTCGGCTGATTCTATTCATTGTACTGTTAGAACCACTCTTGTGATCTTTCAAAGTCAACAAAAGATCTTCACACGCAGGTGTATCATATACTACCTCCGTCTCAAAATAAGTGACTCAACTTTGTAATAACTTTAGTAATGTTTCTCATCAGTTAGTTTGTTTTCTTGAGGGAATACCATCATGGCTACTTTATGCATAGGTAATATGGTTACGTCGTTTGCAAGGCATTCAATCAAGAAGTATGGGGGCTCATCCTCCCATGTACAAGCTACATTATTATCAAAAGCATTCTTTGCTAAACTATGCGCCGCTACCTTGGCTTCCCTCAAGCAATGCGAAAACTAAATTGAACCTATCATGCCAGCCAGGATAAAACAGTCCGCATATATTGCTGAAGCTTCATTCCAGATTCTATTCTGACCTGAACATGCGTTAATGACCTCCACCGTATCTGATTCAATTTGGATTGAGTGTAGTCCCATGTCATTTGCTAGCATGAGACCCTGTTTCTTCGCCAATGTTTCTGCTGTATAAGCATCAGGTACATGGGGCAACAAGGAACATGCAGCAGCAATAAACACATGATAGCTATCTCGAATCACCACACCCGTGGAACCACTGAATGTTTCATCATGAAAGGAGGCCTCAACATGCACCTTTAGGGTGCGTTTGGTTCCCTTGCCCGGATGGGCCATAGCCTAGCTAGTGTAGGTCAGCTTTGCTGACTTTGCCTGGCTGCACGTTTGAGTCAGAGAAGTTTTTCTTTGCGTGATGTGTCTTGCCGTTGAGAGCTAGCCAAATCGGCTCTCCCAAGCCGGCAAGGATTTCCTTGCTGCGCGAGGCTAACTTGCCATCAAAAGCCATATTTTATGGGCTATACCAAACACATTCCCTTGCCTGACAAGGCCATATCTGATTTTGCTTGGGATCCAAACGCACCCTTAGTATTTCCTCTTGGAGATCTGCTCCATTTTACCTCTGTACGATTGGCGGGTATAGTCTTGACTGCGAGGCTTCTCTTGAAATTTAGACAAATTGCTCTAATGGGCAGTGCACATCTAGCCAGCGGTGTACTCTGATTATGATGCATATGTTGTCATCTCATCCACCAGAGGTACCAACAGGTAGCCGCTATTCCCTTTTTCAGCCCTACTGAAGGCATGTTTGGCATGGAGGAATCATTAACTCGGAGTAGATGTTCCAGTACTACCGAGCCAGATTGGTTCTCCTGGATTTTTTTTTGAAAGCAACTAGGCTTTATTACTCAACTGTGTTTGGGCATATCGCCCAAGACATGGACACCCACATGGGCGGGTACATCATGTTCCCACTGCATACAGTGGTTTGGTTCATACATACGGCCAAGGTTGGCCAATTCATGGGCTACCGAATTTGCACTTCTCCTACAAACCGAAATAGAAGACTCAGAGAACCATATTTTCAATTGATATTTCATATCCTCGATCACCGCTGCATACGCCGAGGAATCCACCTTGCCCATGTCAAGAGCGTCTGCCAGGAGCTATGAGTCAGTCTCGAACTCCACTCGGGTCATGCCTAGATCTGCAGCAGTGTTGATTGCCTGAGACATAGCTATGGCTTCCGCCGCAAAAGCATTGCTGATATTCTCGCCTCGACCAGCCCGTGCACACAGTAAATGACCCTCCTTCGATCTGATCGCGACGCCGCATCCTGCATGTTGCTGACCAGGGACGAAAGATCCGTCGGCGTTTACTTTATAGACCGAATCCTTGGGAGGGCGCCAACTGTCCGGCGATGGCTTGGCTTCTGGCTTTCCGAAGATCTGCATGAACTCAAGGACGCTGCTCCTTGTTCGACGAGCCACTTCTTCAGCCTTAGTAGGAAGCTCCCCTTCTCGCATTCTGTTTCTGTTGGACCACCACAACCACCAAAAGGTCACAACTAGTAGTCGCTTTTTAACATCCAGGCCCCATAGGAACTCAAGCATTGCATGCACGGACGTGATGCGCTCTAGGGCAGCCCTCTCTTTCTCCATAGCAAGTTCTCTCCAGACCCCCTTCGCGTATTTGCATTGGTTCTCCTGGATTGCTTTAGAGATAACTTGGGCACATCCCAGATGTCGCCACATTTCTTTTGCTTGGTAAAAGTTTTTTTTTTTTGAGGGGTTGCTCACAGGTAAATAGTAGGTGTAGGATATCGTCTGGCCCATGCGGGCCTATGGGCCAGTAGTCCCTACATGTCTATTCATCAGAATGCTTTAGTGGAATTATTCCATGCAGAGCTCTCCAACAGAAAATTTTGGTTTTACCTGGACACATAATTTCCTTAATAAGGGCCAAACCGGATTAGGAACTGCTGGTCCTGCATGTGGAAAATTATTATTCTCAAATTGATGTTTCCATTCCACATAATACGCAGATCAGACAGAGAATACACCTGATCTCGTACTATTCCATGCTACGAAATCCTCAAAAGAGTTGTAACTCAGGGGGATCCCAAGTATACGAGCAACATCGACTGGGTTGAATATATCACGAATCAGCGCCCCATCCCAATTTTCTGTTACTGGATCTATCAAATCTCACTCTTGTGACCAAAACCCCATTCCTGGGAGTTAAAATTTTCCTTGATGGACTAGATGGGATCCAATCTAAACCTTCAGGGCTTTGTACAACATGTTTTTTAGGGGTTGTACGCTGGTATTGGGCCAAATGAAATTTGACGCCTTGAGCGCCTAATACCTGTTAAAAAAGAATTTTCTCAACAAAAAAAAAACCTGTTAAAAAAGAAAAGAAAAAAAGGCACTATATTATTCCTATCCCGAAGACAACGACCACGAAACCCTCCGCCGTCACTACCTGCCACTTTTCCCCACACGACTCTACTCGTCCACTCAGCACTGCGACAGATCCAGATGCAGGTCTAGCTCCTCGCCGGCGGCCATGGCGGAGGCGGCAAGGGCAGGGCCGACGCCTCCTCATGGTGGCATCCCGGATGAAATCCTCATCTGGGACATCCTCGTCCGCCTGCCCCCGGAATCCCTCCTCCGCTGCCGCGCCGTCTGCCGCGCCTGGCGCACAGCCACCTCCGCCCGCGACTTCCTCATCGCCCACCACGCCCGCCAGCCCACCCGCCCCCTCGTCTACGCCCTCAACCTCCCTCGCTACGGCTGCTACAAGGTCGGCGGCAACATAGACATCATCCCCTTCGACCACCGGGCTGCCGCCGCCGACCAGCTCCAGTCCGTCGCGCGACTTGACCGAGCCGCCGAATTCAAAGATCTGGTGGCCTCCGTTGACGGCCTCGTTGTCTTCGACTGGTGGCGCCGCAAGTTCTTGGGCATCTGCAACCCAGCGACCCGTCAGTATGCCCGCCTCATGGTGCCTTTGGACTACACGTTCTTGGGGATGTACCGTCACCCTCCAACCGGCGAATACAGACTACTGATGTTGGGTCGTCCAGTGTCAGCTGGGAGGGAAGTTCGCTTCTATGTTTTATCGTTGGGCTCTGGCCAACCGCCGAGAGGCATCGTCAGGCCGGGGGAAGCGCATAAAGAATTCATATTCGGCACCAGGTATGTGCTACTCCGTGGCGGGCTGCACTGGCACCGGGTGCAGCAGCGCGAGGGCGAAAGCAACATGATAATCGTGTTTGACACCACGGCTGAGTCGTTCCGACAGATGCGCGTCCCGATTGTTCGTGGTACTGCCAGGGATGGGCTGTTTGAGATGGATGGCATGCTCGGCATGTCTAGCTTTAACGACAAAGCTACAAGCATTGATATCTGGGTGTTGCAGGACTATGAAAGCGAGGTCTGGACCTTCAAGTGCCACATTGAATTGCCGCTTGCAGAGATTAGGGCGTTGTGTGGAAAAAGCGACGACGATGACTCTTGGGAAGCGGTGGTCGTGCCTGGGGATGGTGAATTGCTTGTGCTAGTCAAATTTCCTGACTGGCTAATTCAGGTTGACATGGATGGCAAGTTGGTCGCCAGTTTCAATCGCACAGGTGTCCAACCTACTCAACTGCAGCTCAAACAAAGTCTTGTTCTGCATGACTTCTTTCCATCGCTACATGGTTATGTTGTGAACGGTTGGCCTTTCGCCTGAAGTCTGATGAGTCCCCTGATGCATTTTAATGTCCTAGATGTTTGTATCCCCATGAGCTGCAGTATGAATTGAAGGGTTTTGTCGGCTTGTTTTGCTGTTGCCCCAGCAAGTACTTTATTTCATTGTACTTTCGAACCTTTATGTTACTTGTGGACCTCCGTTTGAGGTGTGGTTGTATTGTGGTTGTGGCTTCATTTGTAAAACAGGGCAAGATGTGTTTGTCGGTAAGCTTCTTTGTTGGTGCATGTAAAATTCAAATCGAGAATCTTTGGTTGTTACATAGTTGCATGAAATCTATGTTTGTGCCGATACCATTTTGGAAAGAAGGGATTATTGTGCGCATCAATGCCAAAATTACCAAGACATTTTGGTGTGTGTTTGTAATATGTGCTAACAAATCTGCCCCATGTATCTATTTTCTTGAACCAGAGAATTGACTTCGGTTTTTTATCCTGGGCCTCTAGGCGTCGTCTTGCTACTTATTACAGGTAATCTACATTCCTGGTGCCTCTTTTTATTGAACTCAAGAATTGACTTTCCCTGTTTTTATCCAGGTCTTCTTTTTATGCGAGAGATTATCTGCTGGCCTTATTAATAATGATGGTTGCGGCTTTATTTATAAAACGGGGCAAGAAAACTTTTTCGGTAAGCTTCTTTGTTGATGCATGTAAAACTCAAATCAAGAATCTTTGGTTGTTACATGGTTCCATGAAATTTACGTTTGTGTCGATACCCTTTTGGAAAGAAGTGATCATTGTGCGCGCCAATGCCGAAATTACCAAGTCATTTTCGTATGTGTTTGTAATATGTCCTAACTAATCTGCCCCATGTATCTATTTTCTTGAACTGGAGAATTGACTTCGCTTTTTTATCCTGGGCCTCTAGGTGTCTTCTTGCTACTTATTACTGGTAATCTACCTTCCTGGTTTCTCTATTTCTTGAACTCCAGAATTGGCTTTCCCTGTTTTTATCTAGGTCTTCTTTTAGTCTGAGAGATAATAAATATTTGACAATCTACATGCGTTTGCTATTTCTTATGTGATTTTTTACGGTGCATTATACTACCGGATTAAAGGGGTAGTATTAAACTAATCCAACGGTTAATATGTTTGGGATCTCCAGGACAGTTTGGTAATTTTCAAAATGATTGTTTACGTCCTTGTGTTATTAATTAATGGTAGCAGCTCGCGATCCATCCATCTTCGCCACCGGATGCGACAAGCGCCGCCACACAGCACGCCCTTGACTCATGTTGCGCTGCGTAGGCACTTTTGCACAGCCAGGTAAGAGAAAGCTCGATGAGGAGGGTCCCGACGGCACCGGCTGGTCCGTATCCATCGCTGCTCGGCGTCTCCAGATCACCGGCTCAGCTCATCGCCTCCACACCGGCAAACACGCCGCAGCTCTGTGCTGAGTCCACGCCCCCCGCTAACTGGTTCCTAAGCTGCAGTACTGATTTCCGTCTTAAATCCGACGGGCGCCGTTTGATTCAGAATAATATAATACTAGGTCATAACTTCTTTTTTTGAAAGTTACTAGGTCATAACTTCAGTGTCATCTACTATCGACGAAATGAGGGTATCTGTTTACTGGTGCTAGCCAACGCCATTGCTGTGAGGCCGCGTGCTCAAACAAGTACAACGAAATATAAGTGAATTGCCCAAAGTGCCCCTAACGCCTGAATATACTACCCATTTTCTGGTGTAGTATTAGCAAATCTGGGCCACTAGATAAAGAAAATAAACGGTCCAAAATAACTTGATGTACTGTATTTGTTCTGCCTAGCAATGATGTTGACTTGCAAGTTGCACCTAATTTTTTGAAGAGCTTGGATCCCTACTTTTTAATTAAATGATTGTGCCATCGGTAATTAGTCTTCATTAATCCATATTGAAAGGACGGCACCTGGAATTATGTGGGCAATGCTGTTGTAGAAGCAAGTTCAAATATCACTCTTGTCACTTGTTACTGCATGTATTATGTGCCGACTCGAGCGAACTCTTCCAGGCTTCCAGCCCCGATCCCCAAACCACGCCCAATCCCCAGCTCAAACAAAGTAGGGGTTGGATCTAGCTAGTTGCCTAGACGTGGAGTTCCTGTTTTCTCGCCAGTATTTATTAGTGTTACAACACTGAACCAAACAAGAATTGATTTTTACTGATGCCGTTTACATTAACGGTGTAAACCGATTGCGTTTATGTTACAATTCTGGAACCAAACACCTCCTTAGTATCATCTCGGTGGCTTCGCCCTTTTACAAGTTAACTTGTACACAATTGTTTTGGGAAACAAATGGTTTAGAAACGGCATGTAATAATGGGGTCTCTAAAGCTCTGTACTGTTTTCAGAGCACCAGGCATTCAGAATTAAGATGAATATCTTGCTGACATAATTTTTTAGAGTTGGTCAGCTATTATTTAGACTATTTATTCCTATCGTCGGTAATCTCTACGTTATAGTATTTCCATTAGTCCTATGTTTGGGTCATTAAGCTGAGCCGCTTTGCTGTTATTTCAGGGTTTGGAAAATTTTCTGGATCACCACATGGTCAAAGTCTGGATTGATTTATATAGTTTGA
>LR738716.1:639677-676129 GCA_902687465.1 Secale cereale
CCCCCCTTGCAGAGAAGCCTCGCGCGTGAGCAGCCTCAGCTGGGCCACCTCCGGTTCAGCAACAACTCGTGCCCCAACCGAAGTAGTCCTGGACGGCGTAAAGCCGGGAGCGCCGACGGTAGACAACGACGGGGTGACCACGGCCGTGGAGTGGACACCCAGGCATCCCGCAACCGCCCTCCTAAGGCGCCAGGTGAAGGCAGCAACAGGTGAGCGGCGCTTGTCAGGGGTCCTCGCCACGGTTCTGGAACTGCGGCGTCTTGTGGAGACTGGTGACATGGCCCGACGACGACGTCCCGAGGGAGGGATGACTGCACCTCCGGGCAGCAGCTGCACCTTGGACAGATCGATCCTTCGGCCGCCCTCCTCGTGCCGACGCCCATCGCGGCGCCCATCCTCCGCCTGCCTATCCGCAGCCCGCGACAGGCTACGGAAGAATTGATCACGCCAGGAGGCAGGACGGTCGTCTCGGCGCCCGCGGCGATCTTCCTCTCGGCTCCGGTCCTCGTCGTCGCGGCGGTCTCTGCCATCATCATCACGCCGCCGACCACCACCTCCATTGCTGGGCGGCCGACGCCCCCGGTGGCGCAGCGCCGCCTCGCCGTCGACGATCCCGTGCACCCAGTCATAGCGGTCGGAGCTGCGTGGCCTCGACGGGGTGGACCCGTCCTCGTACGGGGTGAAGTCTTCAAGCCTGTCCAGATGGACCCGTCCTCGTACGAGTGATCAGTTTAAAATATGTGGCATTCTGCTCAGTGGAGTTATGTCAGACTACGTCTGCAACAACACACAGGATGCACCCATTGATGTGCTTCGAGACCTTCCAGAGGTACTATGTTAAGATTTTGTGATCCAGCTCGTGTCTTGGTTGCAGATTACTAACTTCTACTTGCCTATAATTGTGATGTATCCTTTTGCTGCAGGGCTTACTGTGGACAATTTTTTCAAAGCCGCCTCTGGATGCGGCTGTAAGAACCAGTGCTGTATCATGGCAATGGAGATACTTGTGGACAGATTGTCCTAAACTTAGTTTCAATGGAGATGCATTGTGTGGCAACAACAATTATGAGAAAAGAGTTTTTTTTTTTGCGAGAAAACTTCCAATCTATTCATCTTCAATCATGGCAGTACAACGAACACAAGAAATAAAAATTACATCTAGATTCGTAGACCACCTATCGACGACTACAAGCACTGAAGCGAGCCGAAGGCGTGCCGCCGTCATTACCCCTCCATCGCCGGAGTCGGGCACACCTTGTTGTAGTAGACAGTCGGGAAGTCGTCGTGCTAAGGCCCCATAGGACCAGCACCCCAGAACAGCAACCGTCGCCGATGAAAAATAACGTAGATCGGAAGGATCCAAACCGAAGACACACGAACATAGACGAACAACGACGAGATCCGAACAAATCCACCAAAGATAGATCTGTCGGAGACACCTCCACACGCCCACCAACGATGCTAGACACATCGCCGGAACGGGGACTAGGCGGGGAGACCTTTATTCCATCTTCAGGGAGCCGCCGCCGTCTCGTCTTCCTGAGCAGGACACAAACCCTAGCAAAATTGAAAAAATCGACTTAAAGCGGAGCCCTCTCGCCGGCCCTTGCCAGGATCCACCGCGCCTCCATGGCCCTAAGGCCACTGGAGACAAGGCGGACCTGCGCCGGCGCCGACGAGAGGCAAGAACCCTAAACTTTCTTTCTTGGGGTTTGGTTGAAGCCGTTGCTTGTGCCACCTGCGCCGCACGGTTAACTCTCTTCTAGGCATCATTATGAGAAAAGAGTTTATACTCTAATGTTCCTGCGCATTGTTAATAGGGTCCTCGCACAGTGTCGGGGCAAGCTGGTTGAAGAGCTTGCGATCAAAATCGAGTTGAACCGGATGTTCTCTGAAATAGTCTTTCGCCCCGCTATATAGATATAGCAACCACCCGATACAACATTTCGACAGCACAAACACGCCCAAAAGAAAATACTCTCTCCGTCCCATTATATAAGATGTTTTTTGACACTACACTAGTATCAAAAAACGACTTACATTATGGGACAGAGGGAGTACAAGAGAAAATAAGAGAAAAGATGCCAACAACGCCGGATCAACGAAAGCTACGGCACCTCGCGACCGTTGTGCCCACCGAAGATAACCACCACGCTCCAAAGCCACCGAGTTGCCGTGTACCAAGCACCACCTTCATGAAGGGATGCGACGATGACGACGCTGCTGCCCGAACGAATCTTAGGATTTATCCCGTTACACGGAGGGTAGCGGGGGGAGAGGGTCACCCAACGCCCTTCAAGAAGGATGGCGGCGCCCGCAGGCGTCACCGCGTCGGTGCCGGCAAGACCCGAGATGGATTTCTCCCGACCCCTCCCGCCCACCACCCAGGACCAGCCTTCGGCTCCACCACACCTGCCGCCCGCCAACATACGCCAACACAGTCACGAGGACACCGCCGTCGTCTCACCACGGCCAATGAAGCGAGGCCGGCCGGATCCCAAACGAGACACCCGTAGACAAGGACCGGCAGCACCGCAGCCACGAGGGAGGGAACCACCTCCACCGGCTTAGGCGGTAGCAGATCGGGCGTAGCAGTAGAGGCACACCAGACCGCATGTCCGGCCGAGCCCTGAACGGGTCCGTGAAGCTCCGCCGCCATGCTGTAGTAGTCGCAGCACAGCAACTGCCGTCCCTATCGCGAGGAGCTCGCCAGAACCACCGAACAACAACCCACCGTAGCCCCTCAGCAGGCCCGCCCCGACCCAAATCGGGCCCGTAGGGCCTAGATCTGGGCTAGCCGGCCGCCGCCACCATGGGCCGTCACTGCCGCCAAGGGGCAACGCCACCGCACCGCCGCCGTCCAGATCCGCGCCGGAACGCCGCCGGCGTAAGGGCTCCGCCGCCAGGACCGCACACCCGAGCCGGGTCCAGCGACGGGGGAAGAAGGGGGGCCGCCACCGCCGGACTGCGGGGCGCCGCGCGGGCAACGCCCGGCCACGACAGCCGGCGGCAGTGGCGAGGGGGAGGGGGCGACTCGCGGGGAGGGGGAGGAGAGGGGAGCCGCCCCGGTCGCCTCGCTCGGGGAGGGCGACGCGGGACGCCTAGGGCTATAGTCACACCAAAAGGATGTTGCTCTTCAACCGGATGTTGGTTGAACATCTTGATAATTGGGTTCGTTTTGCTGTATCATCGCGGGCAAAGGGACTTGTTTTGGATTTGTTGAGACTAATTAACCCATGTGTTAATTATGGAGAATCTCCACTATCCCTAACCGCCATGTACGAGGGACGCGACTGTTCGCTCATGTCTCTCCGAACCATCGTGTCTGTTGGATGTATCCCCTCGGAGCTATATATACTTGTACTCAATCATCAATAAAGACAACCATTTCACTTTACATTCCTGTCGATGCTCTCTCTCGTTTCTCTACAACACGTTATCAGCACGCTCGAACCAGCGAGTTCGCGAGTTCAGATCTCGGACGAGATTGAATGACAGGAGAATGAGAAGAAAGGTAAGGAAATCATGCTGATCCTTAGCGGCGCCATTTATACACAATGTGAGATAGTTTGGCACCGCTATGCACAGGCCCACATGCATAATAAACAAACCAGTCAACCCAACTACCAGCCTATGCACAGGCCCACATGCACAGGCCCACATGTATAATAAACTTCTCGCACCTCTGTCACAGGACCATCGAATGGATTTTTTATTGCGTGCATGAATTTGGCATCGGAGCACGTAGTTGCTTCGGTGTCCTGAAATTTTTTTGAGGCACCGGCTGGGCAATGGAGGGCATCGATGCCAAATACTGCAAAAACGAATTTGGCATCGTTTTTGGCCCACATAGTGGAGGGCCTTACTCTCCAGAAAGTCGGCCATCTCCGCGTGCACGGCGCCATGGCGCGGTGCCCCTCGGCCCGTCGATGCCCCCAGGGAGCCCCCTCGCACGCGCGGCACTGGCGCCCGGGCCCGCTGGCTGACGGCGGCCAACAACCATGGCCACCCATGGCGTGGCGTGGCGCGTCGCCTGACCCGCGGCGACTCCGTGCGTGGCGCGGCTCCCCTTACCTTGCCTTGCCTGCCCTTGCCATGGCCTTCCTCTGGAGCGCGCGATGCGGCTCTAGCCATGGCGCAGCCCTCACCGGCCTCCCACGACAGCGCGCGACAGCAGCGGCGCCCTCCCGGCGCGGAGGCGGTGCCCAGCGACGCGGTTGCGAGGCCGGCTACCTCAAGCGCCCCCTATGCGTGGCTGTGATGTACGGTGAGCCGCAGGCTACGTTGCGCGGATACTTCAGAAAGTCGCCGTATCCAACCGGATACTGCCCCGATACTCGGATACTGCCCCGATACTTGCCGATACGTATCCCGTAAGTATCCCTCGATATTTTGATATTAAAAAAATAAAACAATGTTTGATACTCCTAGGATACTTCTGCGATACGTTTTGGATACTTGAAACCCCTCGTTCGACGTGAAATCCCCTCAATAATAAAGACGCACCTTTGAAGATTCCCAACATGGACGCGAGTTCATGTGAAAACATGTCTGTCAATGTTTTTTATTCAATTGAAAGGTGAGCAAGAGAGAGTCGATGCATTGACTGGAACAGCAAACCTGGTCAAATCTCAGTGCCAATAAATGGAAGTGGACTAAGTGCAAGAACAGAAAGGGGTAATCGTATTGAGGCATGCTTTGACCTAGAAGCTCCTTAATTATTTTCTTCCTATTTGTAATAATTAATATATGTAACATCTATATATAAATGTATCCCCGTATCCTTGTTTTTAGAAAATTGACGTATCGGGCGTATCCCCGTATCGCGTATCCGATACGTATCCAAGTATCCGTGCAACATAGGCCGCAGGCCTCCATGGCTTGGTGCCCATGCGAGGTACGGCCCAGCCTCGACAACTAGGCGAGCGGCGCCCTCCCTATCACGGCCTCCGGCGTTCGTCCCAGGCACCCGCGGACCTTGGCGGTAGACGGAAGTGATGGCCTACGGCGGCCACGGCCGCTTACGACCGGCGTGCGGCAAGGCCAGCAATGCGGCAGCGTCCGTAGAGGTGAGTCAAAACGAATCCTTCGATTCGTAACCGCACATGAAAGGCCATGGAGCCTTATCCCTTCGCGATTTATGCACATTGACCCTTGTGGTTTTACCTATTTCATAATAGGCTTGTGTGTATAGTCTTGTGACTAATTCCTGTACGCTTCAAGATAATTTGACATTGTCCAACATTAGTGCTATTCATTAGCACTGGTCACATTTGGACCATATACATATCAGCATTTAGCCAGTTTTATGTTGAGTTTAAAAATTCCTGAAATGTGTGGTTGTTAATGCTTGACATGTTCAATGTGTTTGCTTTTTAGCAATCCTATAACATGTCATATTAGTACAATGACACTGTTTTGCGATTGAGATTAAGTTTTCTCGCACAACAATGTTGATTTGCGATTGAAATTTTTTTTTCTCTCGCAAAATAATCTCATTGCGATTGAGATCAATTTTCACTCGCAAAATATTAATTCACTATGCTGAATTATCTTGCAACTTGATACAACATCATCTCATTTAATTTGAGATCTATACAATTCAAGTTTTCACTTGAACATCAAATTTGCAACATCATTACTATTCATTACAATAGTAGTGTATTTCTGTTGAATATGATGTATTCCGGAATGTAAGTATCTCCATGTTCACTACATGTCGAGAATAGTACATCTATTGCAATCGAGATTTTCAATTTCTTGAAAATACATATGCAAAATTCAAGGTGTAATCCTTAGCAATTTGAGATTCACACTAATGATTTCGAGTCACCTTCTTGAAATCCATTAATTTTGCAACATTAAGATGTATTTATATTATGCAATCTGTAATATAAATAAATTACCGGTTCTTCACCGGAGATGATATGTTCTATGTGTTTACCACATTGCAATTCTTCATGAACATGTCACAGCGGTCGAGATTGATTTCTCCCGCACAACAAACTTGTAAATTTTTGACAATAACATCTCCCTCATTATATTATGAAAACACAAAGTAATGAGTTGGATCTACTGCCCATGTGCAGGTTATCTTTATTATTGTGAGATCTGTATGATCTACAATGTGTTATGTTCCCACAATTGAGGTTGAGCATTTTCAATTTATACACTTGAGTCAAATTTTTGCATTTTTATTACAAAACCATGATGATTTTTTATTTACATCTTGTAAATTAATTATCTCTGGTTTGCCCCTATAAGTAATCGATGGCTAACAATTTGAGGCTATTGCCCTCAATGGCCACAACTTACTTAAGCGGATTATGGACATCAAGATCAGTCTTGCATCCCATGGGATAGCGCGTGCAATCCAAGCTACGCCACCGGGACGCAATGGACCTCAAGGGTAATGGTTTGAAACTCATTTCAAACCCTCAACCCGACACCATCAAGCTGTCATGAGACCCTATGAGCATGGATAGCATGGTGGTTGAATATGCATCAACCGACATGTTTGGAGACTATACATTTAGTCCCTTAGTCTCCTCAGTGATCTATTTATTTATGTCCATTTATGATGTTCTAATAAGAACATGATTATTGTTGTTATCATATATTGTATATCACAATATACTGTATCAGCACTTTGGTACAAATACATTTGTATGTATTCTATATATTTGATAGTGTTTTTCATATTGAAAATCTTCATGTCTATATATAGATTTCTACGGGGTCAATCTGATGAAAGATGATTTGTGCCATGTGGACATATGCACCACGAACTCTATACTCAGGGAAGTGAAATGTTTCCACTCTCGTTGAGAGAAAGGAGATATCTTAAAATTGCTACACGCGATGAGGTATTTGTTGGCTCAACTCGAGTCATATTTACTGTCCCTGTGGGTACTCGAGTAACGTCAGGATGCTTTATGCCTTCCGGGTTTAACTCGTACCCTACTAAACTATAGAGGTATTCGTCAAAATAGTTTCCATAGTGAAACTTATGATGACAACAAAGAGGAATATCTTCTCTTTACCATATGCAATGGATATGGCAAGCACATTCTCTTTGTATCATCATGATTGTACTACACATACTACAAAACCCGTAGCACATGTTGCGTACGAGATAGTTTTCCAGAGTGTCTTTTGCATGACAAACTTGGCATTCCAGCTTTGGTCATCATTGACATTGGGTTGAAACCGAAACTATCAGCAATTCCAATGGTTTATGATTATTATGATTCTAAATTCTAACAATATTTGGATTTTGTGTGCACTACATGTGACACGGGGAGGCAAATTTTAAGGCTCGCGCACCTTAAAGTCTACGCTGAACCACTCAGACTCCTTGAATGCATCAAGTCGAGGTAAGTGGCTCTTCCCAACCATTGAGTGGACTATTCAGGTACCCCATGGTTCTAAAAGACATATCTATATGATGGTCTTAACTGTGTGCTTTATTCACACGAAACCATTGGCTCATTATCCTGACATCGATTTCAAGCAAATCGAACGGGTAACATTGCAGAATTCTCCTTGAGTGCCTTGTCTATGGCTCTCGGATTGAAGTTTAGCAATTTGTCCTAATGTCTAGACTCAAAATGGTTTGGTAGAATCCCATCCAAAGAATTAAGCTCATTGCATGATCTTTACTTTGAATTGCAACTTACCAACTTTATGTTGGAGTCATGTAGTCTTACACACTCATGACCGAACTGCATATATTATTCCCCTCTATCTTTGATATGTGGAAATCTACCAAGTATTTCCCATCTGCAGTACTTCGGTTGCATACCGATATCACCACCCGGCATACATCATTGGCCCCTCAACATATAGTTGGGATCTATGTGAGGAATAACTGTATTACCGTCAATACCTCAAGCCCTCACATGGGGAGTTATTCAAGGCCAGTATGTTGATTCAACGAGGAACATTTCCAGGCATTAGGGGGAGATTTCAAGTACCATAAAGAATGCCAGGAAATTAGTGGAATGTTCAACACATTTCTACCTCAAATCCATGTACTCAAAGATCTGAACCATGCGTTCAGAAGATTTGCAACACATTGCAAATAACCTGCCAGATTCATTTACTGACTATAAAGGTGTCACACAATCCTACAATCCTGCAAAAGTATGCCTGAAAAAGTGGAGGTACCAGCAAAATCCACTCCACTCCCCGTTCAAAGCAACAGGGGGAGATGTATGGCACAAATACATCAGGATTCAGCTTCTCGCAAGCAAGGATATCAAGGCCTATGAATCAGTAAATGCATGTCAAACTTCACGTTGACAGACACCTAATGGGTAGTATACACCCAGTGGACGGGAAACCTCCACCAACCCAGGTCATAGTGCACACAATGACCGGATACCCGACTCAATCGCATTGGGAAATCGCGAGAAGTCACTATGGGTAACGATATTTTCATCAACTATATATTGATATATAGATTCTGGAGAATCATATGACTGGAAGTCTACAATTGTCGACATACATTTCTCAACTAGATTGAAAAAACCTTTCAAGTGATTCAGATCCAAAGACCATGGCCATGGCAAAGTGTGAAGAACACTCGGACTGAACTCAAGCAAAGGGTGTAATCTAGGTAGAAATAATCTTGCTCAATAATGGGAAGGTATTCATAAGCAATACCTACACCAGTTTTCTTCTGGAAACAGGATTGAGAACAACAAGGTGGTGAAACAGGGAGCAAGTATTGTAGCACAAGGGTTTACGCAGATACCCAACTATTCTCCAGAGGTGGAATCTCTTTCCGATAACTTGTATCATTGGCAGTACAAAATCATCTATTTTGCAGTTGATAGATGTAGTGATCACATATCCATGTGGATCACTAGATTCAGACATATATGGTTGATTCCCGATGGAATCTCACTTCTGAATCGAAATGCAATACGCAACATACATTGTGTAAAATCAATAAGTCACCATATGACTTATTATTATTGTCGGTACATTTGGTACAACCGACGTAGTGAGTTCCTTATTCACAAGGATTAATCCTACAATGATGATTATCCATGTTTGTGTGTCTGCAATGACGACACATGTAATCATTTAAATGACGGAGTTTAAAATGAAGGATTTGGGTAAACCAAAATACCGCTCGTTACTACAACTTGAGCACCTTCATTCATACATTATGGTATACTATGTTGTCTATATCCAAAATATATTGGAGAAATTCATTGTGGACAAATCTTATCTATCCATAACTCTCATGGTAGTTCATTCTCTAGACGTAGAGAAAGATCTATTAGACCAAGAGATGATGGAAATTAGATATTGGGACTCAACGTTCCATAATGCCATTGGATCCACCAAACACAATTGGTTGGTACTCAAGAATATCTTTCGATATCTCCAAGGCATGAAACATCTTGTCCTGGTTTTTTAGTTTCGGAGAAATCTGAACACCAATATCATTGGATACATCGATCAGATCCCCACTATCAGATCGTAGACAAGTTTAGTGTTCCTACTAGGTGTGGTAGCCCTCTCATAAAGAGTCTTCAAATAAGATCTCATGGCTACATTAACGAACCATTATCTCAACGATAATGTTTCTTGTGTTGCCCGGATGCAAACAGGTTACATAATAAACAATATCACTATATTGCATATCTTGCAAGTCAAATCATGCGACTTATTTGTTTAGCGGGTCTCTACCAACTTCTATGTTTTGGTATGTGACGGCTTCTAATTTTTGCAAGAATCAGGGGAAGTATCTTCCTGAATTGTTCATGTTCAATGCATCATATTATACTCTTTTTTCCTTCATGAGTTTACTTTACAGGTTCTCATAAAGGTTTTTAATGAGGTAATATCAACATGAGATCATATGTCATACTCTGTTTTCCCCACCGGGGTTTTTGGGAAAGTATATATGACATATTTATTATGCTCTAAACTCTATGAGTTTTCTCGTATTGAGTTAAAAGAGACAATGACCATTATATGTTGTACCATTTTCTCCTTATTTTTCTCATTGGGTTTGAAGGAGTTTTAGCAACATATTAAACACTATACTCCTCACATTTTTCCCATAGAGTTTTTGAGGAGCTTTTATTTAAGATGATGATGTCTACAAGGATAGCGTAGATTAGGGGAAGTGTTGAGATTAATTAACCCATGTGTTAATTATGGAGAATCTCCACTATCCCTAACCGCCATGTACGAGGGACACAACTGTTCGCTCATATCTCTCCGAACCATCGTGTCTGTTGGATGTATCCCCTCGGGGCTATATGTACTTGTACTCAATCATCAATAAAGACAACCATTTCACTTTACATTCCTCTCGATGCTCTTTCTCGTTTCTCTACAACAGGATTTAGCACCAGAAGTGATGTGGCCATGGGTGCAACAGAAAATAATATTTCACATGAAATAATAATCCAACCTACACATGTTCAGAAGGAGTTGCTGACGGCACCAACTAAGAAGACCAAGGCAGAAGAGTTTTTCTTTATTGGAAAAATACGGATGGCAATTCCGTTGTCAGATCATAAGCCGGAGGATATTAAGCCGACCTTCAGAACACCTCCATGTTACGTAGCATAACATAATACTTGTGTGTGCTATTTACGAATGAAGGTCAAGTGTCCAGCGTGTTATTTCCTAGTATTACAAGTTACGTAGCTTGAAGGGTCATGAGTACTAGTCCATTTTGGACTTTTGTGATCAACTTGCCGGATACTTAATTAGTTAAATATTGATTAGTTTGAATAGGAAAAGGATAGAGTCCGATTGTAGTTGGGTTGGTTTCCATAGTTTGCTTATGCGCGTCGCCTATATAACAGGCAGGCCTCGGCCTTGTACGGGGTAGGTTTTTGGAGTTAAAATATCGAGAAAAGCATCACGTCAGGATGCGCCAAATATCTGAGTTGTTTTGCTCAATCTTGAGAGATTAAGTTGCTGCTGCGCGGCCGGTTCGATCCGTTCGTAAGTTTTATTCTTTGGTCTTCTAGCGTACTGCTTGATCCGAAGAACCGATCTGCTACATCGTCACCTTCGTCTACTATTACGACTTCTGTTCGTCGTGGAATTTTCTACCTCGCCGAGTACCGTGAAAGATCGGGCCATCAAACGACTCGCCATCTAGTCGGGTGTCATCACCTCCACCAACCTCCGGGCCATACATCTTAGCTTTGTAGATTTCCAGCCACCAATGCAGTTCAGTTGTTTCCCTAAACTACGGAAGCTTGACCTGAACCTAGTGAATGTCAGTGGGAAGGATATTACACGTATGTTGTCAAACTGCTCTAGCCTAGAGTGGCTGAGTATTGCTAGGTGTCATCTCAATGATGAACTGAAGGTTAACTGCCCACTGCAACACCTTCTATACTTGAAAATTGCTTCGTGCAATATAACAAGTATAGAATTCCATGCCGTGAACCTTGCCACTTTCGAATACAGAGGAGTGGCGGTGCCTATTGACCTCAGTAAATCATCGGAACTGGAATCTGCATACATATGGTATTTTGGAAGTGTTTACAAATGTGGAGCATCTGATCCTCAATATGGCTTGTGAACCACCAAAGGTTTGCTCTTGGACCATCCTTTAAGTCAATTATCATATGATAACACATTATCATGTCATTGTTTATCTACTTTTCAGATTGCCTATTTGATGCATTACCCATGCAAATTTTCTCGGATGACATATATGCAATTGAGCTTGGTCTATGTCAAAGAATTTGATAGCTTGTCTTTGATCCTTTTCTGAAATCTGCACCTTTTATTGAGAAGCTAGAGCTGGACGTAAGTACTCCTATTTTGGCTAATATTTACGACGCACGCCCCCGCGTCGCCTAGCTTAGGCGACACGGGCGGTGACCCAATCCCGCCATCAAGCAGCTCCCTCCACCGGGGCCTTCTCCCTCGCCACCGCCTGGGGCCATCGCCGGGCAAAGCCCGCGTGCTGGGGGCGGCGGCGGGGTCTCTCCGTCGCTCGGCTCCCTCCCTGGGAGGTCGCAGCTGGGAGCGCTCGATCCAGATGCATCCGGAGCGATGCGCTTGGTTGGGCCGGCTGCTGGCCGCGCGACGGCCTTGGGCGACCAGATCCACGTGCAGCGCGGGGCGTAGATGGTGAGGCGCGGCGGGTGGGACGCCGAGGCGGCGGCCTCGGTGCGGGCTTCCGGCGTGGCTTGGGAGTGGACGGCGCGCGGCTGCGGCTTGGCTCAGGATGTGCGCGCGGGGCGCAGATCGACGGCTGGGCACGGCGGCTGGCGCGCGTCGGGCGCGGCGACCGGCGGCTGGGCGTGATGGATGTGCTGCTCTGGAGTGTGCGGTGTGCTGCAGAGGGAACTCGTCTGCTCTGCTGTCGCTCGTGCGGCTCCGATTGCATCTGGTGCGAGCTCGTGCTTCGATCTGGATGCTGCGCGACGCGATGCGGCGTGGGTTGCTGCGGTGGTGGTGGTCACGGTGGTGCTGCGGTGGTGGACGGTGGCTACGGCCGGGGAGGTGGTGCGTGTCTGGTTGCGGTGGATCGAGGGATCCCGCGGCCGGAGTGAGGTTGCTCTCAGCAGGGGTGGTGGTTGGTAGGCGGTGGTCGGTGGTCGGTGGCGGCTAGTGGCCGGCGCAACTCCGGGAGAAATCTTTGCTCCGGTCCCCATCGGAGCCGGTGACGGCGGTGCCCGCGGGTGCCGTGATCTTTCTTGGAAGCGTCATTGTGGAGGTGCTCCTGCTCCTCCCCACGGCTTTGGCTCCAGAGGGAAACCTCAGATCCGCTGGATCGGGCGATGGAGGCGTCTTCGCGTCTTTCTCCTTCTTGGGGGCATCGTCTCGGAGCTGGCCACGACTGGGAGACCGGTGGATGGCGGCATCTTCGCCGTGTGGGTTGCGGCATCTTCGCCGCGTGGTTTGCGGCATCTTCGCCGCGTAGTTTGCTGAGTCGGCTCTGTCGGGGGCGCTGATTTCTGTTTGGCAACGATGATGGTGTCGAGAGGATCTTTGGTCGCGGCTCGGGCTTTGGCAGTCGGATCTTCCCGGCGTGTCCGATGTGCTCCTTAGGGCACGGTCGGCGCAAGTCCTGCATATCTCCCTTGTGATGATCGTCGTCAGAGTCGGAGCTGGCGGTTGTCCGTGCGTGTGGTCATCTGTTGGCATGTGCCGTCATGGTTTCTGTGCAGCTGTTAGCGGGTTGGCTCGACGATGAAGGTCTACGGTGAAGTCGGAGTCGCTCGTTCGGAGGTAACCGGTGATGACGATGACGCTTACGACTTCTCGGCGGATGTCGTCTTTGTAGCTCTGTGATCTCATGTCGATGGCCAGGTTGGCCGGTGGTACCCATTTTATGTGGGTTGGATTGTATCGGTTTTAGCCCGGGTTTCCGTCAATTAACCGGGCAAATCTCATTTCTTCTTAATTAATGAAAATGGCAAGTCTTTTGCCTCGTTTCAAAAAAATACAATTCTTGTTAATATATTAATACATTATAGCTTCTTTCGAGGCACTGCACACCTCCTTTTGGAACCATGCCAAATGTAATGCTTAAAGTTAGAACTGAGAAGCATATTTTTGCGAGTATAACTATAAACCGGGATAAGCCGACCGTTGGATAGACTTGCCATTTTTTTCCCACCGTGTTTTCCCTTAAGCTACTGGTTTTATTCAGTCCAAATATTTCACCAAAAAAATGAAAATTTTATAAAACTCTGTCAGTAACTTCGTCACGTACTCAGATTATGGATTAGTCGCAAACCTTGTCACTTCATTTTTGGTTCAAAATTGTAGTTTTGTAACATTGCTGATGCGCACTTGGTACAAGAACCTCAACCTGTCAGGAAATTTCCGGAGCATCCGTTGAACAATATAAAGAGCCTGCATATTACAGGATTTGAAGCATGCATGGGCGAAGTTCAGTTCCTGTTGCATATGGTTGAAAATGCCCCTCATTAGAGGTTTTGAGTATAGATCACTCGTATCAATATCCACCAGAAGGCTTAAAAAAGGCACAAAATTGGATGTTGACTTGGTCCATACAACTGCTAGAAGGCATCTTGAAGGAAAGATTTTACCCAAGTGCACCTTGGTATTACTTTAAGGGGTCTGTTGATGTAGGGATGTATAGCCAGCGATGGAAATCGGATGCGATATAAGGGTTACCGGTATGTACACCAGCGCTTCGCGACTAGTTTTGCACATTATATATTGATTGAAATATTTGAAAAAACTTGCATTTGCGTAAGAGCGATGTTTCACGCACGACAAATTTCATACGATTTTTGAACAATGCAAAATAGGCAGTGTTTCTTGTGTATGTAGGAAGTTGGAAGCATCTTCAACATCATCCATTGTTGGTTCGTACGAAAATCGGACTGGCTTTAGCCGTACATGAAGTAATTTCGTTTGCATAAATCTGCTATCGGCCCTCCTATACAGTACCACTACTTGTATTTCAACTTGTAGAGCTTTCATTTCTACTCCCTTCGTTCCTAAATATTTGTCTTTCTAGAGATTTCAACAAATGACTACATACGAAGCAAAATGGGTGAATCTACACTCTAAAATATGTCTATATACATCCGTATGTTGCAGTTCATTTGAATGTCTAAAAAGACAAATATTTAGGAACGGAGGGAGTAGCTTTGGCGTGATCCGTTGCCGTCGCTGCATATGTCCCCTTTGTTTCCTCTGAGTGTTCCCGCTCATATGAGAGGGGTAGTTAGCTACAGGATTACCGCTCCTCGACTTTTATGCTGCTGAGAACGCTATTGTCTTGTAGGAAAATATTTGGTATTAATGATTTGTCAAGAATGCTCGGCTTTTATCCTTATAAAGAATTGGAACCACTGGATTGTCTTCATCTTTTCGAGGGTATCCTTGACAAGGATTAAAGTCGAGCATTCTTGATTGTCAATCGAAAAGGTGAAGACAATCCAGTGGCAAACCATTGTCGGCGTGGAGGCGATCGACGAGCTCCTCGACTTTCGCAGGATATATGTCTTGTTCAAAGCAAGGATGTTGTGCACCACTTGAATGAGCTTCATAAGCACCACCATGTCATCCCAATCACTAACAGATACATGGAGTAACCAAATTATAAGCAACTGCAAGATCACATCAGTAACGGGGGCATACGCCTACATATAACATGACGGTAGAAGTAGCAGACGGTTAGCCTCCATATTTTTACGTTGGTTACCACTTTATGGCAAAAGAAAATAAATGTTATGATCGATGGTTGGGAAGACCCCCAACATAAACACAACACTGGACAAAATGGTTGTAATAGCATATCACTGAATTGTATAACGATGCATCATCTATGTTATTCAAGAGTAAAAGTTAAGCTCAAACATGTCAAAACAACTAACAAACGTATCCAGACAATCGATCTCATCATTAAGCCAAGATAGCATAAAACGCAAAAGGACGAGGGATCTCGTCGGACGGGAGCTCAACGGTATGACTTCTAGAAGCGGGCGCGGGTGCCACGGTTGCCAAACTTCTTGGGCTCGTAGCGGCGCGGGTCAGCAACGAGGAGGGTGCGATCGTAGCGGCCGAGGATCTCCTTCAGCTCCTTCTTGGCCGCCTCGTCGATGTATTTCTGGTTATACGCGACGAGCGCCTTGGCGATGGCCTGTCGAACTGAGTAGACCTGGCTCTCGGATCCTAATGTTGATTTTTTTTTTTTGAATGAAGGCTCGTGGAGAGCCCGGCTTTAAATTAACATAGTCATCAACCGGCCAGGAATTACAAACACACACAAACCACCTCGGCCAAACGATACAAGGGGACACTCTTGGAAGCTTACAACTCAACGGAGCGCACAAGGTAAAAAAGAATACATGAAAAACAAAGCTCATGGCTTGTCCTAGCCGAAGACTGCAGCCAAACAGACATCTAGGATAGGGACACACACAAGCACGACGAGGACCTGCTTGCAACAGCGTGTAGAAGTGAGCCCGACCAACGACCAGGGAGAAAGACTACTCACATCCTCTGTCTCTCTTGCCGCAGAGGGACCCTTCCCTCTCGCCATTGCTCGCAAGGCACCGTACCGTCGGACTTGAGAGACACTCACCCTACAGCAGGAGAAGTGCTAGCTTCGAGACCTGGAGCAGCCGCAACACACATCCACTTGAACATTCGAGCACTCCGCGACTGCCGCACCACCACATCCTAGAACACCTGAGGACTGCAGGAAAACCACCAGGTGTAGCTACCGAAGAAAGGCAGCAAGGGCATCAACAAGCCAAGCCAGTCAAAGCTCTGAATTCTGACCCCCTCACCTGAAGGCAACCCTCCCCAGGCGGCGCCCACAAGGAAGACACGACGCACAACACCCATCGTCGCCCAATCCAAGCCGGATTTTGGGTTTTCACACGGGAGGAGGAACATGGGTGGAAAGGGGAAGGGCCTCTACAGCACCTCCAAGGAGGAAGCACGGCGTCAAGGACGTTGCTGCTGTCGGGCCGACCAAGCAGACCAACGGTTTCCCGTGGCCCAAGACCAAACCACCGGTCACCCACCAACACCAGATCGACGCTCAAAGGGAAGCCGGCTGGAAGCGGCGGGGATGAGGGGGATCGACGCTCAAAGGGAAGCCGGCTGGAAGCGGCGGGGATGAGGGGAACAGAGGAAGGGAGCTGACGGGGAGGGGAAGAACTCCGCGCCATCGCTGTACCCGCCGTCGTCTCACCACCCGCGTGGTCGAGGCCGCCGGCCAGAAAACACCCGCGAACGACGCCAGCCGAGGTGGCGCCGCCGCCTCGCCAAGGAGGGTCGCCGCCCCAGATCTGAGGTCCTCCTCAAGGGAAGGAGCGACCGAGGCCTCGCCGCCACCATCACCGGCGGCCGCGCGAGCCAATCCGGTGACTTTCTCAGGTGGCGGCGAGGGAGGGAAGGTAAGGTAGCGGCGGCGCGGTAGGGAAACCCTAGTCGCCGCCCGTGTTGTCGCTCGAAGCGGACGACGCGGGGGATACTAAGCGGGACCTCCCGGCGAGCAGGATCGGCTCTAGGGCTTTGAGATGGAGCATATCGGGGTGATGAGGTTTATCGGCGTGCTGCTGACCTTGATCAGACCGTGACTGGGCTTGAAGTGGGCCATGGCCACGACGATCCGATCTTCTTCCTACCAAAGCACTGGACGTTGTCGGGCGTGCGAGGACGGTGGCTGCCATGGTTGCTGGTGTTTTGGGTGGCGGCGGCCAGATTTTATATATAACATGGAGGCATTAGGGCTTCCATTTCTATCACATGATTGTCACGATGTCATTGTGATCAGTCACCACGCCCCCATGGGCTCCCAGAGTCCCGTGAACACAAATTGGTCTCAGTGTGGTTAGTCGCTGTCAATGTAGGGTACATGATGGAAGCAGCGGCAGTAGTAACGACATCACCTAGTACAAGAGCAGATGTAGGAGGACGGCAGACGAGGTGGCCTCATGAGAAATCATAGACATGCCGCTGGTTTGTCTTCTTTACAGAGATGTATACTAACAATCAACTAGAATGGGCATCCTAAAAAACAAACGAATAATCTACATCTAAAATGTAGTGTTAATTAATAACAAATGTTCTACACCTAATGCTGAGTACCTGAGTTTTTTCCCCTAGGTCTCCTAGGGTTCCGTTGCTCCTCTGACGGCGCCGTCGCCAGAGTTCCCCCACCGATCAATCAGGCCCTATCTCACGCCGGAGTCTCCCCGGGTGACTCCCGCCGTGATCCCCAAGTGTTAGTGCCCCAGGCCATGGCTTCTTCGGACCCTCCGGCGCCGCCGTCTGGCGTTCCGTCGGGCAGCAGAGCGGGTGTTGGTAGGAATTCGCAGGAAGCGAATCTGGAGGACAAATTCGGAGGTCTGAACCTCCATGGCGAGGAAGAGGAAGAACTGGACCTCTCGGGACACTAGATGGATCTGCATCTTTAGGATTCACACCCTGAAGCCCTTCAGCCATGTTGCGCTCTTCAAACAGATGCGAAACGCCTGGGTTCCAGCCCGAGGTGTTATGTTTAAAACTATGAATGACAATCTGTTCTTAGCCTAATTCAACTGCCTGGGAGATTGGAATCGTGTGATGAGTGGCGGACCTTGGATCTTTCGGAACTCGGCTGTGGTGATCGAAGAATATGATGGGATCACTAATGCTACTGATTATGTCTTGGATCGCATCCCAGTCTGGGTGAGAATCATGGGCATACCAGATGGGCTAATGAGGAAAACTGAATTGGCTGAGAGAATTGCAAACAAGGTGGGAGTAGCTCCGATCAAGGTGATGGTCAATGAAGGATGCCTGAATCCTTCGAAATATCTGCGTGCCCGAGTTTTCCTGAAACTTGACACTCCCTTGGTTCGATTTGTACCTTTAACTCTGAAGGAAAGTAAGAAGTATCCTGTGGAATATGAAAAGCTTCCAGAATTTTGTAACTATTGTGGGCTGATGGGTCACGTGGTAACCGAATGTGGTGATGGCATACACGCCCCAGATTCCCGCGAATGGGGAGAGTGGCTGATGGTGAATTTTGAAACTTCGAATCGAACACAGAATAATGGTTGGGCACCATGTGGTGTGGTGCAAGGGGTCGAGGAGGTGGCCCGGGAGGAAGTGGCGACCCAGGAGACCCGAACAATCAAGAAAATATGGACCTTGATAGTCAGGGTGGACGGCACGAGCGGTCTTTTAGGACCGGCTCGTGGCCCGCTCGGTCCGGCCAGGCTCGGTCCTGGCCCGGCATGAAATCTAGCCGGTCCGGGCCCTGCAAACGGGACCGAAAATCCCTCGATCCGGTCCGGTTAAAGCTCGGTCCGACCGAGCGGACCGAAGAACACGAGCTGTGGCATGGCGGGGGCGTGGCGGGGGCATGTCAGGACGAGGCAGGGGCGTGGCGGGGGCATGCCAAGGGCGTTGCAGGGGCGTGGCGGGGGCGTGTCGAGGTCGTGGCGAGCGCGTGGCCAGAGCTGCGTGGTGGGCGCGTCGGTCGTGCGCTGGTCTGCGCCGCCGTCGTTCATCCGCGCGGCCACCGGCCTCCCTGACGCTGGAAAGCATGTCTACTGGATGCGCCATGCTCGGATCTATCACCTGGAAGGTAGAACTTGAAGCGGGAGGACCTACACCGCCGTTATACACCGGCCGTCGTGCACCGGCCGTCGTGCCAGATTTGTCATCTCTGTTGCTGCCCGAGCTCTGCCTGGCCGCCGTGCCGTCCACCGTGAGTCACAGAAGTCGCCGGACACCTCCACGACGAGCCCTGCTGCCTCCAGCGCCCTCCCCGCGTCGCCGTGCTCCAGCGCGAGCTCTGGGGTGACCATCGGCCGGTCCAAACGAGCCGCTCGGTCCGGCTCGGGCTTTCGTCGCTGCGGTCCGGTCCCTGAAAACAGGACCGCGACGCTGCTCGGTCCGGTCCGGTCCGGACCGCCGACGGCCGGTCCAAACGACGGCTCGGTCAGGGACCGGACCGGCCCGGACCGTGTCCACCCTGACTTGATAGTGATGGAGGACTGGTGAATAACGGGGCTGTTGTCCCGATGGCTCGCAAACGACTTGTCAATGCCGATGGTACATTCACAGAGAGGACAGTGGGGCAGCAGGTTCCCCCAGAAGGCTTTGTGTCAGACAAAATCTTGATGATAGAAACAAATTCCACTAGAGTTGTGGACAAGAGCCAAATGAGTACCCCGCAGAAAATCCATGACCAGAAAAGACACAGATCGGATGGCGACACAAGTACATCAACTGATATATCGGCGACTCCCCTCGAGGGTGCTCGCCGTGCGCAATGAAAATCTTAAGTTGGAACTGCCGCGGAATGGCCAGCTCCGCCGCGGAGGGCGCTGGAAGCAGTGGGGGCCGGATGTGTTGTTTCTGTCTGAAACACATCTGAACACAGTTAAGGCAGGGAAACTCATGAGGAAACTTAAGATGGATAGAGTGGAAGTTGTGGAGAGTGTTGGAGCCAGTGGTGGGCTCATTTGTTTTGGCGTTGCCCTGTGGTAATGCAAATTCATGACAAGAATAAAAAATTTATTGATGCAACAGTGGGTACTGGACCGGAGGAGCAATGGAGGTTGACTGGGTTTTATGGCGAGCCACGTTGGGAGGATAAACATCTTTCCTGGACTTATCTCCGTGGCCTAGCCCAACAGACACAAACCCCATGGGTGGTCTTGGGAGACTTTAATGAGATTTTGTATTCCCATGAGAAGGAGGGTGGTGCTCCGCGCCCTATTTCTATGATGCAGAGATTTAGAGACGCTCTTGTTGACTGTCAATTGGAGGATATGGGGTTCCAGGGAGACCAATTCACTTGGAGGCGTCGCCGGCTACGTGAACGCCTAGATAGAGCGGTATGTAATGGCCCCTTCCATGGGTTGTTCCCAGGCGCGATTGTTACAAATGCTCCGCATATCAAATCAGACCACAGGCCGATTGTACTTGACACAGATGGTGCGGTGGGAGCTGAGCAACATACTAGGCGGGAACAGAGGCAGTTCGAAGCAAGATGGTTGCTGGAGGAAGAGATGCTTCAGCAGGTCACGGAGGCATGGGAAAGTACGTGCGTCTCGGTGTCCCTAGCTGATCGCACTGCCTTGGTGCATGAACACCTTCATCGATGGGACCGCGAAGTTCTGAGGGCTCCGCAACGTCGACTGAAGGACTTAAAGGCGGAGCTGGACTCGTTGCGATCGGGGCCACTCACTGATGAGTCGGCAGATAGGCAACGCTCTCTCTTGATTGAAATTGAAGAAACTATGGAGAAGGAGGAGATTTATTGGGTACAACGCAGTAGGGCAAATTGGCTCGAGTACGGAGATAGAAATACAAATTTCTTTAACAATTTTGCTACTGCAAGAAAGAAGAGGAATTTTATTCGTCGTCTGATGGATGAAAACGGAGACTGGAGAGAGAGCAACGAGGCCATGAGAAGTTTAATAGATGAATATTTCCAGGGCCTCTTTACTTCAGAAGTTGTTGTACCCAATTGGGAAGTATTAAATAAAGTTAAACCGCGTGTTTCCTCTTATATGAATGAAGCCTTACTTGCACCTTACACTGAAGAAGAAGTTAAAAGAGCGTTATTCAATATAGGTGACCTGAAGGCCCCCGGCCCGGATGGGCTGCACGCAATTTTCTATAAGAAATTTTGGAACTTGGTAGGTCCGGATCTGGTGAAAGAGGTACTCGAAGCCGTGAACAGTAAGGTTATTCCTGAGGGATGGAATACGACCACCATAGTGCTTATCCCGAAAGTGGACACGCCGGAGAAGGTGTCCCAATTCCGCCCTATAAGCCTCTGTAATGTGGTTTACAAAGTTATTTCAAAGATGTTGGCGGCTCGACTGAAGGTATTTCTCCCAGAGATTATCAGTGAGACACAAAGTGCATTTGTTCCTGGCCGAATTATTACGGATAATGTCATAGTCGCATATGAATGTCTTCACAAGATGAAAAAAAGAAAAAAGGCAAGGTGGGATCTTGTGCCGTGAAATTAGACATGCACAAAGCGTATGACCGTGTAGAGTGGGTCTTTTTGGAGGCTATTCTTGGTAAACTAGGATTTGATAGTAGGTAGATTGAGCTCATAATGGCCTATGTAACATCAGTGGAGTATAAAGAGAGATTCAACTCCAATGAGACAGCACCTTTTACCCCTACAAGGGGCTTACGACAGGGAGATCCCCTATCTCCCTACCTCTTCCTTTTATGTGCAGAAGGCCTCTCTGCTCTGATTGCCAGTGAAGAGGAACAAGGAAATTTGAAGGGGGTGCAAGTGTGCCGTGACTCTCCCTTCATATCTCACCTTTTGTTTGCTGATGATTCATTAATTCTCATGAGGGTAGATAGTACTAATGCTGACTCGCTGAAGAGGATCCTTGACGACTACTGTGCAGCCTCGGGACAAATGGTGAGTGCAGCAAAGTCCTCAATTTTTTCCAGCCTGAATACAGACGTGGAATCCAGAGTGGAGGTATGCCAAATACTTGATATTATGACAGAATCCCTTTTCGATAAATATTTGGGACTGCCTTCCATGATAGGTGTTGATCGAGTTGGCTGTTTTAAACACTTGATTGAAAGAATCCAGAAGTTAGTTAATGGATGGAAAGAGAGAACACTTTCATATGGTGGAAAAGAGGCATTAATAAAAGCGGTGGCCCAAGCCATACCGACTTATGCGATGAGTGTATTCAAATTTCCGGAAAAAAATTGTAAGGGAATCACTGATGCCATATCGCATTATTGGTGGGGTGATGGAGAAAACCAGCGCAAAATGCATTGGTTTGCTTGGTGGAAGATGTGTGTGCCTAAGGACAGAGGGGGTCTAGGCTTTCGTGACATCAGTAGCTTCAACCTTGCAATGCTTGCCAAGCAGTGTTGGCGGCTAGTTGAAAATTATGACTCACTTTGTGCCAAAGTTTTGAGGTCCAATTATTTCCCCACGGGTGACATCTTAAATTGCCAGTTAAAAAAAGGATCGTCATATGTGTGGCAGAGTATATGGGCAGGTGTTCAAACTTTTAAAAAGGGCTGCATATGGAGAGTTGGCAATGGAAGCAAGATAAACATTTGGGAGGATTGCCGGATACCAAATAGTTCTTCAAGGAAAATCATCACAGTTCGTGGTAATAGAGTGCTCACAAGAGTAGAAGAATTGATCGACCCGATTACTGGTGCTTGGGATGAAGACCTCTTTAGGGACAATTTCTGGCATATTGATGCGGAAAGAATTTTACAAATCCCGATTCATCACCAGCAGACGGAAGATCACATTGCATGGCACCTCACTAAATCAGGGATATTCAGTGTGAGATCGGCCTATTATAGGCAGTGGGAGGACAGTTATTTGAGTCGAACTCCTTCAGACGGTCTTAGTGGTTCTTCGTCTCACCCAATCTGGAAGAAAATATGGAACCTGCAACTGCCTGGTAAGGTCAAAATCTTTATATGGAGGTGCATGCATAATGCGATACCTTGCATGGGGGTTCTAGCAAACAGGCATATTGCAACTTCAGGCCAATTTCCGGTGTGCCAGATGAAGGAAATATGCCCTAGAGGCAATAATAAAGTTGTTATTTATATTTCCTTATATCATGATAAATGTTTATTATTCATGCCAGAATTGTATTAACCGGAAACTTACTACATGTGTGAATACATAGACAAAACAGAGTGTCCCTAGTATGCCTCTACTAGACTAGCTCATTGATCAAAGATGGTTATGTTTCCTAACCATAGACATGAGTTGTCATTTGATCAACGGGATCACATCATTAGGAGAATGATGTGATGGACAAGACCCATCCGTTAGCATAGCACTATGATCGTTTAGTTTTACTGCTATTGCTTTCTTCATGACTTATACATGTTCCTATGACTATGAGATTATGCAACTCCCGAATACCGTAGGAACACCTTGTGTGCTATCAAACGTCACAACGTAACTGGGTGATCATAAAGACGCTCTACAGGTGTCTCGGAAAGTATTCGTGGTGTTGGCATAGATCAAGATTAGGATTTGTCACTCCGAGTGTCGGAGAGGTATCTCTGGGCCCTCTCGGTAACACACATCATAATAAGCCTTGCAAGCAAAAGACTAATGAGTTAGTCACGAGATGATGTGTTACGGAACGAGTAAAGAGACTTGCCGGTAACGAGATTGAACTAGGTATAGAGATACCGACGATCGAATCTCGGGCAAGTAACATACCGATGACAAAAGGAACAATGTATGTTGTTATGCGGTTTGACCGATAAAGATCTTCGTAGAATATGTAGGAGCCAATATGAGCATCCAGGTTTCGCTATTGGTTATTGACCGGAGATGAGTCTCGGTCATGTCTACATAGTTCTCGAACCCGTAGGGTCCGCACGCTTAACGTTTGATGACGATCGGTATTATGAGTTTATGAGTTTTGATGTACCGAAGGTAGTTCGGAGTCCCGGATGAGATCACGGACATGACGAGGAGTCTCGGAATGTCCGAGACATAAAGATTGATATATTGGACGACTATATTCGGACACCGGAAGTGTTTCAGAAAAGTTTCGGATTTAACCGGATTGCCGGAGGGGGTTACCGGAACCCCCCACGAGGGGGGATGGTCCATAGTGGGCCTTGAGGAAAGAAGAGAGGCAGCCCATAGAGGCTGGCCGGCGCCCCACCAGGGAATCCTAGTTGGACTAGGATTGAGGGGGCGCCACCTCTCCCTCTCTTTCTTTTCCCTCTCATCCTTCTTGGTGGACTCCTACTAGGAATAGGATTGCAATCCTATTCCTAGTAGGATTGCCCTAGCCGCACCATAGGAGGCCGGTCGGCCCTCCTCCCTGGCTCCTTTATATACGGGGGCAGGGGGCACCCAAAGACACACAAGTTGAATTGTTCCAGCCGTGTGCGGTGCCCCCCTCCACAGAAACACACCTCGGTCATACCATCGCAGTGCTTAGGCGAAGCCCTGCGCCGGTAGATACATCATATCCATCACCACGCCGTCGTGCTGACGAAACTCTCCCGTGAAACTCAACTAGATCAAGAGCTCGTGGGACGTCATCAAGCTGAACGTGTGCTGAACGCGGAGGTGCCCTACGTTCGGTGCTTGATCGGTTGAATCGCGAAGAAGTTCGACTACATCAACCACGTCACTTGACGCTTCCGCTTCCGGTCTACGAGGGTACGTAGACACACTCTTCCCTCTCGTTGCTATGCATCTGGTAGATAGATCTTGCGTGATCGTAGGAAAATTTTAAAATACTACGTTCCCCAACAGTGGCATCATGAGCCAGGTCTATGCGTAGATGATATGCACGAGTAGAACACAATGAGTTGTGGGCGATACTAGTCATACTGCTTACCAGCATGTCATACTTTGCTTCGGCGGTATTGTGAGATGAAGCGGCCCGGACCGACATTACGCGTACGCTTACGTGAGACTGGTTTCACCGTTATGAGCACTCGTTGCTTAAAGGTGACTGGCGGGTGTCTGTCTCTCTCACTTTAGCTGAATCAAGTGTGGCTACGCCCGGTCCTTGTGAAGGTTAAAACAACACATACTTGACGAAACATCGTTGTGGTTTTGTATGCGTAGGTAAGAACGGTTCTTGCTAAGCCCGTAGCAGCCACGTAAAACTTGCAACAACAAAGTAGAGGACGTCTAACTTGTTTTTGCAGGGCATGTTGTGATGTGATATGGTTAAGACATGATGAGTTATACGGTTTTGTATGAGATGATCATGTTTTGTAATGTTATCGGCAACTGGCAGGAGCCATATGGTTGTCGCTTTATTGTATGAAATGCAATAGCCATGTAATTGCTTTACTTTATCACTAAGCGGTAGCGATAGTCATAGAAGCAATAGTTGGCGAGACGACAACGATGCTACGATGGAGATCAAGGTGTCGCGCCGGTGACGAAGGTGATCATGACGGTGCTTTGGAGATGGAGATCAAAAGCACAAGATGATGATGGCCATATCATGTCACATATTTTGATTGCATGTGATGTTTATCTTATTATGCTTCTTATTTTGCTTAGTACGACGGTAGCATTATAAGATGATCCCTTACAAAATTTCAAGGTACAAGTGGATTCCCTGAGTATGCACCGTTGCGAAAGTTCTTCGTGCCGAGACACCACGTGATGATCGGGTGTGATAAGCTCTACGTTCAAATACAACGGGTGTAAGCCAGTTTTGCACACGCAGAATACTCGGGTTAAACTTGACGAGCCTAGCATATGCAGATATGGCCTCGGAACACTGGAGACCGAAAGGTCGAGCGTGAATTATATAGTAGATATGATCAACATAAGATGTTCACCATTGAAACTACTCCATCTCACGTGATGATCGGACATGGTTTAGTTGATTTGGATCACGTGATCATTTAGATGACTAGAGGGATGTCTATCTAAGTGGGAGTTCTTAAGTAATATGATTAGATTGAACTTTAATTTATCATGAACTTAGTCCTAGTAGTATTAGCATATCTATGTTGTAGATCAATAGCTCGCGATGTTGCTCCACGTTTATTTTTTCCTAGAGAAAACTAAGTTGAAAGATGTTAGTAGCAATGATGCGGAATTATTCCGTGATCTGAGGATTATCCTCATTGCTGCATAGAGTATTATGTCCTTGATGCACCGCTAGGTGACAGACCTATTGCAGGAGCAGATGTAGACGTTATGAACGTTTTGACAAAAGCTCGGTATGATGACTACTTGATAGTTTAAGTGCACCATGCTTTACGGCTTAGAACCGGGACTTCAAAAACGTTTTGAACGCCACGGAGCATATAAGATGTTCCAAGAGTTGAAATTAGTATTTCATACTCATGCCCGTGTCGAGAGGTATTACACCTCTGACAGTACTTTGCCTACAAGATGGAGGAGAATAGCTCAACCAGTGAGCATGTGCTCAGATTGTTTGGGTACTACAATTACTTGAATCAAGTGCGAGTTATTCTTCTAGATAAGATAGTAATTGACAAAGTTCTCTAGTCACTATCACCAAGTTAGTAGAACTTCGTGATGAACTATAATATGCAAGGGATGGCGAAAGTAATTCCCGAGCTCTTCGCGATGCTGAAATCGGCGAAGGTAGAAATCAAGAAAAAGCATCAAGTGTTGATGGTTAACAAGACCACTTGTTTCAAGTAAAGGGCAAAGGGATAGAAGGGGAACTTCAAGAAGAATGACAAGCAAGTTGTCACTCCCAAGAAACCCAAAGCTAAACTCAAGCCTGAAACTAAGTGCTTCTACTGCAAAGGAAATGGTCACTGGAAGTGGAACTGCCCTAGATAGTTGGCGGATAAGAAGGATGGCAAAGTGAACAAAGGTATATTTGATATACAGATTATTGATGTGTATTTTACTAGTGTTCATAGCAAACCCCTCGGTATTTGATACTGGTTTAGTTGCTAATGAGTAGTAACTCGAAATGGGAGTTGCATAATGAACAGAAACTAGTTAAAGGATGAAGTGACGATGTGTATTGGAAGTAGTTCAAAGATTGATATGATCATCATCGCACACCCCCTATACTTTCGGGATTAGTGTTGAACCTAAATAAGTGTTATTTGGTGTTTGTGTTGAACATGAATATGATTTGATCATGTTTATTGCAATATGGTTATTCATGTAAGTTAGAGAATAATTGTTGTTCTGTTTACATGAATAAAACCTTCTATGGTCATACACCCAATGAAAAATGGTTTGTTGGATCTCGATCGTGTGATACACATATTCATAATATTGAAGCCAAAAGATGCAAGGTTAATAATGATAGTGCAACTTATTTGTAGCACTGTCGTTTAGGTCATATTGTTGTAAAGCGCATGAAGAAACTCCATAGTGATGGACTTCTGGAATCACTTGATTATGAATCATTTGGTGCTTGCGAACCATGCCTCATGGGCAAGATGACTAAAACTCCGTTCTCCCGAACTGTGGAGCGAGCAACAGAGCTGTTGGAAATCATACATACTGATGTATGCGGACCAATGAGTGTTGAAGCTCGCGGCAGGTATCGTTATTTTCTGACCTTCACTAATGATTTGAGCAGATATGGGTATATCTACTTAATGAAGCACAAGTCTGAAACATTTGAAAAGTTCAAAGAATTTCAGAGTGAAGTGGAGAATCATCGTAACAGAAAATAAGAGTTTCTACGATATGATCGTAGAGGTAAAATATTTGAGTTAGCGAGTTTGGCCTTCAGTAAAAACAATGTGAAATAGTTTCACTACTCACGCCACCTGGAACACCACAGTGTAATGGTGTGTCCGAACGTCATAACCGTACTTTATTAGATATGGTGCGATCGATGATGTCTCTTACCAATCTACCACTATCGCTTTTGGGGTTATGCATTAGAGACAGCTACATTCACGTTAAATAGGGCACCATCTAAATCCGTGGACATGACACCGTATGAACTGTGGTTTGACGAGAAACCTAAGCTGTCATTTCTTTAAATTTGGGACTGCGATGCTTATGTGAAAAAGTTTCAACATGATAAGCTCGAACCCAAATCGGAGAAGTAAATCTTCATAGGATACCCAAAAGAAACTGTTGGGTACACCTTCTATCACAGATCCGAAGGCAAGGTCTTTGTTGCTAAGAGTGGATCCTTTCTAGAGAAGGAGTTTCTCTCGAAAGAAGTGAGTGGGAGGAAAGTAGAACTTGATGAGGTAATTGTACCTTCTCTCGAATTGGAAGGTAGTACATCACAGAAACTAGTTCAAGTGATTCCTACACCAATTAGTGAGGAAGCTAATGATGATGATCATGAAACTTCGGATCAAGTTACTGCTGAACTTCGTAGATCAACCAGAGTACGTTCCGCACCAGAGTGGTACGGCAACCCGGTTCTGGAAGTCATGTTACTGGACCATGATGAACCTATGAACTATGAGGAAGCGATGATGAGCCCAGATTCCGCGAAATGGCTTGAGGCCATGAAATCTGAGATGGGATCCATGTATGAGAACAAAGTATGGACTTTGGTTGACTTGCCCGATGATCGGCAAGCCATCGAAAATAAATGGATTTTTAAGAGGAAGACTGACGCTGACGGTAATGTTACTGTTTACAAAGCTCGACTTGTTGCGAAAGGTTTTCAACAAAGTTCAAGGAGTTGACTACGATGAGACTTTCTCACCCGTAGCAATGCTTAAGTCTGTCCGAATCATGTTAGTAATTGCCGCATTTTATGAAATCTGGCAAATGGATAACAAAACTGCATTCTTTAATGGATTTATTAAAGAAGACTTGTATATGATGCAACCAGAAGGTTTTGTCAATCCTAAAGGTGCTAACAAAATGTGCAAGCTCCAGCGATCCATCTATGGACTGGTGCAAGCATCTCGGAGTTGGAATATACGCTTTGATAAGTTGATCAAAGCATATAGATTTATACAGACTTGCGGTGAAGCCTCTATTTACAAGAAGTGAGTGGGAGCACTACAACCTTTCTGATAAGTATATGTGAATGACATATTGTCGATCGGAAATGATGTAGAATTTTCTGGAAAGCATAAAGGAGTGTTTGAAAGGAGTTTTTCAAAGAAAGACCTTGGTGAAGCTGCTTACATATTGGGCATCAAGATCTATAGAGATAGATCAAGATGCTTGATAAGACTTTCGATGAGTACATACCTTGATAAGATTTTGAAGTAGTTCAAAATGGATTAGTCAAAGAAGGAGTTCTTGCCTGACTTGTAAGGTGTGAAGTTGAGTAAGACTCAAAGCCAGACCACGGCAGAAAAATATAGAGAGAATGAAAGTCATTCCCTATGCCTCAGCCATAGGTTCTATAAAGTATGCCATGCTGTGTACAAAACACGTTGTGTACCTTGCCATGAGTTTGACAGGGAGGTACAATAATGATCCAGGAGTAGATCACAGTACAGCGGTCAAAATTATCCTTAGTAATTGGATGACTAAGGAAATATTTCTCGATTATGGAGGTGATAAAGAGTTCGTCGTAAAGGGTTACGCCGATGCAAGCTTTGACACTAAATCCAGATGACTCTAAGTATCAATCTGGATGCATATTGAAAGTGGGAGCAATTATCTAGAGTAGCTCCATGCAGAGCATTGTAGACATAGAAATTTGCGAAATACATACGGATCTGAATGTGACAGACCCGTTGACTAAACTTCTCTCACAAGCAAAACATGATCACACCTTATTACTCTTGGGTATTAATCACATAGCGATGTGAACTAGATTATTGACTCTAGTAAACCCTTTGGGTGTTGGTCACATGGTGATGTGAACTATGGGTGTTATTCACATAACGATGTGAACTATCGGTATTAAATCACATGGCGATGTGAGCTAGATTATTGACTCTAGTGCAAGTGGGAGACTGAAGGAAATATGCCCTAGAGGCAATAATAAAGTTGTTATTTATATTTCCTTATATCATGATAAATGTTTATTATTCATCACTACTAGGAAAAGGCCTATTAATGGCGCACCTAATTTGGCCATTAATGGCGCATTAGTGGTGCGCCATTACTAGCACGCCATTAGTATTTGATACTAATGGCGCACCTCTGGTGCGCCATTAGTATCTGGTATACTAATGGCGCACCTCGGATGCGCCATTAGTGTGCACCTTAGTGCGCCATTAGTATGCCTCCCAGGGGCCAGGTGCTATGGCATACTAATGGCGCACTAAGTATGATGCGCCATTAGTAGTATCCGCATAGTAATGGCGCACTGCCTGGTAATGCGCCATTACTATGCTTTGGCATACTAATGGCGTACTTTTCTCTGATGCGCCATTAGTATGAATATTAGGTTTTTTTAATATTATTTTTCTGTTTTTTTTTTGCACATATTACAAAATGTATAATTGCACAGAATATAGACAGCACACATCAACAACACATTCATCAAATACAATAGAAGATTAATCTCTGAATACAATTCATCATATTAGTCTCCGAATACAATTCATCGATCATATTAGTCTCCGAATTGAAAAGACCGAACAAAGATAGAACAATATATTACAAGTCTCGAGATCGCGAGTAGCGAGTTTGTCTTCGCATTACAAGTCGATATCGATCATCTAAACTACCATCACATAGAAGAGAGTTGTGGTCGTCACGATGAGCATCATCACGATGAAACTCGTTTTCATCCGGTTCCTCCAACGCTCCCTCCCCTCTCCCGCTAGATAGCGGGCGTATCTAGATTCGGCCTCGGCCCTAGTGGTGTACCCTTTGTAACTGTTACCGCTGAATCGGTGAACCTGTCTCCGACACTCCTCCCAGTCGTCGTAGACTCCGGGAACCTTACCCTTGTACACGACATACGACAGCATCGCTATATATATGCACTAGCCAAACGAAACGTTAGTATCAATTCACAGACAATTCATAAGCAATATATAAGTATGCAACAGAACGATCGAAAGAGAAAAGCAAGACATTAATAGCATCGATTACATCTAAGTTGAACGAGTCTCGAAACCAAAGAGACATACTACAAGTTCATTAAAGTTTAATTACAACAAGAGCCAATCGATGTTTCAGAACTAGACACAGCATCACTGCTTTCGACTCGACTCAATGCACCGAAGCGTGGATGAAGCCGCCGTCTATCGTGGGAGTCATGAAATCACGGGCGTTGTCAGCCTGCATTTGTAGCATTGTGTCGATGTCACTGTTCGACGGTTGATTCCTGAGGTAGAACAGCCCCGAGGTACGAAGGACATCTTGATGGATGATTTCCGCAAACTCCGACTGGATGCGAAAGAAATCTTGTCTGATGTCCGCGTCCTGGATTGCCGACACGCGCGCGGCCCAATCTTTGAGCTTACTTGGTAGCAGAAGTTGATGATGGTCCCGTACGATCGCCCGCATGTGATGGATGGCGTAGTAGGCACCCTTCTGACCGCCAGGCGGCTGCTTGACGCAGCAGAACGTCGTGTTGTGGGAGAACACGTGCTTGCCGTACTTACGAGTTGTCCTGGTGAAGGTGCCTCCAGATTTGGCGTAGCCGGCGAGAACATCATCAAGAACCTTCTTGACATTTGTGTAGTCTACAGCCGACTTACGGTCCGGGTCGAAATACGTGGCCATGGAATATTTGGGGCTTAGTAGGATGAGCGTGCACTGTGTGTCACTGCAGAAAACACGGAATGTTAAAAGAAGAACGATCGAAATCTAAGAATTCATATGTTACGGGGCGGTTGAGGTGGAGGACTTACTCGGGAAAGTAAGGCACGAGGAAGTTATCCTTATCTCGGTTTGCCAGAATGACGCCTCCGAGGTAAGAACTCGCGACTTGCCGGTCCCCAGCGCTGCCCAAGATCTTGGCACGCATGTAGAAGGGGTCGACTATCACGATGTCCGGGGTCTTGTCGCGAATGATCCGCATCTCCATACTCAGCGAAAATAGCCGAACGAAGGTGTAGTGCAGCGGATGAAGGTTCAACATAGCGTGGATGTCATCAAACCGCAGCACGATCATACCCCCGATGGAGTTATCCACAAAGCCCTTGCCCTCCGGCACCTTGGCCGCGAAAACCGGGTACGCCACATCCTTCTGTGTGAGACGCCGCTTCTCCAAAGAAAGAACACTGTCATGCAGACTCCGCATGGCACCGGTTGCAGCATCGAGCATATTTGTCGGTAGCATCGGCCTACCCGCCACATGCACCCTCCTCATTACATCCTCAGGTGAAGGTGGCCCGTCCTGAGCACGGATCGTACTCGGTGCCGGTTGGCTCGCACCCTTGTTAGTTTTTCTTTTGCGTGCCTTCTTCTTGATCTCCTGAATTGGGACCGAGTTCTGCTCAGAGACCGCCTTCTTTAGTGTGTTGGGGCTGATCATATTTCGCACCTCGCCTATCTCAGGCTCGGTGAAATCGGCAGCTGGAGGCGTCTCCTGAGAGCTGAACGGCTGACGACGCCTGTTGCAACTTGGCTTCTCCGCGGTACCGGCTTGATCGCGCACGTCTTTTGTTGGGTTGGGTTCTTGAGAAGGAGCCTCCATGAAGTCGTCACCGTACCCATGATCGGCAAAGTAATGATCGACGTTGGAAAATGTATCGTCGTCGTCGTCGTTCTGATCCTGTGCCATATGCATGTTTGGATCCAGTGGCATAGGGATGTCCGGCACCGTTGCGGCGGACTTGCCATGGGGACGACTTGGCGCCGGCACGACTGGCGGTGTTGTCTTTGGTGTGGTTTCCCCCGCCCCCAAACGAATATGGCTCTTCGGCCAAAGCAGGGGCCAGCTCAGGCAGGCGCTGAGGGTCATGACGTCATCATCGTCGGCCCCGACGGGTCGAATCGGAGGTAACACGTCGTCGCAGCCTGGCAGCACCCGAACCAGTTGAACCCTAAACAAGTTGGGTGGCATCTGGGTACCGTGGAACAAGGGCTGGCCCGGTTGAACGATTTTGCCCTTGGCGACATCGACCAACTCGTTGTTCACGAAGTGCAGGAGAGTGCACGGAACGTCGCCGGCGCCCTGCGAAAACATGTAGGGCGTCAGGGATGCCTAGTCAAAGGCAAGGAGATGAAGTCCTCGGCCGAGAGAGGCTTAATTAGTTACCGTGATGATGGCGTCGAGCTCGGCTAATGTCGAGGCACCGCCAACGGCGGGCGTGCAGTTGACGGAGGGGCCGCTTGCTGCAGAGGTGCCGGTCGGCGTACACACGGGTGCATTAAGCTCCCGTGCCGGCGTCGGAGACACCAATGCCGCCTCCGCCGGAGACACCAATGGCCCCGCCATCGCGTTCTGCGAGTTGCTGGCCGTGAAGCTGGGAATCGGGGGCGGCCCCTGTTGGCCGCCAGCAATCCACGCACTCAACCCCTCGATCAAGGTAGGCAGAATGGCGGTGATCGTCGCTCCGAGCTGTTGTTGCACTTGCTCTTGGACAATCTCCGGAATCCGCGCCACCTGTGCCTTGAGTTCTTGAACCTCGCGCGCCTGGCTTTCCGAGCTGGTCTTTTTCTCCTTTCGCCCACCAGCGTTATAGTATGACGACCATTTGGTCGACAAGCCTTTGCCGGCCACACGACCAGCTGACGTCGGCTTCTCGAGCTTATCCTTGTTGTTCATTACATTCAACGCCCTATTTAGAGTCGTGTCCCAAGGGCCGCTCTTAGTCGACCCCGCGCTACTGCTTTCAGTCGCCTGCGGAAGGAATGTGAATCATTTAGAAATTTGGCTTCACTAATTAGAATGCAACCATATGGAGCTAATTACGCGGGGGTGTATTCCTTACCAGAACAAGCTCAAGCGCCCTGGTCTTCGGATCCGTGGTCAGCTCCTTTGTTTTTGGGTCCTTCTTGTACCGGGCCCTGATAAAGTTCCTGGTCTGCTTGTCATCGTATTTATCGAAGAGGGGCGGTAGGCCTTGCTCGGCACGGTCCGCCTCCTCCTTGTCCCATATAGGCTCCGCCACTCTGTAACCGCCGGGACCGAGTGTGTGTTCCCCTAAGTTGAGCTCCCGCATTTCTTTCCCCCACTGACTTGATTCGGAGTGTGAGGCGCTCGAGCAAGTGATCTTGAATTCGTTGTAGTCATCTTCGGTGATCGAAGGATGTTTCTCCTTGATCGTCTCATAACTCTCACCTTTCTTGATCATTATCTTCACATTGGTTTTCCAAGTAGACAGGGCCTTGCTCATCTTCGTGAGGGCAGCATTGTTCACTTTATTCCCTTTGAGGCTTGTGTTATCAAATTGAGCGGGGAACTTGTATCGTTCGTGCAGCTTCGTGAAGAGGAGGTTGCGGTAATTCACGTTGTCAGGATGCCTCAGGTTCTCGCTGTTGATCGAGACGGTGCTCCGGAGAATGCACCCGAGCTGAATCGAGTACCCCTTGACTATTCGTTCGGGCGCCGTTGGATTCCCGTCGGGGTCCACTTCAGTAACTTCCTCCTTGAGGGTGCGGAGCACGGTCGGGCGCCGGTCCTTCCGTTGCCTCTTCGGTTGGCTGCCATCTGTGCGTGCGCCGCCATCATCAGTGGTGGCATTCTCGGCGGCACCATCAGTGGTGGCATCAGTGGGGTCATCCTCCGCGGTACCATCAGTGGTCTCAGGATCGGTGTGGAAGGCGGCGTCCTCATACAAGTGAGGTTGTTCCTCCATCTCCTGGGACAGCTCCCAGAATGCCTTCCCGCCCGAACCGCCGGCCTCATCGTTGTTGGCCATGTTTCTCTCTAAATAGGAACAAAGTTTGGTCAAAAAGTTGGTTATTGTCAAGGAATAAGATCATGGTCTCATCATTTAGGGTTTGTCGACACTGAGGCATCCTAAAAGCTAAGCTTTTATAATTGAGGGTTTTTCGACGCCCAGGCACCCTAAAAGCCTAAGCTTTCATCATTTCGGTTTTTATCGACACCGAGGGACCCTAAAAGCCAAGGTTTCATAATTTATGGTTTGTCGACACCGAGGCATCCTAAAAGCTAAGCTAGGAAGGAGAATTGTAAGTTGGGCCTAATCAGTTGGCTCTAATCACTTGATCCTACCTAATTAACCACTAAGATACCCCGGCCCATGCATTAGTCACAAGTACCCTATATGTCCTATTTTTAGCAAAGTCATGCTAAAATTCACGGAAAATTTCAGCATGACCTTTGCTGAAAATAGGACATATGGAGTACCCGAATTTGCCGGAACGGAAGTTAATCAACATTCCAGCAAACTCAAGGGCCTCTCGGGGTACCTGCAAAATCATTATCCCCGCCTAATGAAGTCGCCAATGGGTCATTTCAGAAGATCACAAGTAGCATCATCACAAGTACAACATCATGACAAGTACAGTAGCAACAGCAGTGAATTCATAACAGCAGCATGAACAGTTAAGAAAAAGTTGCAGAAGCTTGTAAAACAATAGTTTGAAGTTCAAATATTTACAACAAGGAACCAAATACATGACCACCATATTCCTTTCCACACAGAAAATTGATGTGTAAAACAATAGTTTGAAGCTTGTAAAACAACAGCAGTGAATACCCCGGCTTGATAGCAAACTGACAACAACTCAAAAATTGATGTTGCTGCCAGTATTAATTAGAAAGCAGCAGCAATATGGCATATTTAAGTAACAGTGGCTATCCTTGACCTCATAAGGGCAGAGCCTCCAATAAGATGATTTCTTTCCACACCGAAAAATAGAAGTTAACCTAAACGAGTGAGATACGTGAGAGTGGTTGAGCAAGAGAGGATTTATCAAATATGAAGAGTTGGTCATCTTCCTTTGAGAAATACTCCTATGTCAGATCTGTATGAGGTGCTTGTTTCGTATAAACAATGTGTTTCCTACTGTGTGTGCCAACTAGCATGTGCATATCTGTATTTTAGAAGAAGAAAAATCAGCATCTAAGATATTGGAATCTTCAATGATTTCCCAAACTTGCAGCCAACTGGATGGTCTATTTCCTTGGGAGTGAGCTGAATTTTCTGACTTATACAACCAGAGGGGAAACACCTATTTTCATCCTCCACTTTGGTAGGGATCAAATCAACCACGATCATCATGCATCAGTGTTTCTACTTACATTACATGAATGTGGGTACAGTAAGGCCCTCCCCAAAATGCAGTTAAATACAGTACGAAATTTTCAGTAAGCTGACCGCCCCAATTTGACCCTGGGCGACAGGGTTTTCAGAGCAAGTACTACTATTTTTAGCAGTCAACATTTTAGTAAGTTCACAAAAGTTCATGTTATCCATTTTGATAGCTATCATAACATTGTGTGTATGATTTGTAATTGAGGGTGTCATCTATCGCCCTCACCACTTGCTTTCTACTAATACCAGTGGTGCTTATGGTTTACATGGTGCCTACATCTAAGGCTAATCGTGGCAGAGACCACCTCTAGCTGAACTCACTACCCACGGCGGGCATGGATGCAGAACTAGCAGTTGAAATTTCAGAAACATGGAGGTAGGGGAAGGAGGGAGGGAGGGAGGGGGAGGAAGGAAGGGGGGAGGAGACGGAG
>LR738716.1:679678-716470 GCA_902687465.1 Secale cereale
AATTGTTCATGCACACATGGTATTTCACGTGCGGTAAATCCAGAGGACACACGATTTTCTTCGCCTCCTCCAAACTGGTGGGGCACTTGTTCCCCTTGGGAAGACGTTCGTGCCAGAATGACATGTTCTCGTCGAAGCATGCGTCGGTCATTTTGTGTTTTACCTTCATCTCCAGAGCCATGAGCGTTACTTTCAGGCGGGTATCCTCGGGCCTGCATCCTTCATACAATGGAGTAACCGCGTCTAACTCAAGTTGATCCATCTTGGCTTTCTCTCGGGCGGCAGCTCTTGCGTTATCGGTCTGCTTGAGAAGCAGCTCTTGAATATGAGGGTCCTGCACCCAGCCCATCGATGGTTCAGCGTCGTCTGCTCCGCCGGCATCATCATCTTCATGATCATGCCCGTCGTCTGCTCCGGCATCTTCCTCATCATCATGTCCTGCATCTTCTACATGATGACTGTGTACAGCATCGCCATCGTGATCATCTCCTGGGGATTCTTCGTCTTCTCGCCCGCCCGAGCCGCGGTGGTTGTCTTGCTGCCCTTCCTCATTTCTTGCCCGGCCCCCATGGACGACTTCGTAGTCATCTTCATCACCTTGCCACCGATAGCCATCCATGAAACCACGCAAGAGCAGGTGGTCCCGCACCTGCCTGGAATCCGGGTCCGCAATAAGGCTCTTCAGCTTGCATCTTCGACACGGACATCTTATCTCCGTCTCGTTCTTTTGAAGCATCTCGGCCTTCGCGGACCTCAAAAACCTATTCACGATGCCTTCGGTCATCGTGCGCACCATGGTCGCCCTGCGGGGTAGAGCAAAACGATATTTTAGAACCAAGAAAAAATTTGCCATGACTTTCCCTAAAAATAGGATAAAAATGAATGCTTAATGCCAAAATTCTCACCGAAACAGAAATGAATCAACATTCCGGGAAAATATTGGCAACTATCGCATTTCAAATACCGGTACACCTCCAAACACAAACACATATGAAACACAACAAACCTATGCAACACCACAAACATACATAGATCTAGCTATAGGCCATAAAAGTGCATGTGCACATTGTTTGTATGGAGAACAACATAAATATAGCTTCCCCCCATACTTACCTACCAAAACAAGGTAATTTAACCACTTAATTTGAATGAATATATGGTGGAAATGAGGTGGAAAAGAGGAGGGACCCGAGAGGAGAGGAAGTGGAGAGAATGAAGAAGTGGGGGGGGGGAAGTGAGTGTGGTAGAGAGGCTGTCCAAAATATCTTGTTGCTGCCCGCATACTAATGGCGCACCAGCTACAAATGCGCCATTAGTAATCAAGGTTACTAATGGCACATTTATAGTTGGTGCGCCATTACAAGTTTTGCAAAAAAAAAACATACTAATGGCGCACTGCCGCACAGTGCGCCATTACTAGTTCAAACTAGTAATGGCGCACTCTGGGACAGTGCGCCATTAGTAGTTTTGTAAAAAATAGAATAAAAAATATCATAAAAAAAGAGCATTAATGGCGCACTTTACTGCAGGTGTGCCATTACTATTTACAACTAGTAATGACGCATTATTCATGGATGCGCCATTAGTATGTTTGGACAGGCGCGCTAGTTAAAAAAAAACTTCTTGATACTAATGGCGCACTCCGGGCAAGGTGCGCCATTAGTACTTCGAACTCTAATGGCGTATCTGTTGCTGGTGCGCCATTACTATATACTAATGGCGCACTTCCTGTCTGGTGCGCCATTAGTATCAATTTCATCTATAGCCCTTTTCCTAGTAGTGCATGCTAGAATTGTATTAACCGGAAACTTAGTACATGTGTGAATACATAGACAAAACAGAGTGTCCCTAGTATTCCTCTACTAGACTAGCTCATTGATCAAAGATGGTTATGTTTCCTAACCATAGACATGAGTTGTCATTTGATAAACGGGATCACATCATTAGGAGAATGATGTGATGGACAAGACCCATCCGTTAGCATAGCACTATGATCGTTTAGTTTTACTGCTATTGCTTTCTTCATGACTTATACATGTTCCTATGACTATGAGATTATGCAACTCCCGAATACCGTAGGAACACCTTGTGTGCTATCAAACGTCACAACGTAACTGGGTGATCATAAAGATGCTCTACAGGTGTCTCTGAAAGTATTCGTGGTGTTGGCATAGATCAAGATTAGGATTTGTCACTCCGAGTGTCGGAGAGGTATCTCTGGGCCCTCTCGGTAACACACATCATAATAAGCCTTGCAAGCAAATGACTAATGAGTTAGTCACGAGATGATGTGTTACGGAACGAGTAAAGAGACTTGCCGGTAACGAGATTGAACTAGGTATAGAGATACCGACGATCGAATCTCGGGCAAGTAACATACCGATGACAAAAGGAACAACGTATGTTGTTATGCGGTTTAACCGATAAAGATCTTCGTAGAATATTTAGGAGCCAATATGAGCATCCAGGTTCCGCTATTGGTTATTGACCGGAGATGAGTCTCGGTCATGTCTACATAGTTCTCGAACCCGTAGGGTCCGCACGCTTAACGTTTGATGACGATCGGTATTATGAGTTTATGAGTTTTGATGTACCGAAGGTAGTTCGGAGTCCCGGATGAGATCACGGACATGACGAGGAGTCTCGAAATGTCCGAGACATAAAGATTGATATATTGGACGACTATATTCGGACACCGAAAGTGTTCCGGAAAAGTTTCGGATTTAACCGGATTGCCGGAGGGGGTTACCGGAACCCCCCACGAGGGGGGATGGTCCATAGTGGGCCTTGAGGAAAGAAGAGAGGCAGCCCATAGAGGCTGGCCGGCGCCCCACCAGGGAATCCTAGTTGGACTAGAATTGAGGGGGCGCCACCTCTCCCTCTCTTTCTTTTCCCTCTCTTCCTTCTTGGTGGACTCCTACTAGGAATAGGATCCTATTCCTAGTAGGATTGCCCTAGCCGCACCATAGGAGGCCGGCCGGCCCTCCTCCCTTGCTCCTTTATATACGGGGGCAGGGGGGCATCCAAAGACACACAAGTTGAATTGTTCCAGCCGTGTGCGGTGCCCCCCTCCACAGAAACACACCTCGGTCATACCATCGCAGTGCTTAGGCGAAGCCCTGCGCCGGTAGATACATCATATCCGTCACCACGCCGTCGTGCTGACGAAACTCTCCCGTGAAGCTCAACTGGATCAAGAGCTCGTGGGACGTCATCAAGCTGAACGTGTGCTGAACGCGGAGGTGCCGTACGTTCGGTGCTTGATCGGTTGAATCGCGAAGAAGTTCGACTACATCAACCACGTCACTTGACGCTTCCGCTTCCGGTCTACGAGGGTACGTAGACACACTCTTCCCTCTCGTTGCTATGCATCTGATAGATAGATCTTGCGTGATCGTAGGAAAATTTTAAAATACTACGTTCCCCAACACCAGATTCAGGTTGAGGACGTGGCTCATGCACTATTCGCATGCAACAGAGCACATGAGGTTTGGAGATCGCTCGGACTATTTGAAATCATTGCACGTGCATCCATTCCTCATCGATCAGGGGCAGAGATCCTTGAGAATTTACTCTGCGAACCAGCTAATCAGGTGCAGTACATGGGTGTGATTCAATTACCAGAGATAATTGCAGCCGCCAGTTGGTATTTGTGGTGGCAGCGGCGCCAACTGTCGAAGAACGAGGAAGTCCAGACACCCGAGCGAACAGGCCCGGCAATTCACGCACTTACACTGAACTTTGTCCGAGCAAATGGAAAGCCTAGCCCTGCTGCACGCGTGAACAGATGGAGAAAACCATTGCTAGGCCAAGTAATTTTGAATGTCGATGCATCCTTTTCTGAAGAGGATCATACAGGTTCATGCGGTGCTGTTATCAGGGATCACCTGGGGGCGTTCGTAGGTGCTTCTACCGCTAAACTGGAACATGCAGCAGATATTGAATCAGCGGAAGCAGCGGCTCTAGCAGAGGGACTGAAATTAGGTGCAAATCTTGGCATTAATTCGCTCCTGGTGCAGATGGACAATTTAACCGTGGTGGAATCTCTAAACATGAACTCTGGTCATTCTATGGTAGCTGGCCCTTTACTTGATATTTGTCGTAGTCTTATGAAAGATTTCGGGAAGGTTTTAATCGAGCATTGTAATAGGGAATCTAATATGGTAGCGCATGTGCTAGCCCAACAGGCCGTGTTGATCCTCCTAATCTGTGGTTGGACACACCCCCTAGTTTTATTGCTAGATTTTTAGCGGACGATATAACTGTTATTTGAATTAATAAAGCTAGCCATAAAGGCCTTCCCGTCAAAAAAATAATAACAAATGTCCCATGGAAATGCTGGCCCTGTTAGCTAATCCAGGTACAAGTGCCTAACTAAAAACCAAACCCAAAGCACAAAGTTGGTCATGAGCCACCATAACTGCGATGATAGATTCGCTTACATATAACATAAGGCAGCAGTTGGTTAACCTCCATATTTTGTTGATTATGATGATTTATGAGAAAGGAAAAAAAATGCTATGATCGATGATTAGCAAGATGTCGAATATAAACACAACATAGGACGAAACTTTTGGAATAACATATCGCTGGATTGTACTCCCTCCATCCGAAAATACTTGTCATCAAAATGGACAAAAAAGAATGTATCTAGAACACTGAAAAAAATAGCGCGCTATAGCGCCGCTAATAGCACGCTATAGCGTGTAGAGAATTGACACGCTAAATTAATTTGTGTACAATGTCTCGCTAATAGCACGTTATAGCGCGCTATAGCACGCTAATAGCATATTTTCAGGGGCCGCGCTATTTTCTGTAGTGCGCTATTTTTTTATTCATTTTGATGACGAGTATTTACCTAAGAATAAATCTCAAAACAGCTCGAAGCAACTAACAAAACCTATCAGGCCATCCGATCTCATCATTTACCTAAGATAGCATAATACACAACAAGACGAGGAATCTCGTCGGACACATGAGCTCAACGGTACGACTTCTGGAAGCGGGCACGGGCACCACGGCCGCCGAACTTCTTGGGCTCGCAGCGGCGCGGGTCGGCGACGAGGAGCGTGCGGTCATAGCGGCCGAGGATCTCCTTCACCTCCTTCTTGGCCGCCTCGTCGACGTACTTCTGGTTGTAGGCGACGAGCGCCTTGGCAATGGCCTGCCGGATCGAGTAGACCTGGCTCACCTTGCCGCCGCCGCGGACGCTGATCCTGATGTCGATGCCCTTGAAGCGGGACTTCCCGGCGAGCAGGATCGGCTCCAGGGCCTTGAGGCGGAGCATCTCGGGGCGGATGAGGTCGATCGGCGCGCCGCTGACCTTGATCAGGCCGCGGCCGGGCTTGCAGTGGGCCACGGCGACGGCGGTCTTCTTCCTGCCGAAGCACTGGACGTTGCCCGGCGTCGGGCGTGAGAGGACGGCGGCTGTCATCGTTGCTAGGGTTCTGGCTCGCCGTTGAGAGAGATCGCGATTGTATATATAGCGTGGAGGCGTTAGGGCTTCCATTTCTATGGGACAAGGCTGAAGGGGTTTGGGCCGAGATGAATAACCAGTTGGACATTATGTGGGTGTATAATTCATTATGTGGGCCGAGGCGAATAAAAATACTGCACGAATCAAAACATTATAGTTCACTACGGGGAAAATGTTACTTATATCAGTCCTGCTTAATCTCAGTCGACTAAGACTTGGTTATGCCTCGGTCGACGTTATATTCGTCGGATCATATATTGAGATTCATGGATACATCAGTCATATATTGAGACTTTCTCTAAACTCACCATATACCATCACATGTTTTATTTTGAAATTTCGCATATTATATTTTGGATTATATTTTCTAAATTTAGCCCATTAAGTGCATTTCTAGACATTTGATGGATATATTTTAAATTTGAATTATAAGTGCATGAAAAAACTATCAAAATGGGTTTAAAAATCATATTTGTGTTCTCGAGTCTATGTTTACAACTCATCAAAGAGGAAAAAAAGAGAAATTTCCAACATTGGAGTGGCAAGACTCGACCTCAAACATTTATGTTGTTGGTTTCTTAATTCTACAAAAAATAATGTGCAATGTCATTTACAAACTATGCTCAATAGTCTTGGTAGATAGGATTGGAGAAGTCCAATTTGAACTTCTAGTTCTGAAACTAAACTATTGATCAAGGCGTGCAACGGGAAGGCCATGAAAAACCAAAACACATGGGTAAGAGTGCGACCTCAACGGCCTTTATTTAAGAGGGGGGGGGGGTACTTATTAACAAGTACCTGTCAGCGGATAGGGTCGTAGTCCTAGGGCTTTCAATTACTATTACCTGCGAGTTTTTTCGTTCAAAAGTGCACCACTTAGCAGGATTAATTATTAGAACTTGGGTCTCTTTGTTGGGAAGGACCCCAAATTCATCTTTACCGATTTCTTGATGCTCAGGTGGATCCTAGAAGTCTGGAAAACATGAAACATATCATGGTGTCATCATATGATCCCTAGAGCCTATCGTAAAAATTTGAGAAGGTTTCACAAGTTTTTTACATGAACTAATTAGAAACTAGACCATCTCCAAGAGAAAATCAAGTTTTCAAGATGGAACGGGTCAAGCCTGAAGGCAAAGCAATGACTACTTTGACGGTTTACCTTGATATGTGCATTTTGCATCACAATTTCAAATGATACAATACTCTACTTTTATGCCCTTTTCATTATCTGTGTGGTGATTTAACTATGGTTTATCTTATAATGTAGAGATTTTAGGAATAATTATCACAGAGGCATCTCTCGCAAAAATAAAATAAAATATCACAGAGGCTGTGAGAGGTGAAATTTGGATCATCGCGAAGAAAGTATCTTGAGAGAACTCTAGAAAAATAAAATAAAATTAGTTCTAGAAGTTTTGCACAAGGAGGCAGAACGGGACGGCGGGGTGCAAATGTGCCCCTGTAGGTGCTTGGGGCCCACAGGCCACCTCTCGTGACCCCCGGTTCATATATGGTCCCATTAAGAGAGATTCCACCGTATCAATTTTCCCTTATTTTTTCGCCTTCATTCAAAGAGGTCTTGAGTTCAAGATTCGGCTGGCGTAATTATATTGCAACCCATCTTCGGTTCATGTTTAGACCTGAGGGAGCCACACGTGAGGGAGAGTGTTGACGTATAACGTGTTGCCTAGGCTTTTCTATCAGATCATTCTTTTGGTTGCATTGACTAGAGCATGAACTTCTAAATGGTATCGGAGCCAAGAGATCTTGAGTTCAAGACCCTGCCAACGCAGTATTGAATAAAACGATTTTGCGGCCTACATCGATCCCACGTCTAAGAGCAACTGTAGCAGACCCCGCAAAACCACGACCTGCATAAGTGTTTTACGGGCTTACGAAAACGGATTATAAGGGTCGATTTTAGCTGCGGCCGAACAAAATTCATATAATCAGCCTGTAAAAAAGAATATTCTCTAAATATACCATCTTCTTCCTCACGCCCTTCCCATCTCGACCTACGTCCTCTCGGCGTGTGCGCGCCCTGCCTCCGTGATGGTCTCCTCGTGCGCCTCCGTGATGGTCTCCTCGTGCTCGCCAACGAGCACGACCGGGCCGGGGCCAGCAGCAGTAGACGGCCGTAGCGCGCGGGCAGAGGCCAAGGCCGCCGGGGAAGCGCGGGCGGCGGCCGAACTCTATTCGAATCCATTGAGCTACACGCACATCCATTGAGCTGCTAGCTAGCTAGCTGATCCATTCGAATCGATTCGGCTAGCTAGTTAGCTAGCTCCTCGACGAGAGAAGCGCAGCCCGGCGCGGCAGTCGATCGGCAGGCGCGGCGGACGGCCGGCGGACGGCTGGCGGGCGCGGCAGTGAGGGTCGGCGTTGCGGCTGGGGCGTGCGCCGACGGCCGGCGACAGGCGGATCGGAAGCGAGTCATGAAGTTTCCGCTGGCAGTTGGACTCCCACCAACGGTCTTTCACGTATACAGATCGTCCTCGGGTGGTCTCCGAAATCCTTATTTCCACGGGTTCGGCCGGGATGTTTGCGGTGCCTTTTAAAAAAAATTACGGGTTGGGGTGGTTTACGGTTGTATTCGGGTCGTTTTTTCGTCTAAAACTGTAAATTGGCGGTTATTTTGCAGTTTTGTGCATTTTGCGGGGTCTGCTAGAGTTGCTCTAAATACTAAAATAACATAGACGTGAGGGGGATTATTGAAACTCTCTCCATCAGTTCAGACTTTTGAATGGGTTGGCTAAAGCCACATATCAGTTTACCGCACAAAAGGGAAGTAAAAAATGTGAACAGGTGGGGGATTAATTGCCACGTCATCTTTCCAAGTTATAACGTGGAGACGGCCGGCTGGAAGATTCTGCACCACCATCACACCAACCATGGCCCTGCCGAATAGGTACGGCTACTGTTGACACCGTATTTCAAGCCGTATTATTGCTTCATAAAACCCTTTATTTTGTCTCAGATCACAGAGCTCCAACCTGCTCCAAACCAAGTGAATTATTCAAGAAATTATTGGTGCCATAGATCCGTTCAAACACAATAATGTAGTACTACTCGACTTCCGAAAGCAACTGCACTTGGAAAAGGTTCCACCAGTCTTATTTTTGCCATGTGACCAGAAGAAAACCGAGAGAGAACCTGCAGTCTCTTGCACTACTAGCTAGCTAGTGGAGTCGTGTCCGCTTACCTTGGCAATGGCGGCCAAGGGCGTACTCATCAGCATCCTGCTCGTCCTCCTACACACACCACCGTCTCTAGTGGCCGCCGACGACTTCTGCGACAACGTCAAGGCCGTGGCAGCCATCCTCTCCAAGAACGCCTCCGCCTCCCCGGTGCACTTCGCCAGCGCCACCTACGGCCAAGCCCCCGACGCGGTCTCCGCGCTCGCGCTCTGCGGCGGCGACATCCTCGACGGCTCCGCCTGCGCCGGCTGCATCACCAGCTGGTTCGCCAAGCAGGCGGTCAACCTAACGCAGTGCGCCAGGGCCGGCTCCAACTACCGGGACTGCATCGTCGCCTACGGCGGCGCCGCCGACAGCATCCTCGCGGCGCCCTCCAACGCCACGGGAGGGTCCGGCGACAACACGCCGCCCTTCGAGGACTGGAGCGTCAGGAACGTCACGGCCTCGGGCGCCGCCCCCCTCGTCGTCGGCCTCACCCGCGAGCTGCTGGCGGCGACTGCGGAGAAGGCGGCCGGCGTGTCCCCGAGCCGGTATGCCACCGGCGTCATGGACTTTCAGAGCGTGGCGACGTACCCGAGGGTGTACTCGCAGGCGCGGTGCACGCCGGACCTGCCCGCCGACGAGTGCTCGGCGTGCCTGCGCCGTCTCCTCGGCATGGTGAACTCCACCATGTCCCTGCGCATGGGTGGACAGATGGGCGTCACGCGCTGCTATTTCAGGTACGACGCGTTCCAGTTCTACTCTGGCCAGCCACTGCTAAGTCTGCCGGCGCCGGCGCCGGCGGCAGCGCCGAGTCTCAACAACAAACGCCGGAGTAAGTCGTCGGAGTAGGAGCAAATAAAATACTACTGTGAGTAATTAAGAGGCCCTTGGTCGCTAATTAACATTGTTGTTTACATGATAATGATATCAATCAGGGAGCATGTTATGGGTAATTCCCGTGGTTGTGGTTCCTCTTACTGCAGCTGCATTTCTCCTCTTCATCTGTTACTATCGTCGGAGAAAAGGTACGTACGTACGCCAATGATTCTCTTAGTGGAACAATGAAGATTAATTAGTGGTATGAGCATGTTATTTAATGCTAATGCTAATGCTAATGATGTTGCTCAAGCTAGGATCAAGATATGCAAGGAGGAAGGTGCAAGAGAAAAACTCCGAGTTCTCTTTGTTTGACTTTGCAGAGCTAGTGGAGGCTACAAGTAATTTCTCAGAGGAAAACAAGCTTGGAGAAGGTGGATTTGGCACTGTCTACAAGGTAAATTAATTAGTAGGATTTCTTGTATGAATATAGTTTCCAATATTATTAGTTTTTGCTTCCTATATACTCCCTCTGTCCCAAAATAAGTGACTCGACTTTGTACTAACTTTAGCTCAACTTAGTTAGTACAAAGTTGAGTCACTTATTTTGGGACGGAAGGGATACTATATATATTTTACTACTCAAATTTGAGGTCAAATTATGACCCAAAATACAAGAGAGACTAGTAAACCCGACGGAGGTAGTAATTTTACGAGAGAGACTAGTAAATAAGGGAGAGGATGATCTATTACCGTGTTCGTATGCTGCCAAGATCCTAACTTTTTAATAGATAATTCTTCCCAGGGCCAGCTTCCAGACGGGTTGGAGATAGCGGTTAAGAGACTTGCTTCACTTTCACGGCAGGGTTTCATAGAGTTTCAAAATGAACTCCAGCTCATAGCCAAACTCCAGCACATGAATTTGGTTAGGCTCTTGGGCTGTTGCTCTCAAGAGGAGGAGAAAATATTGGTCTATGAATACTTGCCCAACAAAAGCCTCGATTACTTCATCTTTGGTATGAATTTGCATTTCTTCTTTCAATTTACTTTAATTATTGTTTCGGAATGGCTAAATATTACACAACTCTTTTGTTTCTGTCAGCCCGCCCCGTGGGTATCAGCATATATTCCCTTGTCAGTTGTACTCTACAATTTATTCCCATTGTCTACGTGTGTTTGTATCATGTTATATTAATACATCTAATTGCTGCGTAGATGAGAATAAAAGAGCTTTACTGGATTGGTCGAAACTTGTAACAATAATTGAGGGAATAGCACATGGACTTCTTTACCTGCATAAGCACTCACGGTTGCTTGTTATACATCGAGATCTTAAACCGAGCAATATTCTCCTGGACAACGAAATGAATCCAAAAATTTCAGATTTCGGGCTAGCAAAAATATTCAGCTCAAATGATACCGAAGCAAACACTACAAGAAGAGTGGTTGGCACATAGTAAGTTTCTCACAAAAAAATCCAATTGAAATTATACATATTACAGTTTGACAAGAAAAGGTAGTCTTGACATGTATCATATACCATTTTAGTGGCTACATGGCCCCAGAGTATGCTTCGAAGGGCATCTTCTCTATTAAATCCGATGTCTTCAGCTTTGGTGTAATCATTTTGGAGATCCTTAGCGGAAAACAGAATTCTGGTCAGCAACAATGTGGAGAATTCATCAATCTGCTTGGACATGTGAGCTTATACACAATTTAAGCTTGTAAAATTGTACTACTTTTCATTTGCTACACAACCTAATTTGTGTAATGGAATTGCAAATAGGCATGGCAATTATGGGAACATGGAAAGTGGTTTGATCTCGTTGATTCATCATTTGTTCCCCATAGTCACTCGGCAAAGATGATGCGATGCATTAACATAGCATTGTTGTGTGTACAAGAGAATGCAGCGGATCGACCAACCATGGGAGATGTTGTTTCAATGCTAAGCAGTGAAACTATGATCTTGGATGAGCCTAAGCAGCCAGCATATATCAATGTAAGAGTTGGAAATGAAGATACCTCAACTGCTCCCGTGTCAGATAGTATTGAGGATGTGACAATATCTATCACAACTCCCAGATAGGTTTTTTCCTCGTGTTATGCTTTTAGTGTCATGTTGTAGTATTCACATAACATAAATTATGTATAATGCTTAAGTGTAAGTGTTGTTTCAAATGTGATATTGTGTAACCTAAAGAGTATAAAGAAGGTTTCCAAAATTAGGAGGAGTACATAATTAGATGTTTTTCCATACCTTTGATTCTCCTTTCCTTTTTAAATTTGCAATGGATGGTCCCAAATGTGGTTCGATTCTGTTATAAGCCGTTTTAGAAATAATGGTTGGATTTTTACGAAGAAATTGCATCTATTTAAACTGTATCTACCACAAAATCCAGGTAGATGGTGCCAAGGAGAGGAGGTGGCATCAAAACTAGCTCAATGGGCCCCCAACCCGTCATGTGTGGGGTGCCGACGTGGTAGCATTGGTGAAAACAGGTGGCCATTGATCTTATGTTGTAGGATTACATTATATAGTATACAAAAGAGGGTGTAGTCATGGTCATGTCGATCGAGTCATCGGGGTACAAGGGTATAGACAAATCTAGGTATCCCTTGGGATAATAGTGCAATTCATTTTTGTTCGTGTGAACATGTTCTCCTCCCTTGACCTAGACCGGCCTGGACAAACCGGCGCGACTTCTGGCCTTTTTTGCTCGTCCAAACAAGTTTGCTTCCCCTGACCCGGGCCAACCTAGTTTGAGTCGCAGGCTTCGTGTGAGCTGTTCGGGCTAGTGGAGGCATACCTGTTTGGACGCGGAGCAAGAATTACCGACGAGAAACCACAAGGTGGCATGCCACGTGTGCCTGACGATGTGGGCCCACATTTCAGATTGCTCCCAAAGTTTTAGAACAGGTAGAAGCTGACGATACATTAAGTAAATAAATGGAGTAAACTGGATGCGAAAATTGTAAATAGGGCTATTGCGCTATTCACATCAGTAGTGAAATTCGAAGGTGAAAATAGGGTTCACTCTACAAAGTAAACAAGGACAAATCAATCCTCAAATTCCCCAAAATTATGCTAACCCGTTCACCAAGATCCCGCGGCTCAGCTGGCCTTGGAGAGTTGGAGGGTGGAGGGTGGACTGGAGTACAGCAGTTTGGATAGTGATGATCAGACCACTTGTGCAGTAAAACGACGATGACCCAACAAAGACCCACCCAAGTCAGTCTTCTAGCCATGTAATCTAATTAAACAGTCCACCTGATGTTGTTGTCCTCTTCTTTTTTTTACATATAAACATATTATACTCATCGCTAGTTGGCCGCCCATGCATGTCATGAGGCAAATCAGTGGCAGCGCCGCAGTTTCCAGCGTGGCAACTTGTCAATTGGCATCTTCTTATCGTATACTTCCTCTGTAAACTAATATAAAAGCGTTTAGATCATTATTTTAGTATTCTAAACGCTCTTATATTAATTTATCGGAGGGAGTATAATTTATACTAGTACTTTGTTTATGTCCCTCAACGAAAAAATTGTACTTGTTTATGTAAGCTGGCTTTTCAAAAACTTTGCTGTCACTGATTTGCATGGTGGATCAACTTGCAAACGTTAGGTGAGGACTAGATAAGCTTGCCATGTTGCCATACGTTATTGCGTGCGTGCGTGCGTGCATGTATGGAGCAAGAAAGAATGGGTCGTCGTCCCGGCCAAACCTAGACTATAGTTGACCGGCTTCCAACGCTAAACGTATCGACTTCAGTCTTACATCCTGAGAAATTAGGCTTCAATATGCTTGTGCGATCTGAATCAACTTCTCTTCTTCTGCAACAAAGCATGGGGCTTTTGAAAGCAGCGGCAAAACAGATCGACTGCATACACTTTCTTCACATTCTTCCCAGTAATAATGCACTGAATTTCCACGGCCACCTGAAAGCAACATTTCTTTTCAAACACCCGTGCAGAACATGCATGGTTATTAGTTATTCACAATTATATCGGACAAAGACAAACCAGGAAATATATATATATACTCCCTCCGTCCCATAATATAAAAAGCGTTTTGTGCATTACACTAGTGTAGTGCATAAAATGCCTTTATATTATGGGACGGAGGAAGTAGATAATTAGGGCTGATTTGTTGCAACGCTTCGTTGACTGTGCGAGAAAGACCGGCCGGCAGATAAATAATCACGCACACTTCCTCTGCATTTTCCAAGTGAAATATAAGCCACCACAAACGAAGACAATTAGTCAGGTAGTAGGCCTTGGTGTTGGGTCCTCTCACTCCCAGGCAGGCACACGCACGGCCGGTTAGCACCATGGTGGCCGTGCTGCTCCTCCTCCTCCTCATGCCGGCGCCGGCGACGGCAATCGGGATCACCTGCGGCAGCGGCCGCAACCACACGGCCAACAGCACCTTCCAGTCCAGCCTCGCCGCGCTGGCCGCCACCCTCCCCGCCAACGCCTCCTCCTCCCCGCAGCTCTTCGCCACCGCCACGGCCGGCGCGGTGCGCGCGCTCGCGCTCTGCCGCCGCGACACCGCCAACGCCACCGCGTGCACGGACTGCCTCGCCTCCTCCTTCAAGTACGCGCAGAAGATGTGCCCGGGCCGCAAGACCGGCGCCACCGTCTACTACGACTACGACGAGGTGAACGCCCTGCAGCCCGGCTGCATCCTCGGCTTCTCGGGCGACGCCGGCTTCCTCGGCCCGGCATCGAGCGTCACCGGGAACGCCACCTTCTTCCAGTACTGGAACCCGGTGAGCCTCCCCGGCAACGGCCGCGTCGTCGCCGCCGCCGTCCGCGAGCTCCTCAACGAGACGGCGCGCGACGCTGCCGCCGCGCCGAGGGGGTTCGCCACGGCGTTCATGGACTCCATTGGCGGCGCCGCCCCGACGCTCTACTCCCTGGCGCAATGCACGCCGGACCTGTCCGCCCGCGACTGCCTGGTGTGCCTCCGGCGGCTCGTCGGCACGGTCAACGCCACCAACTCCGTGCGCATGGGAGGACGCATCTTCGTGCTCCGCTGCAACATCAGGTTCGAGGCCTTTATGTTCTACGGCGACAAAAACATGCGGCGGATTCCGTTTTCATCTCCATTATCCATGGCTCCGGCACCGGCGCCGGCCCCCACAGGCAAGATATATATGCAAACAATTCAAATATATATGCAGATGATCCATCCATCAAACGTACTCTTGATGTTATTATGAATTACTTATGCTAATTATTTCGTCCATGGATGTTTAATTATGAAGGACATGGAATGAGACCTTGGGTAATATCCTTATCGGTAGCTGCTACTGTAACACTGGTTGCTCTCTGCTGCTTCATCGTTTATTGTTGTCGGCTTAGAAAAAGGCACACAAAAAAAGGTGGGTAAATTAGCTACTCCCTCCGTTCGGAATTACTTGTCGCAGAAATGGATGTATCTAGTTGATTACTAAAATGCTCAACATAAATATGAAGTCATAGTTACAGAGATCGGTCGATATTGATAGTGCAAGTTCACAATTTTCAGGTAAATTGAAGTTACAGGAAAAAAGTAGTCACCAGTTTCAAGGAGATGAACTAATTTGGGAAATGGAAGCAGAGTTGTCTGAATTTTCAGTATACGAGTTTCATCAGATATTAGAGGCTACAAGTAACTTCTCCGAGGAAAACAAACTTGGCGAAGGTGGATTTGGCCCGGTTTATAAGGTAAATATATAACACCATGCATTATGTACTCACCAGGCAATACAAAATGACCACCAATACAAAACGACTAAGAGGAGGAATATTGATCCGAGGTGGTGTAAATGTACTTTTACTTGGCCCTAGGGAAACATGAATTAATTTGTACATCATAAAACAACCCTGATTAATTGTTCCATATTGATTTTTCCCAGGGCCACTTTCCTGAGGGAATAGAGATAGCAGTTAAGAGACTTGATTCCGATTCAGATCAAGGTTTCATAGAGTTCAAAAATGAAGTTGAGCTCATAGCCAAACTTCAACACAGAAATTTGGTTAGGCTCATGGGATGTTGCTCTCAAGGAGAGGAGAAAGTACTGGTCTATGAGTACTTGCCAAACAAAAGCTTGGACTTCTTCATCTTTGGTAAATATATATTTGCATTTTCAGACTAAAATGATGTTTTAGATATTTTTTTCGCTTCGCACTAACATTTAATTCACATGCAGATGAAGAAAGAAAAGTTCTACTAGATTGGGAGAAACGTCTCGCAATAATTGTAGGAATAGCAGAAGGACTTCTTTACCTACATAAGCACTCTAGATTGCGCGTTATACATCGGGATCTTAAACCAAGCAACATTCTTTTGGATAGCACAATGAATGCTAAAATTTCGGATTTTGGACTAGCAAAAATATTTAGCTCAAATAACAATGAAGGGAATAAAACGAGAAAGGTGGTTGGTACATAGTAAGTTTCCTCTGAATTGCTCCACATATGATTTTTTTTTATTATAACTCAATCGTATAGTAATTGGACATACATTGTTGCTTTATTTTAGTGGCTACATGGCACCTGAGTATGCTTCCCATGGCCTCTTCTCTGTCAAATCGGATGTATTCAGCTTTGGTGTTTTAGTTCTCGAGATCATCAGCGGGAAAAAGAATTCCCACGAGTGTGGAGCTTTCATCAACCTCATTGGATATGTGAGTGCAAATTTACACATCCACATAACAAGATAATATTATTTGTTTATTATGTTTCCTACCTAATTATTTGATGAAATTTAAAATAGGCTTGGCAATTATTTGAAGAGGAAAGATGGGCTGAACTCGTTGATGCGGCTTTGATTACCAACGGTCATTCGTCAGAAATGATGAGGTCCATTAACATTGCATTGTTGTGTGTACAAGAAGATGCAATTGATCGACCGACCATGTTGGATGTTGTTGCAATGCTAAGCAGCAAGACTATGATCCTAAATAAGCCTAAGCACCCAGCATATTACAGTATAAGTGTAGGCAACAAAGAAGCATCCGCTGCTGCTAAGTCTTGTAGTTTTAATGATGTGACTATATCTACAATAACTCCTAGATAGTTTATCTTCGTATCAGTGTTTTTTTTTTTACTTTGATGTCGTATAGTGTGTAAGTTCTTTGAATTATATGTAGTGCATAAGTTCTTATTTGTATCTTAATTGTAATGTATTTTGGTGGCTATGGATGTCTTAGTCAAAGCCATGTTTCTTTTACCGATTCTGAAATGACAGTGTGTACACTTTGATGGCAATGGATGTTTTAGTGGTTATTAGTCTTTCAAAACAATGTGGCTAATGGATCCATGGAGCCATGATATTGAGAAATTATCAAAACAAAGTGAGTCAACTCTAGTCTAGGTTGGGGACGACCCATTCTTGCCCCATGCAATGCACCCGTGGCAATAATGCCTTGCAACAAGACAAGCTTATCTGGTCCTCACCTAACGTTGCAAGTTGATGCAACATGCACTGCATCCACGCACGGTGGCAGCCAAGTTTTTCAAAAGCTGCTTACATAAACAAGTATAGTACAATATAAATTAAATACGGTAATATACCAATTGACAAGTGGACATGCTGGAACTGCCGTACGACCACTGATTTGCTTCATAACATGCATGGCCGGCCAACTAGTGATGAGTAGTGCATCAAAATTTGGAAAGGTTCATCAATGTGAAAAAAAGTGCACCGAATTCGAAAAAGTTTATTCGTTTTTTTCTAAAGAAAGAAAGGAACAGAGATGAAGTAAAACCAGGAAGGAAAGAAAAAACAAAACAAAAAATTGGTCTAGAAAAATTCAGCAAAGAATAAAAAACCCGGCTGGGGAAAGTATAATAAAAGAAAGAAAAGATATTATCACAACATGTGGTCCGTCTAGTTGGTTAGTGCGAGTTACAATTAAGGCGGAGGTCACGAGTTTGAGTCACTCCCGCGCACCATTTAAACCAGAAAAAAATGAGAATGGGCCGACCGAGTGCGAGGCGAGGGGTGTGCGCTAGTTTTCTAAATGGCCTATAATCGGCGCCTGAAGCGCTAAATAGGAGTTGGCACCGACGCCGACGGTAGCTGTTCCTGGTCGCACATATATACCTGTGATTAGGATCCAGCCATCCAGGATCAACCATGTTCTGGAGCCCACAGTCAACAGAGATCACTAGGTTCATGGTGCATACACGAGGGTGACGAGCACGGTTCAGTTGATTTCTTTTGGTGCGTAGAGGTTTAAGGTGCGTGTTGCATGGCAACACACCTTTTCCTTTTCCAAAGCATATTGCTCAGATCACCGACAGAGCATCCTTTCAGTTCCTACAAGAAAGGAATCCTTTTGCCTACTCTTGCTCTCCTTCCAAGCAATGCATAAAATCGACAGCATCTCAATATACAGAGGCGATTAAGGACCTGTTCGGGAAACCACCAGCTCCACCAAATCCAAAAATCCAGGGAGTACCTGTTTCCTCGCTCCAGCCTTTTGAACTGCGGCTCCGGCTGCTCCGGAGCGGAGTCACGGAGCGGGAGGGAATCCGAACAGGGCCTAAGTCCTTCAGCTAGCTCCTACAAAAAGGAGTTTATGCCCTTGCTCTTCTTCTAAGGAACGTACAAACAAAAGTACAATACCTCGAGGTCATCTTCTTCTGTCAGCTCCAAGGAGAAGATATGATAGAGATGCAAGCAATCGAAGAAGACAGCTATCCCATTCGAATTAAGGTATGCGTCAATGTTATATATTTATTTATCTCGGGTTTTTTTATAAGCAAAAGAGAGGCATCTCCCCCTCTGAATTCCGTTTACAGAAATCGCACGTTCCGTAATTGGACTCTTTCTGCTTTGAGAAAAAAAAAATTGGACTCCTAGCCCTCATGCGCTTCTCTGCTAGGTACTCCCTCCGTTCGGAATTACTTGTCGCAGAAATGGATGTATCTAGACGTATTTTAGTTCTAGATACATCCATTTCCGAGACAAGTAATTCCGAACGGAGGGAGTACTAGATAAGTTAATCATGTGTGCCATTTCTTTTAGTAATGCTTCCAAGGACAAGATGTACTAGGCTCTATCAGACATAGCATATGTCCTTTTGGAAGCACTCATCTGTTGCTAAAACACAGGTAGCTAAAACGTAAAGAGCGTAAACGATCTTTTAAAAAATAGCCGAAGGATAGGATCGTCTTGGAAACTCTTCTCGAAACCTGGATTGGATGAGAGCTGATTGGAACTAAGTTTTATTCCCTTCCATCGATCTTATACTTATATAAGCTCGTTTGATTTGTAAGTTAGTTTTTCATCTCTTCTTTGTGAACAATGATGGACCGCAGTACCTCACTACATAGCAGCGCCGCATGCAAATATGCCGTTGCAGCGGCCAACCTCCAATCTCTCTCACGCATGCAAAGTATACCATCATCAGATTCGCTCAAAAAGCTTAAAACTAAAGAATTTTTATCTATCAAACTATTTATCCGATTGACGATCCGATTACAACGTAGGTTTTCTCACAATGAGATCTTTAAAATAGATCTCATGTTGGTATGTTCCTATATGTTTTGTTTTGCTAGTACTTGCCAGATTACTATCACTTACCTGTCAGGTTATTAGTCACTTGGTTGCCACATAAATTAAATTGGTTGCCGGGTTATTGAACATCAATATACATTAGTGGAAAACTTGCTTCATGCTACTTGTATGAGTTGATGCGGAAATTCAGTTCAGCTCTCCAGAACATGTGCTCGTGCGCGCAAAATAATATGATATTTTCAAATGTCCAAAAATTCAGAAAACATTATATGTGTTCATAATCACAAGCTAATACTACCGGCAATTTTTTAGGTGAAAAGCAAAAGCATTTTGGTCTGCAAAAAAAAAAGATGAATGGCAAATGTTCCCTCCAAAGGTAACACCCAATTTTGATTTTTTTTTCCCACCGACAAAACACTGCTGCTCCGTTTCGCATAAAATTGTCAAGCATGCTTGCGACACTGAAATGAACATCTACAGGAAGAAAAATCAGAATTTTTATTTTTTTGCTATTTATTTTGGGTTTACTGTTTACTCGGGAGCAAATGTACCCGGGAGCCATAACGTCCCTTCCGAGTTGATGCTGATTTTTTAGTTGGTGCTAACATTTGAATACTTTCTCACTAAATTCACATCATAATATAGTGTTTACAACATACAAAAGAATTACCGCACCTGAGATCTTGTTTAAAGCCCTCGTCGACAAGGAGTCATGGGGTGGAGACAGATCACAAATCGGGTAAATGGTATGTTAGATAAATTATTTTAATTTTTCCGCTTTAGCAAATTAATGCGATGACATCACATGATGTGGGAGATTCCTGCATGCATGGGCATGCTCTCTCTGCTGGAGGGAAATCTCACTGAGAAGCTTCTGCATAGGAGTGTATGCATGCACGCGTGTGTAAAACAGAATTTGACAATAATAATTGTTTGGGAATCATCTCGCAAAAAAATTTGTGAATCATCAATATCATCTCCAAGAAATTCTTTGTCACCGGTGCCAAACACCCTTTCATCACCTCCTTGCAGCACCATTACTTGGGGGTAAACTCAATACAGGGAAATGTACTAAGCATCAAAAGAATTACCGTACGAGTAGATCCAATCTCGCACCCAGGATCACTATGCCTTGAATATCAGCAAAGGCAAACTGGAGGGTGCTTTGTGTATTCTAGGGTGTTGTTGGCCACCCAACAACATAGGTTTGCAGGCAAGCATCAATTTCGCTCAAGTGGATGACCTTAAGGTTTATCGAACTAGTAGGAGCTTGAGCATCAACAAATTATTAGTACCCCACACACAATTACAATACTTGTCTTGGTCCCCAACAAAACCAGTGAGATTGACACTCTCACTAGCCTTGCTAGTTACAAACATTAATGCAACTTGTGATTTGAAGTGATTATTATATCGAAAGAAATAAAAGTTCAGATTTACAACAAGAACTAAAGTGTGTTGATCGAGGTTGAAAGCAATAGGTATTAATGGGTCGGGATCTATAGTTTCACTAATGGAATCTATCCATAAAAGATAACATGGCATGGTGAACAAATTACAATTGTGTACCTACTAAATTGCATTTTTTTTATGATTATGATTATACATGACATAATTGCATCAGATCGCTATCCTCTATAGACCATTAATCCAGCTACAACTATAGATAATACTTCATCCTAAGACTGCTATCCAGCATGCATCTCAAAGTATTGAGTAAACAGACTATTGCATTAAGTATGATGACATGATGTTGATTATATATTGTCTTCACCCTACGTTCATCACCTAGACAATTACGCAACCATCTTTTTATCCTTGACAACAACACAATAGAAGTGTTTTCCACTTCTATCAATGAGGTAGCTTACTTTCAAGATCGAACCCAGCAAACATACACAACTTTGTCTTAAAGATTGTTCATCTAAACATGGCCAGTGCTAGATAATAAATCAGAGCGCATAAATGTATATAATTATGAAGAAAAAATCTCATATGAATGAACAAAACATATATAGACCTGAGCATGAAGTGATAATTCTTCTCAATGGAACAAGCACACCGTAAATTACATCAGATGGATCACAATCATGTAGGGCGGCTCATGTGATCATTGTATTGAAGAACAAGGAAGAGATTTCCATGTAGATACTGTAATGGACACATACTCCAAAGTGGACTACTAACACATGGCCATGGTGGCAGTAAGGTTGATGCAGATGGTCGCGATGAGGAATTCCCCCTCCTGCACTATACTGAAAAAGGCCTCCAAATTGAATACGGCAGAAGAGAGATGTGGTGGTGGAAAAATCCTCGAAAAATATGGCAGTAGGTTTTGAGACAATGTAAAGCCAGGAGCGCCCGGAGGCGGTGCCTGTGGGGCCCATGTGGCCCTAGCTCATGGCATAGCCGCGAGCTGGGGCGCATGTGGGCCCCACACACAACGTTTTTTTGCCCCTCCGGTGTTTTCTAGAATGTTCTCGTGCTGGAACTTCATGACATATCCTCCCTCCAAATTATTTTCATCGCCGAAAATTTAATTTCATGAGAAGTCCAAAAAAACAAGAACTAGCTCTAGGCATTGAGTTCATAGGTTAGTCCAGAAAAATAATGAAAATTGATGCCGAAAATTTGCAATAATGATATAATTATAACATGAAATGGGAAAACACTATAGATATGTCTAGGATGTATCAGAGTGCTACATCCACAAGAACTGTTGAGCCAATAGTAGCTGAATCACCAGACATGGAAGTCGAGGGCTCCTGACAAAGCAGCTTCTCCGAGTTTGGGGGCCAGCTATCTCAATCGCTGCAAGAAGTGCAACAACTGAGACCCAAGAACAAATCGTCGGATGAGGGGAACAAGCAACATGTGGCAGCTCTGGTTGGCATCCATCACTCGCACACGGGCTGAGATCATCACGGGCCAGCTAGTTTACCCATATCAAATGGGACTATTGTAGGGGAGACATGTTGTTTTGGGAATGTTGTGTACAACCGCTGATATTCTATGTTGAATCAGTACGAGCATATCCTGTAGATCCCTATCATATAATTTCAAATCGCATCCCCTCTCCCCAAAACTCCTTTTTTAGGCGATTAAACTTTTCTTCATCTAGAAGATCCCCTGAAACTTAAGGCTAAAGTTATGTCGGCAACTAAATGAGCTAGTGTTAGGAGCCGTTGGATCACAATAGTTGGAAATGCAACATGGATGATGTTGCGGTCACCCATTGCAACATGGGTGATGTTGTAGTCATCCATTGCAATATGGATGATAACATTTCAGTTCCCATTCCTAGATGGATGATGTTGCAATTGCCTTGCCGCCATCGTTCGAGTCAACGGCATTGCAGTGCAGCCTTGCAACAATGAAAATGTTGCAGTCCTCGCCACTGCAACATCAACCCTGTTGTAGTTGCAAATAACGACACTATTTTTTTGACAACTTTCCTTTCAAGCGTTGGTATGTTGCATACTAGTCGTCACTTCCCTCGCAAATTTCTGGCCTACAGCGCCAACATGTTGTTGTTGCTCCCTCGGTGCTGACCTGTAGCACCCGGTCGGATTGCAATAGCAAGCACCGGCTTTCAACAATTGCAAGAGTAGGTTGAAAAAGGCGGTAACTGTAAGCGAGTTGGTTGGCCTTCACCTAGTGGCTAGACGGCGCTTAAGCGCCCTAGGCACGTCCTAGGCAGTAATATAGTTTTTTCTATCTAGGTGTATTTGTGGTAGTATACGTGTATCAATATTAAATTAGGGAAAATAAATAAGTTAAATACCACCTAAACCCATTGGAATATGGTCTGTTCGGTCTATTAGTGCAATATGGCATGCTCCCTTTGGTAGACAATTGTGTGCTTGTGCTGCCTAGACTTTCACTTATGCCCTAGGCTAGGCATGTGGCCATCCCATAGAACCTAATCACGGCTAAGCGCCTCCTAGGCACTACCTTCTCCAAGAGACTCACATGTCACCGTTGTGATCACTGGCTTCTAGCACTCTTCCCATACAGCTCCGGCAAACCGCCCGGCATCTCCGACGACATTGAAGCAACATGTGCCTAATTCTTGCACCTTTGTCTCAGTTGCAGCACATGGTGGTTTGCAGCATTGGAGCGTAGGTGGTGGCATTGCTTTTTGTGAAAAGGGCATAGTGGCTGAGATATAGAAAATGGGATCGACTCAGCTTCTCGGGAAAGATGATGCGTGATTTCTTCGAGATAAGGATAAGGACAATTTTTTAAAAGGAAACATGGGCTAGGGCAGGTGGGAGAATGGCACCTGGTACATGTGTCTGTCACATGATGGGACCAATTGTTAATGTCGTATCAGCCGGCTCGCTTGAAGGGTTTCCCAAAACATAAACCCCCCTAAAAACAATTATTCACCAAGTCGTATAGATGTTCGATGAAAATATTTAAACAAATTCATCGTATTTCAAATAAAACATAAACCAATAAAATGTACCACATCATAATTCAACTACTAGCAAAAATAAATTTCATCAAATCCATGAAACAACTAAGTATATCCATAAGTTTGTCAAAAGGCACCGAATGGAGAAGTTAATTCCAAAACACTACAAATGCCATGGTGGACCAAAAGTTATCGTACTTCACTTGAGCCTCACACACTCGAACCATCATTGCTGGCACCAACATTGTGGTCGCCGCAATCGTTGTCGCCGCTGTCACCACCAAACTTTTCCAAAATGTCCCTGATGTCTACGAGACAACTTTATTCTTTTAGACTCGGTTGAGCCTCCATGGATGACCTAAGGTTTATCACAGAGTTTTGTAGGACAGTAGCAAATTTTCCTCAAGTGGATAACCTAAGGTTTATCAATCCATGGGAGGTGTAGATGAAGATGGTCTCTCTCAAACAAACCTAGAACCAAATACAAGAAATCTTTTGTATCCCCAACACACCCAATACAATGGTAAATAGTATAGGAGCACTAGTTCAGCGAAGAGATGGTGATACAAGTGTAGTATGGATAATAGATATAAGTTTTTATAATCTTAAATTATAAAAATAGCAAGGAAGGAAGTAACAAAAGTGAGCACAAATAGTATTGCAATACTTAGAAACAAGGCCTAGGGTTCTTACTTTCACTAGTGCAATCTCTTGACAATGCTAACATAATTGAATCATATAACCATCCCTCAACGTGCAACAAAGAATCACCCCAAAGATCTTATCAATAGGAGAGAACATAAGATAAAATTTTTTGTATGTAGCGAAGCACCTCAAATTTATTTTTCCGATCAATTTATTGAGCCATCCTTATACGTGTCAAAAAACAACCCTAGAGTCCGTACTACGATAAAACCATATGATACACATCAATCAACTCTAATGTCACATGAATACTTCAAATTCGGCACAAGTATTTGTGAGTCAATTATTCGATATGCATCAAACAATTTCAGATTCATAATGTTTAATCCAACACAAAGAACCTCAAAGAGTACCTCCCAAAGTTCCTATTGGAGAAAGTAGGATGAAAATGTGTAACAACCTACATGCCTAGATTACCCCAATGTCACACGGGAATCCGCGAGTTGATTACCAAAACATACATCCAGTGACTCAATAGAATACCCCATTGTCACCACAAGTATCCACATGCAAGACATACATCAAGTGATCTCAAATAAAATTCAATCTGATAATAGTGAAACTTCAAAGGGAAAGATTCAACTCATCACAACAAAGATAGAGAGGGAAGAACACCATATGATCCAACTATATTAACCAAGGTCATGGTACATCAAGATCGTGCCAAATCAAGAACACGAGGAAGACAGAGAGAGAGAGATCAAACACATAGCTATTGGTACATACCCTCGGCCCTGGGGGGTGAACTACTCCTTCCTCGTCATGGAGACTAACAGGATGATGAAGATGGCATGTGGTGATGGTTTCCCCCTCCTGCAAGGTGCCGAAATAGGGCTCCAATTGAGATCGCTTCGGGAGAAAGGCTTGCAGCGGCGGAAAACTCATGTATATTAACTTTTGGGGGTTTCTGTATTTATAGGATCTTTCAACGTTGGAATCATGAGCTCACACGGACCTTTGCTCCTCCTTCCCCAATGCAAGCTTTTAGTCGCCAATGTCAATATACTTTTTATTTTTTTCCTTGGCCTCTAATGTAAGACTTTGCACCTGGAGTTCAATTTTTTTCTGCCACTTGCACCTTTCTCTCCTTGGCTCCCACCTTTGCCTTCCACTTCTCCTCCTCCATCATATTAATCTCATAGAAACACGCCATCTGCTCCTTTTCCCAGTTGGTTGCCAACTCCCTCTTTACCTTTGCCATCACAATCAACTCCTCTTTACATGATCCAACACCACAATTATTCTTGGCTAGCTTTGCATCTTTTTCTCCATCCGAAGGAATTCGAGGAATGGATGGATTCCCTACCAACTGATCATCATCAGCATTGGCATTGAGACTTTGCTACCAACCACCGCCTTTGGTGTTGTTCCTTTCCTTGTAAAACATGAATGATGGGATCACCCTCATGCTTGGGGATTCCACTTGGAAGCGCATGGTTGACTTGCTCAACACATTTGAACCACCAGTTGCATTGGTCTTGCATCACACTCCAATGACGAGGAAGAGACAAAATTGTAATGTTGGAGGGAATGGGCACATGGCTATTGTACAATATGCATGGTTGTTATGGGTAAGGTTTCTCATTCCAGCATTCTTATGTCTAGTTTTGTTTGGACATGGGCTTAGATGTGGTGGTTTATTGGTCCACTGCTTTACCTTTATCATCCTTAGAAGGAGCATTAAAAAGACATATCAATAAACCCGGATTAGGAGTGGCTGGGCCAAGGGGTGGCCGAGTAGTGGGAGTGGAGCAAGCGGTGACAACTGCCAGCAACCGGGAGCTCCCAACCCATCGTATCCTTTTTGTCCGAGGGTTCTCTCCTAAGTGGCCCAATTGACTACATGTAATTCTCTCGACTAGACACACTGTATTTCTTCTTAATGGAATCCTTGGAGATTAACCAGACATAAGAGCGGCCTTCTCCAGAGAGATTCCCTTTCCCCCTATCCTTTCATATTTGTAGCATATGTGCTTCAATGTCCTATTTATCAAGAATGGTCATCAATCCCTCTTTGTTTCCTATTGTTAATGACTTACCTTGCCTTGTTCTGCAATATGCAGATGGGGCTTTGATTATTTGTAGGACAAATGACTGGGTTATTCGTATTCTCAGATGTGTGCCTGAGAATTTCGTCCTTGCTAGGCTCTCCATCAGTATCGCTAGGTCTATCTCTGTCCCTACAAACGTTTTTTGGGTGATGCCAACTCTCTTTCGATCATTCTAGGATGTACTTGCCTCTCTCGCTTACCAAGCATCCCTTGTAAGCCTTCACTCCTCTCATTTGAAAAATAAACAAATAACTTTGGTGCGCCCCCTCCCCTTCAGAGGTAGGCTAGTTTCTGGAGTGTTGACCCGGGTGGTGATCCGTCGGAGGGGTGGCGAACTAGGTGACAACTCAACATGGCCATCGTTTCAGGAGTGTATCGGTGATCATGGACTGGGGATGTTCTGGGAGGCCACTAAATAGACTACCGGGATGGCATTCAGACATGGTTCTATCTAAATATCTGAAAATAAAAGAGCATGTAAATGAGATTGGAGGAAGTTTCTTATGTAGAAAATTGGACCAGGGTTCGTAGGTTCGCTAGTAGCATCTCTCCTAACGGCGGTGACACATAAATATAAGCATGTGAATCTGTGAAGATAAATCAAATATTCATGTCAATATCATCATAGGTTGAAATCATATTGTATAGGCAATACATTGATAAATCCAAAAGACCAATCACCATTGTATCTAATGGTGTCTGGAATCCTTGAGAATTGACCTCAAGTATTAAGTTCATAAAACAGAGCATTCCATTGAGAATGATGTCATGTTGTTCAAGACATAATCACTTTCGGCATCATGCAATCATTTTACCCTTAGGAGTCAACCATTTCTAAGTATTTCTTGCCTTAGTGTGAATGAAAGTAATTCAGAAATAGGGACTTGCCCATGTAACGCATACCCTTCCCTCTGTACAGACCAAAGACTTAGTAATCGAAGATCAACATACATCTACAAATTATTCAATCAAATATCATGATCTAGTCATAAAGTAATTATTTAGCACAAAGCAATAAGATTCACAACAAGAATTACGCGTGGTATAGATCACAATCATGTACGTAGGGCAGCCCATGTAACCATTGTATTACTAAAGGGCCACTACTTGGATCCGTATATGGTCGTTACTCACAACTGTGGAAGCCATAGAGTGTTTGGTTACTGGGTCTGCCCGGTGGGAGATGTAGCTTGGGATATCTACAACCGGTTTGGATGGCGGTCCAATAATAGTATAGGGTTTTAGTCATCTTGTTCAATTTTCACCGGTTGTGGCATATTAATTTTTTTATTTTTTTCCAGCTCTGAACGAGCTTGTTCTCGAACAGAGACTTTTGGATCACTTTGCTTAATAAAGGGTTGCATGCATCACTCTGATGCATAGGCCGGGGTAATCCCCCTCTTCGAAAAAAAATGTAACCTCTGTATTGAAGCATAGAGAGTGATGGCTACATAGCTATGGGTAGAAACATGTAGTCCACGAGGTTGAGTACTCACACCTCATCGGGGATCTGTGGAGGATGAATCGTCGGTGAAGTTGGCAGCGAATTGCTGATCTGATAGAATATCAACGCATGGATGTAGATGAGTCTGGCCTCATATCACAAAGTAGCGGCGGGAAAAATGGTAAGATAATTTGATGAAGGGTAGTCAGGGGCATGAGGCCCAAAGAACAAGGGTGCTTGTTTGCCCCACGAGCCCTAGGCGCATGTTCTAGTCCAACAAAATATCTTAAATAGTGGGTTATGCATGCTACTAAAATTGTTAGATAATTTAGTGGCATCACGGCCAGAAGCTATGAAAAGTTATAGCAAAGCCAAGCCCCAGGTGGGGTTTTCCTTAAATCATGAAAAATGAAAAAAAAAATAGTATAATTATGCATCATATATGAGATATACTTGACACACGCATGTTCAAACATAAAAAACCCAGAATCGATCAGGTATCCTAAATCAATAACCAATCTTTTCATCAATGCATCATAGGTATCAAAAGATAAGAAAGAAGAATATGGAAGATGGGTGACCGTGGAACTCACTTGCCTCTCTCCTCTGATTGTAGAGGCTTTGGGGCGCAAAATGACTCGAAATTTAGCGATATATATAGGAGGAGTTAGCAAGCTATTAGCATCATTATCAGTTTGGCGTTAAAAGCGCCTAGCTTTAGCTGGAGGGCTCAATAAAAATGATAACAAATAAGCATGATATTAGGAAGAAGTATAGATATTTTATGATGTATCAGGTAGGAGGATGAATATGCATCGTAAGAACTGCTTCCCTTCTGACAAAATGCAAGTGGTTCCTGAATGTTGAAGACGGGAATCACCTCTTTGCTTGGTATGGCATATCTACGAACGTCTAGCATGTAATTGGCCACGTCGATTGGCCTGCAACCGTCATCACCCACCTTTTTTCGAAAAAGAGGATGACCCCGGCCTATGCATCTGGGAGATGCATGTAGCTACTTTATTAATTTATACACAAAGATCTTACAAAATAATACATCAGTATGTCTGAAACCGTCATGTTGGCAACATCTGTCGCTACTCCTCCATAAATGAAGGAGTGCAGAAAGTGTAAGCCGAACACCCAGACCTCTCACCTAAGCCTAACATCTAAAGCCGGAGGCCCCAACCTAGCCATACACCAGGTCTGGGGCACAAACTGGTCCGACGCACCCTCATAGGTCGTCGCCACCGTCTTCCATCGATCCATCTTCAGAGCAGATACTGACGCATCGACCTTGCCAGGCCTGCTATCGACGCCACCACGGCGCCAAACAAGACCTCTTCCCTACGCATGTCCTTCATCACAAATCCGTCGTCGAGGCCATGTCACGCCACGCTGCCGAGACTCCACTTCATCAATGTGTCACATGGAACGCCGCTCCATTGCAGATATTGTCCACTGGTCCCTCGAGCCTATGCATACATCCAAGAATGATGCCCCCAAGAGGGATATGGCACAAGAGCGCTGCCGACATCTGATCGAGCGATCTAGGGTTTCCCACGAAGGTGGCAGATAGGGGTCTAGAGCTTCTCCACGTTGATGCCTTCGGGAATGGGACGACGCAGAAAACACCACCATCGCCGGCCTTGGCAACGAGCCAAGAGTAGGGTTTTCACCCGGATCGGATCGAGGAACGTCCATTCAGCCATGTGTGCACGGGACCGTCATCGATCACCGGTGTCGCGCACTGAGCGGGCCGCATCGGCGAAACCATTTCTGACGAGAGGCCAGGCCACACGTATAGTCGATTTATCCACCAGGCTCTCTATGCCATCTCCGCTAATCCGATATCCGACCGGCCGCAGAGTCACCCGCCGCCGCCACGAGGCAGGGCCGGCCGCCCGCGCCGCACGTCCCGACCAGCCGCGCCTCCACACGCCGGGGGCTCCGCCCCACCCCAAGCCGCGGGAGAGAAGGAAAGACCCCTGCCACCGCCAACTGCCCCCGGTCTTAGCCCAACGGCTGCGACGGGAGGAGAGGAGGGAGTAGATCGGGGCTCGCTGGCGGCTAGGATAGCGGCTCGCCTGAGTCGCCCGATAGCGGCTCGCCTGAGTCGCCATCAGAAGGTTCTTGTTTGCTAATTATCTTGAGATCTTTAAATGAGAGAGATTTTCACTTCTCGGTCTCTGCTAAAAATGGAAGAGATTTTTACTTCCCGGTCTCTGCACCAACTAGAGATGCATACAACCATTTTAGTACAAGTACCAAGATAAACATGATCATCACCCACCTGTCTCAACAGTCAACACATCCTCCCATGTAATCTCCTTCAGGGGACGTGAGACGCTGTTCGGATGGTGGTCCTTTGGCAGCTATGGAATGTACGCAAGTTGCAGTGACGTGGTCTGCATCAATGACAGTTTAACAGCCGAAGAGGACCTTCGCCTTCGGACGTGGACAATCTGCTCCTGAGCTCAAATGCTTCATGTTGAACAATAAAATCGAAAAATAGTAAAACAAATTTAAAAAATCCGTCTTTTTTTGTTTGGAGAACTTTGACAAATATTTTGTGTGCATGCAAAAAATTATCAAGAAAAAGATTTAAATATGAAGTTTTTAGGCACTCAAAAGATTTGTCAAAGTTTGTCACAAAATGTTTTTAGAAATTTTTAAAATTTGTTTACATTTTAGTTTTCACCCGGAGCTGATTTCAGCTCGCGGGCAGAAGAGGACTTTCGCCCTTGGTCTTGCCATCTCAGACGTCAATATCTCGAGTTGCCTCTTTAGAGCTGCTGTTGATTAGGAGTGTCTATCCAATTGGGGTCCCATCCCATCTTAATTAGTTAAACGGACTGCATAGAAGCAAAACTCTAGGTTTTAAATCACTGTTTTCATATTGAAAACAACCTGTTTTGTACAAATTGACTAGTGGTGTGATGAACATTCCACGTGGCTGCTTGTAGCAGCCGATGCAGAGGCTAGGACTTTTCCCTTATAGAAAGATGATAAATATTCTATGGACATGTGAACATGATTTTGTTTCCCTTGCTATTGGAAAATTTCACTAAATTATGGATTGTTGATATCAACAGGTCTTGGGAGCTATAGAGAATTAATCCGGTGAACAACCATGGAGAACTTGGTCAACGTGCTTAGCGAATGGGAAATCCAGTTGCTAGTTCTTCTCAGTTTTTCCCTACAGGTGTTCCTCTTCTTTAATGGCGGAGCTCGGCGAAATAGCACTGATGCGTTGCTTAGGTTTTCTTTGTGGGTAGCATATCTGGGGGCAGATTTGGTAGCAATTTATGCCTTGGGATTCCTCTCACGGCACAAGGATGACACCAATGGAAAGGATACACTAACGAAAGCACATCCACTTGCTTTCCTCTGGGCACCTTTCCTCCTCATGCACCTTGGTGGGCAGGACACCGTAACCGCATTTGCCATTGAGGACAACAACTTGTGGTTAAGGCATCTGTTGAATCTGGTCGTTCAGGTTGGTGTGGCCTTGTATGTGTTCTGGGAGTCCATGATGGGTCGCCGCCACCGTAGCGTGCTTCTTCCAGGTATATTTGTGTTCATTTCTGGAATTATCAAGTACAGCGAGAGGACACTGGCTCTCATGTATGGGGACCTAAAGAACGATAGCCAAAATACCATTGGAAATGTAAGCAATGAGGACTTGAATAGGCTTGTGGTTCATGGCAGATATCTTGGCATTTTTGCTTCTGTTCTGAAGGCCGCACCAGGCATCCGGGCGCTCTTTGCTGGACGCACCTTGCACCAGATGGAAGTTCACCACCGAGAGGTAGTGACATCACATATTCATATGGACCATTTACCCAAGTTGCTGGAGGTTGAGCTTGACTTGATGTATGATGATATCTACACCAAGGCTATGGTGCTTCGGACAAAGAGTGGCATTTTATTCCGGTGTGTATCTCAAGCATCTATGGGGGTTGCTTTTGTGCTCTTCATTGTCAGCAATAAGCATAGATACAATAGAGAAGACCTTGCAATCACATATGTGCTATTCATAGGAGGTTTCTGTCTAGAAATCTGTGCAGTATTTATCTTGTTGATGTCACCATGGACATGGGCATGGTTGAAGGCTCGAAATTGTCATTGGCTCGCCCGCATCTCCTCTTCTCTTCTATGCAGCGACATTGGAAGGCCCAAGATCAGGCCTTTGTGGTCAAATTCCATGGGGCAATACAACTTTTTGTGCTACTTAGGCTGTGATCAACACTCAAGCTGGCTATCCAGGCTGGTGAAGAAAGTGACGAAGATATCAAGCCTAGTGGTCAGCAGAAACAAAGAGGTAAAGCCACTGTTGTGGATGAGCAAGTTATTGGACACAAAGCACGTTGAGGTGGATAAGGAGATCATGGACTCTCTTATATGGATCGTCTGCCATTACAGTCCAGATGAATCACCAATGGATGCCAGGGATTGGCCGAAGCTTGGTCCATTGCTGAATAAGTTACTACCGGACTACGGTGCAAGTTTCGGTTATGCTATTGTGTGCTTTCATATATTCACAGAGGCACACCTAAGAAGTCGCTTACTCCCGGATCTTTCGGATCGAGATAAAGTTTTGGTGAGTGCCTGTCGGAAGTTGTCCAACTACATGCTCTACCTTCTGGTCACATATCCTGAGATGTTGCCGGTCAGTGGTACTCCAGAACCCACATTGCTATTCTTTCTTCGGAAAACTATTCCACATGTTTCTGATAGGGGTGCCAGTGCTGACATTTTGGCTATGGTCAACGAGCTATTAGAAGAGTTGGGGCTAATTGAAGTCGATTTAAGCGGCACGGAAACATTAAATGAGATGAGAGACTTATGGACAAGGTTGCTCATCTACTGCGCTGGAAAGTCCCGTGCAGAGATGCACGCGGCACAGCTGAGTAGAGGAGGGGAGTTTCTCACATTTGCTTGGTTGCTCATGGCCCACAAAGAACTAGGGGATGTCGGTCGAGCCTTCAATTTCAATTTTACAAGCCCACCCCCACCCCGTCCACGGAGCCCGTCCCCCCCACCCCGTCCGCGGGGAAAGACAAGTATTGTTGAGAGGGTAACAACCATCAAGCCGGATGATGGAACAGGTGCCTCCACCTATCGATCCTATCGTAGAGAGTGAAATGTGAATTTGGTTTAGCCGGGGCTACTCTATGATATGTGGGCCTGACGCATGGCTAAATAGTCAAAAAGGAAGAATATATTCAGTATTGGACTATTTGTAAAGTTCATCATATGGAATTTGGTGGTGTAAACAAAGTGTTATTTTGATGCTTTGGTTCAAAGAAATAAGCGTCACAAGGCTTAAATACGCGGCGTGCCAAGCTAGCTAAATTTGCATGCGGCATCCGTCCCTCGTATGCAGATGGTGCCAAGGACTTCGCCGGGACGTTGCATACGAAATTGGTGTGTCTATTCGCATGTGTGTGGTGTGATCTCGGTAAAAGGGAAAACGTGGCCTTCATCGAAAAGAAAAAAAACGGCGAAACGTGGCGAACGACGAAATCATTAGATGGTACCCCTTGCAAAGGTTACACACTTTCTCTAATGGCGACAAGTGATGCACCGCATGTGCTATAGTTGTCATAATCTGAGTATTTTTATGCATTTTTCGTCGATTAGTTTTTTCAAACTTTTTATCACATGAACCATGCGGCCGAACTGTTTTCACCATTGCGAGATCTTTGAAACAAGATCCCATGTAAATAAGTTTGGACGAATTTTTCTTCTGTGAAAACCAGATACCAAGAAAAGCTCGAGACGAGAAAAAACTAGAGACTGAAAGAAAAAACTAGAATTAAAAAAACCCCAAAAAACAAACACTTTAAAAGCTGAAATAAAAAAACGAAAATCCTAGAAAATTGAATACCAGAAGCACATCGTGCTTCACTTTTCACAACTGTGCTTGGCACGATAGCACAATTGTGATTTCTCGTATCAAAAGCACACTGTGATGCTTGTTTGGGAGTTTGGTATTAGGCTCGGACTATGGACACCCATTCATCCAATGGATATGAGTAGCAATAGATGTTGCTGAGATGGTGACTTCAGACTACCTGACGTACTACTTTATAAAGTTTTTTGAATAATTAATAAAATGATTGCATACATCTTCCAGATGTAGAAGGCGGAGGTCATTTGCTTTTCGAAAGAAGAAAGTGCTTCTAAGTTGTAAGCACGATAGTTGACATGGTCCAAAAATTAGATGCCAAAGAAGCTGTAACGCGATAATGTTAAAAAGAAATGTACGAACTCACGGAAAAGGGTTTCTCTCCGCTTTATATATAAAGCAACCATCACCGAACAAACCGAAACCTGCCGATACAAACACACACTCAACACCACATACACCCAAGGCTAGATACAAAGACGCTCAAAATAACAACACTATCCCAAAGAAATCCTAGCAAACATAAGAAGAAAACAATAATCACTACTATGAAGTTGTCGGGGCCCTCCACCGTGGGCGAGCCACCGCGAAGAGGAAAAGCCATGTAAGACGAATGATGAGCTCCAAAGCGGCGCCTTCAGCAAGGAAACGACACCATCGCGTCACCACCGCCCAATCCAAGGATTAGGATTTCCCCTAGAGCACTCAGACGACAAATGAGATGCCGCGACGACGCCTTCAAAAAGCGAACGACGTTAGAACGGCGTTGCCGTCGGCCTGGCTAAGCAGAACGGGTTTTCATCCCGGTCAACACTCACTGCAACCGGATTGGGTTACGGACAACCGCAGCGCCAGCATTGAACGACCCACCTCGGTCAACACGCCGCCCACATGGCCATGGTGACCGGACAGTGTCCGAGCCATGTGCTCCGCCCATGAGTACCCGAGCTACAACCAACCGGGCCGCCGCCACGGCATTCGAGCCCCACCCTCATCCAGGACACACCAAATCGACGCGGACGACCGGAACGAAGTGGAAGATCCCCTTCCACCCAAAGCCGACACCTTGGCATGGTTGATGACCTTGGCTGCCGGATCTAGGCCAGGGGAACTCCGGCGGCCACCCGGAGCAGTCGCTAGATGCAACGGAGGGGGCACCCTGGCCCCTTCCCGAATTCCCCTGCCACCTCCAGCAGGCCTCCCGCACACCCACACCGCACCATGGAGCCACCCTTTCCTAACAAGCCCATCGCTAAATCCATAGAAGAGGGAGCGGGCTCACCCGAGCTTGACGGAGACGAACCGCCACGGGAGAGACACACCGTTGTCGCGCGCAGACCGGACGACCACCGTGGCCGCAGCAGCTTTGCTGCAAATCACCCCACGCAGAGGTGAAGATGGACCTCTGCCAATGCCCCGCGCCGCTTGCTGCTATACAGGAGCCGGATCCAGGTGGATCGGGCCAGATCCGCGCCAGCACGCCACCACCCAGATCTTGATCCCCCGCGGCCGCCACACTACAAACGAGCCCGCCACTCACTGGCGCGTACCCACCAGGCAACCCGCTCACACTGTCGCGCCGCCGGCCCCGCCATAGCCTGCGCCCCCTCTCGACTGGCCGTCTCACGCCAACCACGGTGCATGAGGGGGGAGGAGAAGAGGCCTCGCCGCCACCACCGCCGGTTGAGCTTCGCCCAACGACGTCGCTGAGCGGCGGCGAGGAGGGGGCAGTGGAGAGAAGGGTCGGGCCGCAGAGGATAGAGTACCCCCGGTCGCTCGCGAGAGCGACACTCGAGGGGAGCGTCCTTGTGATAAAAGAAAATCCCAAAGAAATGTATGAACTACCAAGAAGAATCCAATACGAGTACTTAGGTGCAGCTCTAACTTCTCAATGAAAGGAGCAGACCTCATAAATGAGGTCAAAGATAAGATATCGAATTCTTCAACATAGACCAACCTCAACTGCAAATATTTCATATGAGAAAACTCGCATCGATGATGCATTAAACGGGGAATCTGAAAGATAGATAAGAGCATCTACAGTTGGACTTGGTAAATCCGGCCCCTCAAACGCTGGTGGGTACGCCCGGGCGCGTTCACGAGCACTAACCAGGCACCCCTCAAATAATGTAATCCACATCCGGATACCTCTATTATCATATCTCACATCCATACAAACTCATGCAACTACGTCGATGCACACACATCATCCGACAACTCCATTAATACTAACTAAACATGCCATGGGACTACCAAAATTTGGCAGGTTTGCCTATGGTGGAGTTCATCCATAGTTTCCCTTGCCCATCCCAGTGCCCTTGCCGTCCTTCTCACGGAAATACCGGTCGAAGACGCAGTACGGATCGAGCCGGATCTGCTCGTCGCCGGAGTTGTCCTCATCATCACTGTCCACCTTCTCCTTCTTCAGTGGCAGTCCGATCATGGCACGGACCGCTCGATTTTGCTATCGGACGAGGGCGCACGTGTTCCTTCGATGTCGTTTCTTCACAATGCAGGCGGGGTGACTTCCTCCTCTGCAGCCGCCCACGCCGTCGCATCAGCCGCCTCCGCCGCCGCCATTTCCACCGCGATACGGGGCTCGGTGGCCCTTATCTTTTCCTTCCCATGGCTGGCCGCCCGATCTCCGCCACACTCATACTCTGCCCGACCAGTGATGAGGAAGGAGAGGGATTTTGGCTACCAGGACTGCGAGGATCCAGCCCCGAAGGACCCGAGCGGCCGGTGTGCCGATGCTATGGAGTAGCGGCGGGCAAATCTGTCCGTCGGCCTGACGCTATCCTCGGACTACCATTGCCTCCTCCAACCCGCACAGGATGACACCCCATTCGACGGATCTGAAGTGGTGAAGGCCGGAGGTGAGCTCAGGTGGTGGAGGGGAGTGGAGTGAAGTAGCTAGGGTTTGCTCCGACGAATGGATGGGGACGAATATATGTGGGGTCCGGTGGACCAGCATGGGCCGGGTCCAGCATGGTAGGCGTGCCCGGGCGCGCCCGAGCGCGCCATATTTGGGCGGTATATGAGGGGTGCCAGTCAGCCCGGGCATTTGAGGGCCGTTTGAGCCATCTGCCTGGGTCGAAAAATCGTCACCAGACAATGACCGGGCGACCCGCCCAGGCGTATGAGGCGCCCGGCTATAGATGCTCTAACCAAAGGTCATGATGCAGTAATTATTAGGGTTAATTATCCTTTTGCCCTCAGTGGTGTCCATGTGCTCAGTTTTGCCCTCAGATGCGATTTGTGCTCAGTTTT
>LR738716.1:724622-780809 GCA_902687465.1 Secale cereale
TATTACTCACCGTTTTGGAGTCCCGGGGTGATTTCCACGATTAACGAACCCCGGGGTGCGTTTACGTGTCGGTTATCAGCACTCGCAGTTTTGGCCGATTCTGGCCCGTTTCGTGGACTATTAGTCACCGTTTGGGGGTCCCGGAGTGATTTCCACGATTAACGAACCCCGGGGTGCGTTTACGTGTCGGTCATCAGCACTCGTAGTTTTTGCCGATTCTGGCCCGTTTCGTGGACTCTTGTCCATCACATCATTCTCCTAATGATGTGATCCTGTTATCAATGACATCCAATGTCCATGGTCAGGAAACCGTAACCATCTATTGATCAACGAGCTAGTCAACTAGAGGCTCACTAGGGACATGTTGTGGTCTATGTATTCACACATGCATTACTGTTTCCGGATAATACAATTAAAGCATGAACAATAGACAATTATCATAAACAAGGAAATATAATAATAACCATTTTATTATTGCCCCTAGGGCATATTTCCAACAAGGTGTTCCTCCGGTATTTGGAAGTTGCATAATCTCATAGTCATAGGAACATGTATAAGTCATGAAGAAAGCAATAGCAGTAAAACTAAACGATCATAGTGCTATGCTAACGGATGTGTCTTGTCCATCACATCATTCTCCTAATGATGTTTGATCAGATGACTACTCATGTCTATGGCTAGGAAACATAACTATCTTTGATCAATGAGCTAGTCTAGTAGAGGCATACTAGGGACATATTGTTTTGTCTATGTATTCACACATGTACTAAGTTTTCGGTTAATACAGTTCTAGCATGAATAAAAGACATTTATCATGATATAAGGAAATACAAATAAGATCTTTATTATTTCCTCTAGGGCATATTTCCTTCATTCTCTGGCTTGGTGGGTTGGCTCGGGATCGTAGGAGGGGGGATTAGGTGGTGGCGGGCATGTAATTGGAGGGTTTTAGTCCCTAGGGTTGGTCCAAAACAAGTACGAGCATCTCTGTTATTTATAGCAGGGGTCTAAAATTGGAGGGATTTGAGCTATTTGGAGCCCTTCGGTCGTGATCAGACGGATCCGATTAGAAGGGATTTAGGATAGGTTTTAGAGATGAGATGGAAAAGCGGCCCACTCAAATTTCATCAAACAATTTATGAGCTATATAAAAATAGTCGGATAATTTTGGCACGACGGCAACAGACTGCCGATGCAACGCAGATGATGTCATGAAGAATGCAAAAAATAAATAATTACACGATATAGCAATTATATTACGCATAAGAATATAATGCACTGGTCTCCAACTGTTATATCCTATGCTTACTGCATGGACTCCTCTCTCTAAGTCACCGCTACCACTCTCACCTCGATATACCGCTCAAACTCCTGTACATCATCTTTGTCTCATTGATGCTCAAGTACGCACGCTGCCGAAAATATTACTAGAGGCCGTGACGATGAGCGGCATGCTGTCCATGCCCCTGTTCACAAGTCTCCGTCGCGTCCTGCTTGTCGTTGACGACGTTCATATCTCATTGCAATGGGCAGCATGAATGTTCACCATCTTCCGTAGCTACTTGTTTTCTAGTTTCGATCTCAACACAAGGTTAGTGCAAGAAAAATTTTGTCTGGGTGAGTTAAAATAAATATAATTATTTATACTAACATGTGTGCTTGTTTAAGTCACAAATCATGGAAACAATATTTTGCTTTAAAAGTTATATATTTTTGTTACATTACAACAACAACAAAAACAATAAATCCGATAGTCCCAAATAAGTTGGGGCAGGCTAGAGGTAAATCCTATGAAATGCGAGAAAATAATACAAATTCTCATGTTTGTGAGATTAATTTGTGACTCTTGCATGAATATAGTGTATATGTCTGTGTGTGTATCCTTAAATATCTTGGTAGACGTTTCTACAAATTATGGTATAAGAAATATCTAGATAGCAGCCTTTAGTTTATGACTAGATATACCGAAATATAAGAATCCAGACTCCAGAGTGAAGCGAGTCTTTGATCTCTTCTATAAGCGGTCCCCCGATTACTCAGTTGAGCCCTGGGTCACCCATGCTTCTAGCTGCTCCTTGGCTATCAGTCTCCATGACAACTTTCCAGGCCCCTACCTCTAGGGAAATACAATTTGGTTCCTAGTTGTATATACACCCTATACAGGGATTTTTTTAATAATTAAAAAAAAGGTCAAAATATTTCAGAAGTCTTTTTAGAATAAACTTGACTTACTTTTGCACTAGTATATAAATTTCCCCAAAAAAAACAACGTTCACTCCACAACGAAAAGGACAAAAATTATTTTCTATTATAGGTCACTATACACACTATTTTGGCTAAAATTTGTCTTTTTTTGAAAAGAAGTCAAAGGGGGATTTTCTTTTTGTGAAATTTTCACACAAGTACAATGTAAGGTCAAGTTTATTTCAAAAATATTTTCAGAATTTTTTGAATTTTGTTGAATTACTTAAAAAATCCATATAGGACCTCTCTCTCGGAGAAGTAATTTTGTATATGACCTCTCTCTTTTAACACACATGATAAAGTGTAAATATGGAGATATTCTGTTAGATTGGATAGCCTCACTCCTAGATAGCTTTGTAAGTATTCCTCACTTAGATAGTTTTGTATGTGCTCCTCCCTCTTCTTTCACTTGTACTTTGGACTTTATTTTATTCAATAAAGAACTGTGAGGATGTTAACTTGCAGTACATAGTCGAAAAAATCAATATAGGGTAGACCAAACGTCTGCGTCCCCTACATCTATCCCTAGCTTCATCGACTGTTTGCATTCTAACAACTTTGTGAGCTACAAAAGTGCATGAAGTGAAGTGGGGGCGGTGAAGAGTCGTCTTTCACTTCCCGCCCAGTTACCACAAGAACTTCTCGAGAGTCTATTTTTAGTAAGTAACACAAATACTTAATGTTTTTGTTTGTCACAACCTACCTGCAACAACTAAAGTCGTCTGTCACCTCATGTTCCCTAATTCAAGCAGGAGTCTGTTATGTTTTTGGAATTGTTTGGATTGTTCCCTAATTCACAATCATAACAAGGATATATTTTTGGAATTGTTTGGATTTCTTACTGATGCTTGCTAGAACTACGTCGGTAATTCCCCAAAGACGAAGGGATGATGCAGCACAACAACGGTAGGTATTTCCCTCAGTGATGAGACCAAGGTTATCGAACCAGTAGGAGAATCACGCAATGCTACGTAAATAGCACCTGCACACAAATAACAAGTACTCGCAACCCGACGTGTAAAAGGGGTTGTCAATACCTTTCGGGTAACAGTGCCAAAAATTGGCAAATGGACGTGAGAGAGTTGTAAATATTGATAGATCGAATGCCAAATATAATATAGTGTAGCAAGGTATTTTTGTATTTTTGGTTTAATAGATCTGAAAATAGAAACAAAGGAAAACAGATCGCAAAGGCAAATATAATAAAGAAGAGACCCGTGGGCCGTAGGTTTCACTAGTGGATTCTCTTGAGAAAAATAACAAACGATGGGTGAACAAACTACTGTTGGGCAATTGATAGAACTTCAAATACTCATGATGATATCCAGGCAATGATATTTATATAGGCATCACGTCCAAGATTAGTAGACCGACTCCTTCCTGCATCTACTACTATTACTCTACACATAGACCGCTATCCAGCATGCATCTAGTGTATTAAGTTCATGGAAAAACGGAGTAATGCAATAAGAATGATGACATGATGTAGACAAGATCTATTTATGTAGAAATAGACCGCATCTTGTTATCCTTGATGGCAACGATACATATGTGTCGGTTCCCCTTCTGTCAATGGGATCAAGCACCGTAAGATTGAACCCATCACAAAGCACCTCTTCCTATTGCAAGATAAATAGATCAAGTTGGCAAATAAAACCCAAATATCGGAGAATAAATACGAGGCTATAAGCAATCATGCATCTAAGAGATCAAAGAACACTCAAATAACTTTCATGGATAAAAGATAGATCTGATCATAAACTCAAAGTTCGTCGGATCTCAACAAACACATCACAAAAAGAGTTACATCATATGGATCTCCAAGAGACCATTGTATTGAGAATCAAGCGAGAGAGAGGAAGCCATCTAGCTACTAACTACAGACCCATAGGTCTACAAAGAACTACTCACACATCATCGGAGAGGCACCAATGGACATGATGCACCCCTCCGTGATGGTGTCTAGATTGGATCTGATGGTTCTGGAACTTGCGGTGGCTGGAATTGATTTTCGTCGACTCCTCTAGGGTTTCTGGAATATTGTAAAATAGACCCGGGGTTTCACTAGAGGCTTCTCTCTTGAATAACGCATATGGTGGGTAAACAAATTATTGTCGAGCAACTGATAGAAAAGTGCAAAGTTATGACGATATCTAAAGCAATGATCATGAATATAGGAATCACGTCTGTGACAAGTAGACCGAAACGATTCTGCATCTACTACTATTACTCCACACATCGACCGCTATCCAGCATGCATCTAGAGTATTAAGTTCATAAGAACAGAGTAACGCCTTAAGCAAGATGACATGATGTAGAGCGATAAACTCAAGCAATATGATATAAACCCCATCTTTTTATCCTTGATGGCAACAATGTAATACGTGCCTCGTTACCCCTTCTGTCACTGGGTGAGGACACTGCAAGATTGAACCCAAAACTAAGCACATCTCCCATTGCAAGAACTACCAATCTAGTTGGCCAAACCAAACCAATAATTCTAAGAGAAATACAAAGATATCAAATCATGCACATAAGAATTCAGAAAAGATTCAAATAACATTCGTAGATAATCCGATCATAAATCCACAATTCATCAGATCTCGACAAAGACACCGCAAAAGAATATTACATCGAATAGACCTCCAAGAACATCGAGGAGAACATTGTATTGAAGATCAAAGAGAGAGAAGAAGCCATCTATCTACTAGACTTCCTATCCAAGTCCTACGTGTGTCTTCTGGTCCAAGAAAAATCACCGCGAAAGTTTTATTCCGTTTGGACTCTGTTTGATATTCCTTTTCAGCGAAACTCAAAAACAAGGAAAAGCAGAAACTGGCAGTGGGCTCTGGGTTAATAAGTTAGTCCCAAAAATAATATAAAATAGCATATTAATGCATATAAAACATTCAAAGTTGATAATATAATAGCATGGAACAACAGAAAATTATAGATACATTGGAGACAGGTGGTGTACCGCCACATGCGACGGAACTAAGGGGAATTGTTGATTGCTAAATTCAGGTGGTGTACCGCCACATGCGACGGAGCTGCAGGGGGTGTAGGAGCACCCCATGGATCCCAGTCGTGGATCTTGGAAACCAGCTGTGCACGCGGACGAGGTTGTGGAGGAGACGGCACACAAAGCAAAATACCCGGCGACGGCCGACGAGTTGTGGCAAGCAATGGTCGTGGTCGATGAGTTGTGGCAAGTGAGGACATCGAGCTTGAGGACGCCATGCAAAGATGGCATGTCCTCCACGCTGCATCATTGCTTCTTGTCTCACATCGAGCTCGCAGCAGTGTCCACATCAGCCCGACCGGCGCCGAAATGAGAAGGGTCGGGGCGGGGTGGATAGGTGATGGATCCGAGGCATACCTCATGGGTGAGCCACGCTGGCAGCGCTTCGGTCACTTGACGCAGGCCTCGTCAGCAGGGACAGGCTCGCCAAGTAACTCGGGATCCTCTTTGCTGGTTGCTGATACGTCCAAAACGTATCTATAATTTCTGCTTGCTCCATGCCTCTTTTGTGTGATATTGCTATGATATTTATACACTTCCATACACTTTTGATCATATTTGGACTAACCTATTAACTCAGTGCACCCCAGTGCCAGTTTCTGTTTTCTGCTGTTTTTGTATTTCAGGTTTTCCCATCACGTAAACTGCCAGAAAAATCCCAGAAAAATTATATAAAAAATCAGCGTTCCGGAAGCTTCCACACGGCCAAAGTAGGGCCGGAGGGGGGCCACCAGGGCTCCAGGCGCCCTGGTGGCGCGGCCCCCCTCCTGGCCGCGCCGGGGGGGCGCCTGGGCCCCCCAGGTCTCCGCTGATGCCCCCCTTTGGCATATATTTAACACGCATTCCGAAACCCTCGAGGACGGAACCCTTTTTCGCGATCTCATCTCTATTCCGCCGCCGCCGCGCTTCCAAGATCGGGAGCACCAGGAGAACTCTTCCCGGCACCCTGCCGGAGGGGAGGATCACCACCGGGAGCCTCTCCACCACCATGGATGCCTCCCGGATGAGTTGTGAGTAGTCTCCCTTGGACCATGGGTCCATGACCAGTAGCTATGTGATGTTCTCCTCCCCTTCTTGTGCTTCACTAATTAGACCTCGCGAGCTGCCCTACATGATCGAGGCACATATGTAATCCTTATGCTGTTGCTATGATGAGTTTGCTGGGATCCGATGGATTGTGAGATTATGTTCAGATTGTGTTTGAGTAATATATTTGATTCACCTCTTTTATATTTATGTTCTTAAGTAATTCTTGCATGTTCTCCGTTGCTATTTATTGCTTTGGCCAAGTAGTAGGTAGTGACTCCAAGAGGGAACGTTATGCTTGATTGTGGGTTCATGCCCCTCGATGACTAGTTTGAGTGACAGAAACATGAGTCTAGGGGATGTGCTGTTGCCACAAGGGGGAAAACAACGGTGCTTGTACTCACGGGTGCAAGGATTGTTTACTTTACGCAAAGTTCTTTTAATGCAGTTGTCTGTTGCTTTGAGTTTACACTATGGGTGGGACTCGCAACTTAATACCAGCGAGATGTTCTAGATAGATATCTCAAGGTGGATGATTAGTAGTAGATGCAGATGGATTTCGGTCTACTTACCTTGGCGTACCGCCCATGCTTTGAACCTCTACCTTTCTTGCAACATAGTTAGCATTGGTTTGCGCACATAATTCTGTCAATTGCACAGCTGTAATTCGTTTACCTCACATAGCTGTTTTATCGTCTTTTGGGAGAGAGACATCACTTGTGAACATCATGGGACCCCGGTCCATATTACTATCACTGATCACATCCGCTATTTACTTTCTGCTTTTACTTACTAGTTGCAGCAATACCTATCACTATTATCACTTGCGTTTGATCCTTTGTAAACGACAAGGCCGGAGGGATTGACAACCTCTCTGTACTCGTTGGGAGCAAAGTTATTTGTATCTGTGTGCAGGTCCAGTTGATTGCTAAATATCTGGCGCAATTAGCAGTTGACACCTTCTTGTTGAACCTTGGAGTCTCAGGGGAAATCGATCCTTGGTATCTTTGCCAAGGGAAAACTACCGCTACACTGCATCTCAAACCTTCCACTTGGGGTAACCAACGAGGGGCGAGAAGCCATCAGTTGCCAGTGGCCACGTTCCCTCCTCCTTCTGCTGCTTCCCGGAGGCGGCCATCTTCTTGTCCTCCCTGTGTGCCAGCTCCTCCTCGTCGGTGAAAGGAGTGGAAAATAAAACGATCCGACGACGTCAGGGCATGGAGGCGATCTAGGGTTTTGAAGGAGAGGGGGTGATGCTAGTGCAGGAGGAGTCGAGGGCGATGCAAGTGATTCCAAACCCTAGATCAAGAAAACAAACTGAGCAATGCAGCGTTGAACTACACAGGAAGAGCAAGTCAGTGGCGGAAATCTAAACCAAATTGAAGCACAAAATCAGTAAATAAGGCACCCAACATAGGGAACTGCAACTACTCTAACACTAACATGAGAACAAAAAGATGTATTCGTACATGTTGCAAATACTAATGAACTTGCTTGGTAAGGTATGGCAAAAAGCACTAGACAAATTATCTTACCTAAAGATCCAGAACTACAGCTCAAGATAAAATTAGCAACGGAACTAGCTGTCGAGCCGTGCCAGGGCAGCAAGGGTGAGCACGACGTATCCCATGGAGAGTCATGGGTCCTTGACCCAGTAGTGCTTGGGGATGGTGGTGCGGATGTCCGCCAGCCCGAACGGCGGTGGCACCTCGGGGTCGAACCAGTCCGTGGCTGGTCCCTTGCCGCCTCGGCAACCCGGGAGGAGGAGACGGAGCTGGAGATGACATCCTTGGCGGTGACGGAGGGAGAACGCTCCTGTCCTCCTCTCCTCCCCATACATCTCCCATCGACAAGCTCCGCGACGGCTGCAGTAGAGAAGGGGAGGGGCGCGGCGGCAGCTATAGTGGAGAAGGGGAGGGGCGGGGAACAGAGGTAGGATGGCTGGCGGCGTGGGGAGTATGGGAGGGTGGGCTCGAGGGGGACGGGAACGACCAGCACGCTCTCAGACTCCCATGGTCTCAACCCTAGTTGGGCACTTTTCCAACAATGTGAAATCTCCAAAATGCCCTCGGTGAGGCTGTTGGAAATATGCCCTAGAGGCAATAATAAAATGGTTATTATTATATTTCCTTGTCCATGATAATTGTCTATTATACATGATATAATTATATTAACCGGAAAATGTGATACATGTGTGAATATATAGACCACAACATGTCCCTAGTGAGCCTCTAGTTGACTAGCTCATTGATCAATAGATGGTTACGGTTTCCTGACCATGGACATTGGATGTCGTTGATAACGGGATCACATCATTGGGAGAATGATGTGATGGACAAGACCCAATCCTAAGCATAGCACAAGATCGTGTAGTTCATTTGCTAAGAGCTTTTCTAATGTCAAGTATCATTTCCTTAGACCATGAGATTGTGCAACTCCTGGATACCGTAAGAATGCTTTGGGTGTATCAAACGTCACAACGTAACTGGGTGGCTATAAAGGTGCACTATAGGCATCTCCGAAAGTGTCTGTTGGGTTGGCACGAATCAAGACTGGGATTTGTCACTCCGTATGATGGAGAGGTATCTCTGGGCCCACTCGGTAATGCATCATCATAATGAGCAATGTGATTAACGAGTTAGCCACGGGATCATGCGTTATGGAACGAGTAAAGAGACTTGCCGATGACAAGATTGAACGAGGTATGGGGATACCGATGATCGAATCTCGGTCAAGTAACATACCGATGGACAAAGGGAATTGTATACGGGATTGATTGAATCCCCAACAACGTGGTTCATCCGATTAGACCATCGTGGAACATGTGGGAGCCAATATGGGTATCCAAATCCCGCTATTGGTTATTGGCCGGAGAGGTATCTCGGTCATGTCTGCATGGTTCCCGAACCCGTAGGGTCTACACACTTAAGGTTCGATGACGCTAGACTTGCTATGGGAAATAGTATGTGGTTACCGAAGGTTGTTCAGAGTCCCGGATGAGATCCCGGACATCACGAGGAGTTCCGGAATGGTCCGAAGGTGAAGATCGATATATTGGACGAAGGGTATTGGAGTCCGGAAGTGTTCTGGGGGTACCAGGCTATGTCCAGCATGACCGAAAGGTGTTTTGGGGGGCCCCGGCAAGAGTTGTTGGGCCTCATGGGCCAAGAGGAGGGGGAAAACCAGCCCACTAAGGGGTTGTGCGCCCCCACACCCTTTCCCATATTGATTTGGGAGGTGGGGCACCTCCACCTGACTTGGGAGGCAATCCTCCACCTGGCTTGGCTTGGGGGGCAAGTCTCCCTAGGGTTTTCCTAGGGAGATCCAATCTGCACTGGCCGCCGTCCCCTAGGGGAAACCCTAGGGCACCTCCCCCTCTCCCCTTCCCCCTATATACAGTGAGGTGGTGGGAGGGCAGTGGTGAACCCTTTCCCTGGCGCAGCCCTTCCCCCTCCCAACTCCTTCTCCTCCTCCGTAGAGCTTGGCGAAGCCCTGCCGGAGAACTGCAAGCTCCACCACCACGCCGTCGTGCTGACGGAGCTCTTCCCCAACTTCTCCTCCCCCCTTGCTGCATCAAGAAGGAGGAGACGTCCCCAGGTTGTACGTGTGTTGAACGCGGAGGCGCCGTTGTTTGGCGCTTGGATCGAAATCGACCGCGATCTGAATCGCTGCGTGTACGACTACACCATCCGTGTTCTAGTAATGCTTCCGCTCTGCGATCTTCAAGGGTATGAAGATGCACTCCCCCTTCTCGGTGCTGCTCTCTCCATAGATTGATCTTGGTGATGCATAGAAAATTTTAAATTCTGCAACAATCCCCAACAGTCGCATCATGAGCTAGGTCTATGCGTAGTTTCTATGCACGAGTAGAACACAAGTTGTTGTGGGCGTCGATTTTTTCAATTTGCTTGCCGTTACTAGTCTTATCTTGCTTCGGCGGCATCGTGGGATGAAGCGGCTCGGACCAATCTTACAAGTACGCTTACGTGAGACCGGTTCGACCAAAGATGCACTAGTTGCATAAGGTGGCTGGCGGGTGTCTGTCTCTTCCACTTTAGTCGGATCAGATTCGATGAAAAGGGTCCTTATGAAGGGTAAATAGAAATTGTTATATCACGTTGTGGTTTTGGTGTAGGTAAGAAACGTTCTTGCTAGAAACCTATAGCAGCCACGTAAAAAACTTGCAACAACAATTAGAGGACGTCTAATTTGTTCTTGCAGCATATGCCGTGTGATGTGATATGGACAAAAAAGATGTGATGAATGATATATGTGATGTATGAGATTGATCATGTTCCTGTAATAGGAATCACAACTTGCATGTTGATGAGTATGACAACCGGCAGGAGCCATAGGAGTTGTCTTAATTTATTGTATTACCTGCGTGTTAATGAAAACGCCATATAATTACTTTACTTTATTGCTAACCGTTAGCCATAGTAGTAGAAGTAACAGTTGGCGAGACAACTTCATGGAGACACGATGATGGAGATCATGGTGTCATGCCGGTGACGATCATGATCATGGTGCCCCGAAGATGGAGATCAAAGGAGCAAAATGATATGGGCCATATCATGTCACTATTTGATTGCATGTGATGTTTATCATGTTTTATATCTTATTTGCTTAGAACGACGGTAGCTTAAATAAGATGATCTCTCACTAAAATTTCAAGAATTGTGTTCCCCCTAACTGTGCATCGTTGCTAAGGTTCGTCGTTCCGAAGCACCACGTGATGATCGTGTGTGATAGGCTCTAACGTTCGCATACAACGGGTGTAAGCCAGATTTACACACGCAATACACTTAGGTTGACTTGACGAGCCTAGCATGTACAGACATGGCCTGAGAACACGGGAGACCGAAAGGTCGAACATGAGTCGTATAGAAGATATGATCAACATGGAGATGTTCACCGTTGATGACTAGTCCGTCTCACGTGATGATCGGACACGGCCTAGTCGATTCGGATCATGTATCACTTAGATGACTAGAGAGATGTCTATCTGAGTGGGAGTTAATTAAATATTTTGATTAGTTGAACTCATTATTATGAACATAGTCTAAATTGTCTTTGCAAATTATGTTTTAGATCAATAGCTCGCACTTTAGCTCCCTGTTTTAATGCGTTCCTAGAGAAATACTAAGTTGAAAGATATTCCGAACAATTGTGCGGACTAGGGCCGTAATCTAAGGATTGTCCTCACTGCTACACAGAAGGCTTTTGTCCTTGATGCACTGCTCGGTGTGCCAACCCCTCTAGCGTTCTCTATGGATGTTGTGAACATCTGGCAGACACATTCTGATGACTACTTGATAGTTTAGTGCGCCATGCTTTACAGCTTAGAATCAGGGCTCCAAAGGCGTTTTGAACGCCATGGAACATATGAGATGTTCCAAGTGATGAAATTGGTATTTTAGGCTCATGCCCGTGTTGAGAGGTTTGAGAACTCTGACAAGATATTTGCCTACAAGATGGAGGAGAATAGCTCAGCCAGTGAGCATGTGCTCAGAATGTCTGGGTACTTCAATCGCTTGAATCAAGCGGGAGTTAATCTTCCAGATAAGAGATTGATTGACAAAAGTTCTCCAATCACTATCACCAAGCTACTAGAACTTCGTGATGAACTATAACTTGCAAGGGATGGAAATGATCCCGGAGCAGTTCGCGGTAGGCCGCGGAAGTAGAAACCAAGAAGGAGCATCAAGTGTTGATGGTTAACAAGACCACTGGTTTCAAGAAGGGCGAGGGAAAGAAGGGAAACTTCATGAATGGCAAGCCAGTTGCCGCTCCGATGAAGAAACCCAAGGTTGAACCCAAACCCGAGACTAAGTGCTTATATTGCAAGGGGAACGGTCACTTGTAGTGTAACTACCTTAAATACTTGGTAGATAAGAAGGCTGGCAACTTCAACAAAAGTATATTTGATATATGTGTTATTGATGTGTATCTTACTAGTACTCCTAGTAGCACCTGGGTATTAGATACCGGTTGAGTTGCTAATATTGGTAACTCGAAACAAAAGCTACAGAATAAAAGAAGACTAGATAAGGGCGAGGTGACGATGTAAGTGTTTCCAAGGTTGATGTGATCACCATTGCATGCTCCCTCTACCTTCGGGATTAGTGTTCAACCTAGATAAATGTTGTTTGCATTAGTGTCTGCGTTGAGCATGAACATGATTAGATCATGTTTATTGCAATACGGTTATTCATTTAAGTCAGAGAATAATGGTTATTCTGTTTACATGAATAACGCCTTCTATGGTCATGAACCCAATGTAAATGGTTTATTGAATCTCGGTCATAGTGATACACATGTTCAGAACATTGATGCCAAAAGATGTAGAGTTGATAGTGATAGTGCCACTTTCTTGTGGCACTGCCGCTTAGGTCATATTGGTGTAAAGCGCATGAAGAACCTCCATGTCGATGGACTTTTGAAGTCACTTGATTTTAAATCACTTGACACATGCGAACCATACCTCATTGGCAAGATGACTAAAACCCCGTTCTTTGGAACAATGGAACGGGCAAGTGACTTGTTGGAAATTATACATGCTGATGTATGCGGTCCGATGAGTGTTGACACGTGCGGTGGTTATCGTTATTTTCTCACCTTCACTGATGGACTGAGTAGATATGGCCATGTTTACTTAATGAAGCATAAGTCTGAAATGTTTGAAAAGTTCAAGCAATTTCAGAGTGAAGTTGAGAATCATCGTAACAAGAAGATCAAGTTCCTACGATATGATCAAGGGAAGAGTATCTGAGCTATGAGTTTGGCAATCACTTAACACACAATGGAATCATTTCATAGTTGACGCCACCTCAAATACCATAGCGTGATGGTGTGTCCGAATGTCATAATCGCACTCTATTGGATATGGTGCGATCTATGATGTCCCTTACCGATCTACCGCTGTCATTTTGAGGTTATGCATTAGAGACAACTACATTCACTTTAAATAGGGCACCATCTAAGTCCGTGGAGACGACACTGTATGAACTATGGTTTGGCAAGAAACCTAAGTTGTTGTTTCTTAAGGTTCGGGGCTGCGATGCTTATGTCGATAGGCTTCAGCCAGAAAAGCTCGAACCCAAAGCGGACAATTGTGTATTCATAGAATACCCAAAGAAGACAATTGGGCATACCTTCTATATCAGATCTGAGGGCAAAGTGTGTGTCGCTAAGAACAGGTCCTTTCTCGAGAAAGAGTTTCTCTTGAAAGAATTGAGTGGGAGGAAGATAGAACCTGATGAGGTTGTTGAACCTTTACTTCAACCAGAGAGTAGCGCAGCACAGAAAGATGTTTTTGTGGCACCTACCTCAGTTGAAAGAGAAAGCTAATGATGATGATCATAGAGCTTCAGATCAAGTTACTATCGAACCTCATAGGTCGACAAGGGTGTGTACAACTTCTGAGTGGTAACCATGTCTTAAAGGTCACGTTGTTGGACAACGAGGAACCTATGAGTTATGAAGAAGCGATGGTTGGCCCGGATTCCAACAAATGGCTGGGAGCCATGAAATCCGAGATAGGATCCATGTATAAGAACAAAGTATGGACTTTGGTGGACTTTCCCGATGATCGGCAAGCCATTTAGAATAAATGGATCTATAAGAAGAAGATAGACGCCGATGGTAATGTCACCATTTATGAAGCTCGACTTGTCTCAAAGAAGTTTTCGACAAGTTCAAGGAGTTGACTGTGATGAGACTTTCTCAATCATAGCGATGCTAAAGTCTATTAGAATTATGTTAGCAGTTGCTGCATTTTTCATTTACGAAATCTGGCAGATGGATGTCAAAACAAAGTTTCCTTGACGGTTTCCGTGAGGAAAGGATGTATGTGATAGAGCCAGGGGGTTTTGTCGATCCTAAGGATGCTCAAAGGTATGCAAACTCTAGCGATCCTTCTATGGACTAGAGCAAGCATCTCGGAGTTGGAACATACGCTTTGATGAGGTGATCAAAGCATTTGGGTTTATACAAAGTTTGCAAGAAACTTGTATTTTCAAGAAAGTGAGTGGGAGCACTACAACATTTTGATAAGTATATATGGATGACATATTGTTGGTCAGAAATGATGTACAATTTGGCTTGTTTGAATGGAGTTTTTCAAAGGAAGACCTGTGTAAAACTGCTTACATGTTGGGTATCAAGATCTATAGAGATAGATCAAGACGCCTGATAAGACTTTCACAGAGCACATACCTTGACATGATCTTGAAGGAGTTCAAGATGGATCGGTCAAAGAATGAGTTCTTGCATGAGTTTTAAGGTGTGAAGTTAAGACTTGAAGCTAGACCACAACAGAAGAAAGAGAAAGGATGAAAGTCATCCCCTATGCCTTAGCCATAGGCTCTATACGATATGCCATGCTGTGTACCGCGATGTGCATTGCCACGTGTCTGGCAAAGGGGTATAAGAGTGATCCAGGAATGGATCATTAGGCAGCGGTCAAAATTGTCTTTGAGAATAAGGAAATGTTTCTCAATTATGGAGGTAATGAAGAGTTCGGCGTAAAGGGTTACGTCGATGCAAGCTTTAACACCTATCTGGATGACTCTGAGTAGCAATCCGGATACGTATAGTGGAGCAACCATTTGGAATAGCTCCAAGTGGAGCATAGTAGCAACATCTACAATATGAAATAGAGATTTGCGAAGAACACACAGATCTGAATGTTGCAGACTCGTTGACTAAAACCTCTCTCATATGCATAACATGATCAAACCCTAGAACTCATTGAGTGTTAATCACATGGCAATGTGAACTATGAGTGTTAATCACATGGTGATGTGAAATAGATTATTGATTCTAGTAAACTCTTGGGTGTTAGTCACATGGCGATGTGAACTATGAGTGTTGATCACATGGCGATGTGAACTAGATTATTGACTCTAGTGCAAGTGGGAGACTGTTGGAAATATGCCCTAGAGGCAATAATAAAATGGTCATTATTATATTTCCTTGTTCATGATAATTGTCTATTATTCATGCTATAATTGTATTAACCGGAAACTGTAATACATGTGTGAATACATAGACCACAACATGTCCATAGTGAGCCTCTAGTTGACTAGCTCGTTGATCAATAGATGGTTACGGTTTCCTGACCATGGACATTGGATGTCGTTGATAACGGGATCACATCATTGGGAGAATGATGTGATGGACAAGACCCAATCCTAAGCATAGCACAAGATCGTGTAGTTCGTTTGCTAAGAGCTTTTCTAATGTCAAATACCATTACCTTAGACCATGAGATTGTGCAACTCCCGGATATCGTAGGAATGCTTTGGGTGTATCAAACATCACAACGTAACTTGGTGGCTATAAAGGTGCACTACATGCATATCTGAAAGTGTCTGTTGGGTTGGCACGAAACAAGACTGGGATTTGTCACTCCGTATGACGGAGAGGTATCTCTAGGCCCACTCGGTAATGCATCATCATAATGAGCTCAATGTGACTAATGAGTTAGCCACAGGATCATGCGTTATGGAATGAGTAAAGAGACTTGTCGGTGACGAGATTGAATGAGGTATGGGGATACCGACGATCGAATCTCAGGCAAGTAACATACCGATGGACAAAGGGAATTGTATACGGGGTTGATTGAATCCCCGACATCGTGGTTCATCCGATGAGATCATCGTGGAACATGTGGGAGCCAATATGGGTATCCAGATCCCGCTATTGGTTATTGGCCGGAGAGGTATCTCGATCATGTCTGCATGGTTCCCGAACTGGTAGGGTCTACACACTTAAGGTTCGGTGACGCTAGACTTGTTATGGGAAATAGTATGTGGTTACCTAAGGTTGTTCGGAGTCCCGGATGAGACCCCGGACATCACGAGGAGTTCTGGAATGGTCCGGAGGTGAATATCGATATATTGGATGAAGGGAATTGTAGTCCGGAAGTGTTCCGGGGGTACCAGGCTATGACGAGCATGACCGAAAGGCGTTTCGAGGTGCCCTGGCAAGAGTTGCAGGGCCTCATGGGCCAAGGGGAGGGGGCAAACCAGCCCACTAAGGGGATGTGCTCCCTCACACCCTTTCCCCTATTGATTTGGGAGGTGGGGCGCCTCCACCTGACTTGGGAGGCAATCCTCCACCTGGCTTGGCTTGGGGGGGCAAGTCTCCCTACGGTTTTCCTAGGAAGATCCAATCTGCCCTGGTCGTCGCCCCCTAGGTGAAACCCTAGGGCACCTCCCCCTCTCCTTCCCCCTATATATAGTGAGGTGGTGGGAGGGAAGTGGTGAACCCTTTCCCTGGCGCAGCCCTTCCCCCTCCCAACTCCTTCTCCTCCGTAGACCTTGGCGAAGCCCTGCCGGAGAACTTCAAGCTCCACCACCATGCCGTCCTGCTGCCGGAGCTCTTCTCCAACTTCTCCTCCCCCCTTGCTGGATCAAGAAGGAGGAGACGTCCCCGGGATGTACGTGTGTTGAACGCGGAGGCGCCATTGTTCGGCGCTTGGATCGGAATCGACCGTGATCTGAATCGCTGCATGTACGACTACACCAACCGCGTTCTAGTAACGCTTCCGCTTTGCGATCTTCAAGGGTATGAAGATGCACTCCCTCTTCTCGTTGCTGCTCTCTCCATATATTGATCTTGGTGATGCGTAGAAAATTTTAAATTCTGCAACGATCCCCAACAAAGGCACTGTAATCACACGCGGTGGCACGCTGGGGAGAGAACTGCTCATTGTTAGAGTCGATCGTTTTGATCCAACGGCTGGTGTCATCCTGAGGCGAGATCCGACGGCTAAAATCCAATCAAGCAAAAGATCCAACGGCCAGGAATGCCTAAACTCCGAGAGCGTCCGTAGCTCGCTTCGATTCTTGTTTCTGGATAAGTCCTTTTTGATATTTCAATACAAACTACAGATGAAGCAAAATGAGTGAATCTACAGTCTAAAGTATGTCTATATACATCCGTATATGGCACATATTAAAATCTCTAAAAGACTTATATTTAAAAAGAAACGGAGGGAGTACACGAGAAATTACACTCCAAATTAGTGGTCGTCCTATTAGTACTAAATAATTAAGGATGTGTCTGGGGAGCAGCCGGCTGCTCCCTAGCGATCTGGAGCGGTCGACGAGAAAGGAAGTATTTGGTCTCTAATCCGTAAATGAAATTAATTGGTCTCCCTAATTCACATGCAAGGAAAACTACTCCCTCCGTTCCCAAATATTTGTCTTTCTAGACAATTTAAATGGTTACAACATACGGATATATGTAGACATATTTTAGAGTGTAGATTCACTCATTTTGCTTTGTATGTAGTCACTTGTTGAAATCTCTAGAAAGACAAATATTTAGGAACGGAGGAGTAATTCATATTAGAGTGAGAAAGTAGCATGCAATCGGGAAGAAAATACAAAAGCATATATGAAGAGGTGTGAATGCATTTAATATGTATTTCAAAAAAAAAAGTCATAACTTCTAAACCGCGCGTGGGAATTAAGATCTGTTTTCGCCGTTAGAACCATCATGATGTGGTCATCAAAACTAGATCCGGTATGGGTATGTTTCGACGAACTTTTTTGTGTGCAACTAACTCCCCGCTTGGTGCAACTGCTTTGTAGTTGATAACTTGATATGCAACTATCTCATCGTCGATGTGCAACTTTCTCCCTACTCACGGAAATGCAGTTTTCACGGATGCGAACAAATATGAATGCATTAATATGGGGTTAATTTTTCTAAAAAAATCATAACTTTTGAACCGAACGTCGAAATTACGATCCGCTTTAATCATTGGAATCCTCAAGATGTGCTCTTCGAAACTAGATTCCGCATGAGTATGTTTTGACCAACTTCTTGTGTGCCATTTAGTATCCGTTTGATGCAACTGCTTAGCAGTCGATGTGCAACTACTTGACAGTCCATGTGCAATTTCCCCCACCGCGAGGACGTGCAGTTTTTACTGATAGCACCTTCATTCCAAGCTACCCCTGCCAATGGGATGTGCAACTTCATCTGTCACCCAGGCCAACTGGCTAGTAGTTGATGTGCAACTTTCCCGCTGCATGTTGATTTGCAACTTTCTCTCTTGCGGCCTCGGACAGCTGCCTAGCAGTGAATGTGCAACTTCGGATATAGCCATTGCCAACTGTCTAACAATGATGTGCAACCTCCCATCATACCCCCTGTGGATGTGTAGTTTTTGCTACTAGCACCCCGTCCAAACTACACAGCTGGTGAGATGTGCAACTTTAGCGCCCTGTCAATATGCAACTTTTCACAACTATCCTTGTCCGAGAAATGTGCAACTTCATATGTTGCGCCCGCCAACTGACTAGTAGACAATGTGCAACTCCATATTTTGCTCAGCCAACCAAAATTACACATCGATAAGTAAGAAGAAGGAGTTGCACATCGACTACTAGGCAGCTAGCTGGAACAGCAAACTAAGTTGCACATATCGTTGATAGGGTAGGTGGGGTAGGGTGTGCTAGCAGTGAAAAACTACACATTCAAGAGTAGGAAGGACAATTGCACATCAATGATTAGGTAGTTGGTCGGGGCAATAGATTAGTTCCACATCGGGTTATTGATACGTCTCCAACGTATCTATAATATTTTATTGTTTCATACTATTATATTATTAATCTTGGACATTTTATATTCATTTACTAGCAACTTTATATCATTTTTGGGATTAATCTGTTGACATAATGACCAGTGCCAGTTGTTATTTTCTGCTTGTTTTTTACTTTGCAAAATATCAATACCAAACGAAGTCCAAATGCCACGAAACTTTTTGGAGATTTTTTTTCTGAACAGAAGACACCCAGGGCGCCAAAGAAGTGCACGGGAGGAGTCCCATGGGGTTCACTAGGCACCAAGGCACGCCAGAAGGCCCAGGCGCACCTTGGTAGGTAGTGGAGCCCACGGGGAGCTTCTCCAACAGCCGCAAGTTCCAGAACCACGAGATCCAATCTAGAGGCCTTCTCTGGCACTTTGCCAAAGGGGTCAACGATCACGGAGGGAGTTCTTCATCACCCTTGCCCCTCCGATGATGCGTGAATAGTTTACCACTGACTTGCGGGCCCGTAGGTAGTAGTTAGATGGCTTCTCTCTTTTTGATCCTCAATACAATGTTCTCCTCGATGTTCTTGGAGATCTATTTGATGTAATGACTTTTTGCGGTGTGTTTGTTGGGATCCGATGAATTATGAGTTTATGATCAGATCTATCCATGAATATTATTTGGGTCTTTTTTGAACTCTTTTATGCGTAATTGTTATAGCCTTGTATTTCTTCTCCGAAACTTTGTTTTGGTTTGGCCAACTAGATTGATTTTTCTTGCCATGGAAAGAGGTGCTTTGTGATGAGTTCGGTCATGCGGTGCTCAATCTCACTGACAGAAGGAGACATGACATGCATGTATCGTCGCCATTAAGGATAAAAAGATGGGGTTTATTCCTACATGAATAGATCTTGTCTACATCATGTCACCGGTCTTATTGCATTACTCCGTTTTCCATGAACTTAATACACTAGATGCATGCTGGATAGTGGTCGATGTGTGGAGTAATAGTAGTAGAGGTCTTATTGCATTACTCCGTTTTCCATGAACTTAATACACTAGATGCATGCTGGATAGTGGTCGATGTGTGGAGTAATAGTAGTAGAGGTCTTATTGCATTACTCCGTTTTCCATGAACTTAATACACTAGATGCATGCTGGATAGTGGTCGATGTGTGGAGTAATAGTAGTAGATGCAGGCAGGAGTCGGTCTACTAATCTTGGACATGATGCCTATATATATACATGATCATTGCCTTGGATATCGTCATAATTATTTGCTCTTCTGTCAATTGGCCAACAGTAATTTGTTTACCCACCGTATGCTATTTTCTCGAGAGAAGCCTCTAGTGAAATCTACGGCCCCGGGGTCTATTTCCCATCATATTAAGACCCAAAAATATATTGCTGCACTTTTTCTTTATTTATTTTATTTTGTGTTTTTGCTAGATCTATTTATCAAATCTCATACAATTTAATCTATCTCAAACCGAGGAGCGATTGACAACCCCTCTTACGCGTTGGGTTGCAAGTTTTTGTTGTCTGTGTGCAGGTGTTGTTTACATAATGTTGTTTGGTTCTCCTACTAGATTGATAACCTTGGTTTCATAACTGAGGGAAATATTTACCTTACCTTTGTTGTGTTGCATCATCCTCTCCTCTTCGAGGAAATACCAACAACACAGATACAAGCAATCAGTTATCATGGGTTAGGTTGCAATTTATAGAAAGTTGGATCATGCAGTAAATTAGTTTTTGGAAAAAGTTACACGATGCAGGTACCGAAGTTGCACCATGTACTAATAGAGTTGCACTTTATTTATAGCACAAAAGTTGGCATGAAATATTTTTTGTCAAAACATACTCATCCGGGATCTAGTTTCAAAGATCTCATCGCGAGGATTCCAACAGTGAAGTTCATCAGTTATGTTTTTTTTTTTTGAATTTTCTTGAAACAAAATTAAATGCACATTAAGCGTTAGCGCGCAGCCCTTGTGTCGCGGCACTGTACGTCGTCGAAAGAAATTACGAAGCTCTTGCACATGCAGTGTGCCAGGCTTGTCCCAGTCATTTATTTTGTCGCGTAGCGTTGGCCACACGATTAGGTACTTAGAAATAATTAATGTGCAAACCAATTTGCACAATAACACATTTTTCTACAAATAAAGTGCAGATGTCATCCTCGTCTATAACAAATCAGGGATTTCATCCACATGAAAAAATAGGGATGGAGCATACTCCTGTGATATCTTCATCCTCATCTATGACGTATCTCGCATAATTCCTGGTTACAACATGTCCCTCTATTTGCACAAAACTTGCCATACATCCCCAAAATTGGATGTTCCCTACTGCGTTCCAAAATTTTCTTTCTCTTGTTGGGCTCGTACATAACTTGTCATACATCCCAAGCTAACAACACAAACAAACTCGACGCATAACTCAACGCAACATGAATCATGTGAACAAGCAAGCAACTAAACATGAAGGGGGTTTGCTTCTGGAGGCTCACTAAGCTAGAAGGGGGTCTGGCACAGCGGGCACGTGGACTTGTTGGAGGTGGAGAACCACTTGTAGAGGCAGGCGCCGTGGAACTTGTGCTTGCACGTCTTGCACGCCAGCCGCGGGAGCCCATGGTTGCTCGTGTGCAGGATGCTGTAGCAGATGGGGCACTCCTCCACCCCCTCAAACTCCTTGTCGAAGTTGCGCTTCCACGTCTGGATCGCCTCCGCGACGGCGCCGTTCTGGTTGCGCACGAACGACGTCAGCGACAGCAGCCATTTCCTGCACTTGACCTCGCTGATGCCCAGGCTTCTCGTGCATTCAACCTCCACGTGCCGCAGCGGGTAGCAGCTCGGAAGCCGTATCACAAGATCAATCCCTGTTTCTTCCTTCTTGTACGTCGCAATGATCTCGTACGCCGACCGGTTCACGCTCACCGAGAATGTTTCATCAGCGTAAACAGACTCCTTCACCTTTTTTTTTTGGCAATTAATATACTTTGTTAGTTAGTTTAATAACCACCAGACAGACCGACAATTATATAATACTGTAATATAAAGTAATTCATTCATGGTCAATAACAACAAGACAAAAGGTAAAAAGGCCTGAATGGCATACCTGACAAAACTCGTCTAGTAGAAGCGGAGGACTGCACCATGCTCTAGTCAAGGACTCGATGGATGATGACAGTGATCGATCTCTCAAGCCAGTGAACCATGTGCGCACATACGAAGGCAGCAGTCTAATCATCATCCCGTACAATGACCCTGCCAGTGAGGCCATCTCCAGAACCCCAACAGGCCAAAGGGATTCCACATACGGCAGCAGTGAGCATGTTACGATGGCACCCTTGGAAGCTTCCGCTGCAGCTTTTGCCTCAGGCACCAGTTCAGCATCTTTCTTCTTCCCGCTAGCGCTAGCTCCACCGCCACTCCCACTCCTTAATGGGATATGCTGGAAAATGCAATCCAATATGCACGGACTAATCTTATCTTGTACATATGATAACAGCAATGCCCTGCTAGTGGATGATAACGGCAGTCGCTGCAGGTGCGATAACAGTAATGCCCACGCAACAAACACATGAACCTATATACAGTGAGCCAAAACACAAACAAACCTAATATTAGCACATGGATGCATGAACCAAGAGATATATGTAGCTGAACTAATAATAATACAGCTGAAATGCAAGTATATTAAATTATTAATACCCTGTCTCGTGCAATCAGATCTGTTTTGGCAAGTTCAGAAGTAGGCATCTCAATCAAGGCCGAGAGTTCATCCCTCAGGCATAGGGCCTTCTCTGAATCTGGCGTCGACTCAGTACTTTGCTGATCCATGTCAGACTCCTGAGGGTTTTCTCCATTGACTAGTGAAACTTCACAGAGGGGCTCAGACATAAGTAGAGAGTAAGCTGCAAACTGTAGATGGGATATTGGCTCCGAGGAGAAAAGAATTGAATATAGCCCACTGACTGAATCCTTGCTTAGTCCCCACAGTTTCATGGACTCCAGTGCACATCCTCTAATCTGTGGTGAAGCATCGATGATGAATGATGCCACTAGTTCCCAAAAATGCAGATAAACCACACGGCCAGAAGCTATGACGGATGAAGCCTCTTCACTAAAAGATCCCGCAATTGCCTCTGAAACACCAGAAGCCAAGAACAAACGGAGGACATTCTCCATCATCTTGTCGTTACTCTCTGCATACTCCCCTGATCTAATAAGCTGCAGAGTTTGGGATTCATGGAGACTGCCAACATGGTTGATGCAACACAATGTAACCAGAGCAGATTCAGCAAAAGTAAATGTTAGCTCATCTGGAGTGCAAGCTATCAGTTTAAGCTTCTCCAAAATATCCTCAGCAGATGTCCGGTTTATTACAGCATCATTCACGCCATCTGTCATTTCTTCAACAAGCAAAACAGACGATTCAATCCACTTCCGTAGAATACGGAACACAAAGCACCAATCGTCTTCGCCAAGTTTTGTGCAGCAATAACCAACCATAACCGCTGTTAGCTTCACTCCCAAAAGTTCAGCAGTTTTCGACAGGCTAGTTCCACTAGAGGACAATGATGGATCTGCGCTAGCATAGAAAGCCCGGTACCTCGAAAACAGAGTAAGCAGTAATGATGTTTCTGCATCGCTGATCTCACGTTCAAACTTAACTACCAGTTTCGCTGTTCCTCCAGTTATCTCCAACAGGAAGCAAGATAACACCACTTGCATCCAATCCTCAATATCTGCCAAAGTAACAGGTGATATATTTATTATCTGACTGTATGTAAAAGCATATTATTTATATACACTAGCACAATTTGAAGGGTTATAGTGTAGCCTACCTTGTTGTGTTACTTCCCTTGGGCTCAATGACAGACAAGATATGGCTTCATTAAGCCAACTCAATATGCTTTCTCCCACCGAAGAAGCTTCACCCGACTTCATTTTTTCTGTCAAGGGCTTAATGATTGTACTCATGACGAAGGGAAGAGTCCTTAAACATTTTCTATTCACTGTTGAACTGACAAAAAGGCTACCCAGTAGCTTTTCAAAAGGTACAAGTGCATCGGATTCTCTCCAAATACATTCCTTTGTGTAAGTAGTAAATAACAAAGCCACAAGAGCACGGAGAAAACGATCTTGAATTTTGTCAATCTCACTGTCAGACAGATGCCAAACATTGAACAGTGCCCAGTTACTACTCTCGTGCATCAGGGCCCCTTCTAGCAACGTGTCAAGCAAAAAGGGCATGATGCTGACCTCAAGACATGACTCTGTTTTCATGTACTGAACCAGAGAAGGTAAGAATGTGCTAAATGCACTTCCCCCTTTCCACTTCCAGGTGCAGATCATCTCAGCAGCAACCCATGCTCTGGAGAAGGAAGAAACAGGTGAAGTAACATCAATCGATGATGATGTGGTACAATGCTGATCTCTTGGAATCCCTAGAATCACTTCGCCAAAGCTAAGGTTTAGGACAAGCTTGTCAACAAAAGCAACGAACCGCTGATGTTTCTGTTCCTGCATCAAAAGAAATCGTCCATATTAGGCACATTTAGTCATTTGCACTGTATTCAATAGTATACAACTCAGATCCTTGAAACTAAGGCCCTGTTTGGAGCTACTCTCCGCTCCACAGCTCCACTCGCGGAGCTGGTGGAGTTAGAGTTGAAATTTGCGGAGCGGCAGTTTAGTGGCTCCGCAGCTCTCCGGAGCTGGTGGGATTCCGAACGGCCCCTAAATAACCGACTTAAGCCTGACTAGAATTTTGTCAAGCAAAAAAATAAATTTACTTCCATGTATATTCCGCTTCAGAATATTTGACTATGTATACATTCCTTTGGTCAAATTTTAGGACTTCATTTTGTATTTTCTAAACACTTTGCAAATTAATCAAGAAAGGAAAAAATAACAAAGGCCTCATCCTGTCATTCTTCAAACTAGCAGTATTCAAATCAGAGATAGAGAGAGAGCTATGATATTATAGTCATAGAGAGAACTGGAGCACGTCTTGTTAGTGTGCAAATAATAGAAGCATGCACCGGTTTTGGTGGGGTGGGAGTAAAAAGAAACAGATTCTTACAGTTTCCTCTGTAGCAAGCGGTTCAGATTGGATCTTCACTGATGCATGGCCATTCTGTAAAGAAGGCTTCACCCAGAGCGGCCAATTTTCTCCCTCGGATAACAAGATGTCAAAAAAACATTGCAGCTTTATGTGGTCAAGACAGATGAGTCTCAACATGTCCACCACCCACTCAGAACATAAGGCTGCTGTCCTATCAACACGCAAGTCACTTGTATCAAATACAGCATACCTGACAGACTGTGCTAGAATATTAGCTAGCCTATTCAAAGTGTCTGAATGAAGGTCATTCCAAAAGGATGGGATTAAGCTTTGGCGGAAAGCATGTATATGTTCTGCAAGGTTAGCCTTCAAATGCACTGTAGCACCCAGATGATCATCTGAACTGTTGCACATCGAAGTCTCAACATCGATTTCTTCCTTGTGACCTTCCAAATCATTCTCTTCTGCAAGAGTTAAAGCCATGCTGCATTCCCATTCGATGATAAACAAAGCCGCCAGAATATGAGAGAAAACCGAATCTTCCTCATGTATCCTTAGCGCAAACAAGCTACGCTCAAAAACTTGAAAGGCAAAATGAGCCATCTCAAAGTTTGCCGACAAGGACTGTTCTCCTAGAAACTTCAAATGCTCATGTTCCGCTGGCAACAACAGAAAATGTGCAGACCTTGTCCATTCAAAAGTTGATGTGATGAGTACCGATGCCAAAGACTTCAAAATGGATTCACGAATTTTGCAAACAGCCTCAGCAGAAAGAAAACAAACTTCATCATCTTGACTGGAGCCACCAAGTGCAGCACTACAATTTCACATATTATAAAATTCAAGTCAAGCCCACATCAACCACATATTTTGTCGAACATCACCAACATGGCAACTAAAGTAAACCAAATTATCAACAGTTTCTGCCGCTGAGTAATTAAAATGAATTATAACTTTGACTAAAAGAACGGACATAATAAAGTTAGAAGCACATACCATAGAAAATGTACATGAGAATCTGTAGCTGGTAGATCACAAAAGACAGAAACTGCAACAGAATCCAATAGATCGTGTCGCCAATGTTCTGGCAGGGAACCACTTCTCTGCAAATTTCTCAGCTTTCCCCCAGCAATTCTTTCTCTGACTTTTTGAAGTATAAGTGTCAGCAGTTCAAATTGGTCATTAGTGTATGAGATTTTATCATCAACTGATCGCTTTTGTTTAGCTACAATATATTTGATGATCAAACACCACTGATCAAAGAAGCACTCTTCTTGAATTAAAGAAAGCAATAAATCAATCTTTGAGCTGCAGGTGATATCCTTCCCATCCAAGCACCAAGGGACAAAGTCGGAATTGAATACATTCAGATAAGGCTCAACATATGATTTATCATCATTTTTCTCAGAATACTTCAAGAACAGGTGGGCAGGCCCGAATATTTCAACCAAATTTATTAGGAGTTTAACAAGACTTGGGGAGTCCTGCATCAAAGCAAAAAAAAAAAACTTGAATTAAGTAAATTTGCCAAGTACTTTGCATATCAGCACAATATATCAATATTAGCATGATATAAGTTAAGGAAACAAACAGATATGACGAAGCTGGTAACAAACTTCTACTATGAAAAATAATTAACTTCAAAGCTGTGGAGGATAATCAAAAGCATTGGTGGCCACTCAAGACCGTGACTGCCTACTTGTTCCACATGTAACGTTATAGCTAAACAAGATCAAGAATACACATTGCTGTAGGCCACAATGTTGCGCTAATCCATGTGCAGTGTGAAACTTCTATGGACAGTTTCATGTGTCCGTGCGCCCGTACCTGTGAGTGTCGTAGACCTCAACCCATGCCAAACTATTACAACTGAACAAGATCAAGAGTTCACATTGCTGCAACAAGTACCCATATATCCAGATTTATGATCTACAGAAAACATTTGCATGCAAGACACCATTTCTAGAAAAATATAACACAATGAGGCCCTCTACTCAATCAAGAGCAAGTAATTACCATGAAGATTATATGTCTTGTACAATAAAATATTCTGTATCACAAGAGTCAAGAGAGATGGATGGACTTAGCTTACCATGGACTTGATAGTTGGCAGAGAATGTATAACCAGTGGTCTTGCTAAGTTTTCCAGCGGCCATGTCCTACCGTTCTGTACAACGAGTAGATCCAAAGAACAAAAGAAAGAAGCAAGTTGGTCTACATGATCCTGAAATTTTGATAGTTTCTCCCCTTGGTGAACTATGTCCAAATAGTCCCTCAACAGAGACTCACAAGCAACTTCCAACAAATGACTTTCTGCAACTGAAATCTCATCCAGTATTTCAACGATACATTTCCCCAAGTCCTGATAATAGTAAATTGGAAGGCGCACGTTCTGCACCAACAATGACTTATGAGATAGCTGGTGATCATCAGTAGTTGCTTCTTCAGACAACAAACCTGGAATTGCATCCAGGTTTTTGGATAACGATAATTGAAGGTAATCATGCCAGACAATTTTGACAAGAACATTCGTTATAAGCCTGTTGTGAATATTATCTGAAGAATCTCCTGCAGAATTTCTGAAATAAAAAAGGGAAAGGTGATTATGCAGAAACAGGAGAACTCTCAAACAAATGAAATCAAACTTAATAAACCAGTGAAAGTTTTAAAAGGATACCTTGGTACTTTCTTAAGAAGCCACAAAAAGCTCTGTTTGAAGGCAATGAAGAAAGCCAAACTGTCAGCAGCTGATAACTGCCTCTGGTTTCTACCAGCCCAAAGATTTTGTAAGAACTCAATAGCAAATTTCTCTGTAGCAACTTCTGATGGTATAACATCCAAAAACTGAACAATTAGAGGGTACGAGGCCTGTTTAGACCCATAGCAACCATTTTGTAGGAAGTGCCAAAACCGATTGAGGACAACCTTGTGAATATTGCAATATGACCAAGCCTCTGGAAACTTTCTAGAAAAAACAAGAATAGCGTCCCACATAGCAGAGTGACACAAAGGGTCCTTTTCATTGAAGGCGCCAAGTAGAGTGGAAGAGAGTATCTTCATGGCTTCTTCGTTGAAAACATGAGGAACATACTTGATATAACTTGTAAGCAGAGTATATGTAGCTGAACGTATGGCAGCACTTTTTGACTTCAGAAAATCGATAAAATATTTATGCATAGAAAGTGCAGCTTCAGCAGAAGACAATGTGGCAGATCGAACTTTTAAATGACTCTTGCTTTCGGTATTTGCACTTTCACCGCCAGTACTTTGTAATTTTACTCCTAGTAAAATGTCGATAAGAGTTGCCATTGCTAACAGTGACGATGATATTACCTAACACAAGGAGACAGAAAAGTGGGTGGCGGGTATTAGAAGCACAGTAGGCATTTGGAGATAGAACACCATAAGTGAAAGATCATAATTATATATCCAGCAGCTAAACATAATGAAAGCCCCCTTTCATAAGTAAATAGAGGCTCATTCACGCTGAAGGCATAGCTTTTCCATGCCTCCGTGCGTGCAGGAAAAGAAAAAGCGCGGTAGTATTTGGGTTACCCCATTTCCCCTGCTGCATGCCACTCGTGATGGCCATGGAGGGGATGAAGTCAGGCAGTAGTGCAGCATTTCTACGCACATACATATTCATAGTGATAACAGGAAGCAGCGGTATGAGGGCGCATCTGATGCCAACATAACAGGAGCATCAGCAAAGCAACTAATTGATGGCCTAATTGACTACCCCAAAACCAACTGCAACAGATCTAAGCACCAATTCGCACAGCACAAAGAACACACGGAGATCTATCTACAACTCCCGATTTGAACCACCGCTCAATGTATTAGCGGCAGCCTGCAATGCAGCCAAGACAGGACGGACTCTATCCACTGCTCATGCTCCCGCCTAGTGCTATCTTACCCTCAATGTATTAGCAGCAGCCTCTATCCCTGATGTTTTCCCATTATGAATCAAAGACAATTGCACACCTCATAGAGTCCTAAAGTATGAGCCTCAAAAGTCCAAACTCCAAAACGTTGAAACAGAATACTTAATCTTCAGTATAAATGATAGCCTTACTGCCCAAAGAAAGCTGGGAGATTAATCAATCAGGTTTACAAAATTGCAGAAATGATCAATTTCCACTGCAGCTGGAATTTCTTTTAAACAGGTTGCGTGCACAAAAACAGGTTAAAACATGGAGATAACTGATCACAGAATTACACGTTGGGTTAAGGCCATAAAGCATACCCGCTGATGCATATCTTCTAATTCATCCGCCGGTGTAACCTTGTCAGATAAAGCTTGTGTTGTTAATTTCAGATTCTCATTTAGGTACACAAATGTCTCCTTCACACACAGCATTAAAGCATCCAACCTTCTGTCCGATTGTGGGAATGCTGCCTACAAACAGAGTAGAAAAATGTTAGAAAGTCATATGTGAGCATGGGTACAGCCGTACAGGTGCACACAATACCCTGTTGAGGCATCCAGATGTCTTCAAAGATTATGCTATCCATGCACACAGTGCACTAAAATATGTGAGCCTACAAAATTCCATGAAAAAATATGACCAATTGTGGGCTGCACAAAACAAATCATGAGCTAACGGAAGAGTATTTCAGTTTAAAGGTGACTAACTCTTGTTTTTATTGTGCAGGCCACAGCGGGTCTTAATTTCAAGAATGAGAAAGCATTACTTATTTATGCTTCGACAGGTCAGTGTAGCAAACCAACATAACGTGTTACTCCAGAGCAAATAGAACTAAACAAATAACCAAGCCTGTTTGGTCCAATAGCAACATAGACTAGCTAATTAAGTTTAACAGTAACAGTAACCTATGCCAATCAGGCTAAACATCCAGCATGTTTGCTATGATCAGATATTTGAGCTTTGGCATAACTGGAAAAAATCTTAGTTTCCCCAAACATTTTAAGGACATGCCATGCAGGCACCGCGTGATAAGCTACAACCAATAAGAAAATTATATGAACCAGCTAAGCCAACATGCCCAGACTAAGTTCGAATATGAGCCTAAATTAATGCTATTGCATCAAGAGTGAATTTTATTTTTAGTTCTTCCAAGCCAGTGTGTTTAAGTTCACTGCAGAAAAACATCATAACTGAAAAACGAATGCAAAATCCAGATGGAACAATGACTTATATTAGAGGCAATATCATCAACCAGATAAAGGAAAGATCATCACCTCGAATGAACGACGAGCAGCCTGTGCAACCTCAGCAGCAGGGTCAAACTGAGAAAACCACCAAGGTCCCATCAGAGACTTGAGATGCGGAGCTAGACCCTTCCTGAAACAGTGAGTTCAAACATCCATAACCATTGAAGATTGAAAGAATTTGCTCTGTTTCTAATCAGTTTTGAGTAAACACACACGCATATTTAAGTATAAGTGGTCATATTCTTTATATATGCTGGCCCAAATACTACCCTTGAGTGACATCTCAAGCACAAGTAACAAGGCAGTATAGATGGATAAATCTTAGCATGGATTTGTATGTGTGGAATACGCAGAAACAAATCTTTAGTCAAAAAACAGTGTTAAGTTTATGGAAACAGATGGAGGGAGCAAAAAATCCAGAGCATGAGGCCTTCAATAACTGGAGCAAAAGCAGTAAAGCACAGAGCAGTTGCATATCAAGAAGCAAGGAGATGGGTCATACTTGACTGCGGTGACTAGGCTAGACATGGTGTCGCTAGTAGCACGACGAACTTCTCTGTTATAGTCAAGCAGCAGCCTCTTGTACTCGAAGGCCTATAAAATAAAATGGAGAAGGTAGATTGATTACTGCAGGTGCAGCACATTTTCTGGAAGAGACATAAGCATGACATGAAATAGGTGTAGAATCATCTCTACATAAAAGGAGCAAGATACTCGGAAGGAAAAAACAGCAGCCTGTCACCAAACAAACACTCGCTTGACAGGAAACTCTGCATTTCATCCCTGTATCCATTTGTAGCATGTATGTATTCAAGCATACCAGGGAGAAGAGAACAGAAAACGAATCACAAAGTAAGAAGATAGATGCTAATGTAGAGCTATATGTGTTTTACCACATGAATGAACCGTGTGAAAGAATTAACATTATTACATGAAACAAGGCTAGCTTGGCAATTGGCATAGTCTTCTCACAGATTGAAATAATATCATTGCAGATGTTGGTGCCAAGGAAGATAGAATGAATCAGTCCTAGAACTAACTGATGCTGGAATGAGGAGCATATATATATAACCAATAAGAAAATGTGCTGTGTGACACAGGCAAGGGGAAGAGAGCGAGTACCCATTGAGGAACAATTTGCACAACTTGGTCTGCAGGTTGCTGTGCAAACAGCGCGGAGAGCGTGGATAATGCCTTGAGCTGCATCGAATCGAATCGAATTGAATTGAAGAAAACAGTCAAGCTGCTGATTGTATGATAACAAATGAATGATTTAGGGGGCGCAGAGGCAGGAGGGAGGGAGGGAGGGGGACCTTGGTGGTGGGATCTTTGCGGCCGAGCCTCCGGAGGTGCTGCAGCACTTGGGCGTCCACATCCTGTTGGCATGGGAGAGAGAGAGAGAGCGCGAATCAGTCGAAACCCTAGCCTGGCTAGAGTGGTGATACGGCGGCGGAACTGGGTAGGGTTTACAAGGGGAGAGGAGAGGAGAGGAGAGGGGGCGGACGTACGGGGGGGAGGCGGGCTGGGGCGTCGGGGTCGTCGGATGGGAGCGGGTGCAGGGCGGCGGGGTCGACGCGGGAGGCGCCGTGGTAGCCCCCGAATCCGACGGCGGGGACGGCGCCCTGCGCGTCGGGCAGCAGCGACGCCGCCAGGCCGCTGCTGGACGCCCGGCCCTTGCTCTTCCCCATACCTCTCCTCCTCCTTCTTCTTCTTCTGTGTGTCGCCGCCGGCCGCCGGTCGCCCGCCGCCGCAGTATCGGAGGAGTAGCGCCGACGCGAGAGAGGGGAAGGAGGAGGGCTTGTCTGGTAAAACAAGAAAACTTGGGGTGGAGCCGGCCAAGTCTTGATGAGTCTTTTCTCTCCAGCAGTAGAGCAGGCTATTGCAGTTTTTCTTCTTCTTCTTCTTTTTGATTTTGCCATTGGCTTGATTTCAATTATATTCTTGCCGTTCCTCTTTCTGTCCGAATTTCATGCTAAGGTGTTTCTAGAGACGGTTTTAGTGGAGTTGTTCGGTGCGTGCTGTGATGTCCTTGTATATTTCAGTTTCGGTGTCAGTTGGCGGCCTTCGGAGCTAAGCTGGCCAACCGGGTCGAGCCTCGCAGGCCTCCTCGCGAGGCTCGACCCGGCACGTCACGGGACAGGCCTTGCACGAGCTAATCATAGCGTATCAGACGCGCAGCATCCCGCGGGTCGTGCTTGGGCTGCTAGGCTGAGCAAGCGGGCCGACCTAGCACGATTGTCTTTTTCTTTCTTTTTGAAAGAAGTCCATTTTTCACCCTGAAATGTGAGCCGAGGGACAAATACCCCCTGAATTCAAATTTGGTACAATTTCAACCCTCAAATCCTTAATACCGGATAAATCTTCCCCTTAAGTGGTTTTGCTTTGATTATAGACGGTTTTGAGCCAAGACCGTGTGACGTGGCATGGATTTGGGTGTGCATACCAGGTCAAGCTCGCGTGTACCTGATGCACGCCGTCTGGTACCCGAAGCGCCGCCACCTGTACGTGACGTCGTTCCTCTCGCTCTACGCACTCCTTGAGGGCGCCGACAACTACAACGCGTCCTTCGTGGCATGCAAGGCTGCAACCCGATCGCCGCACGGTGTGACAAAGCTGTCGACGATGTCGTCGCTGCCCCCGGCACTCCGCCACCTCTCCCGCTGACTGCCGCTCTAGTCCATAGTCGCGACGGGGCGGCTTGTCCTCGTCACGTAGTCCATGCAGCCGCTCCACCCGGCGCTCTGCCACCCGCTCATGCTCGACACGGACGCGCGCACCCGTGCTGCGCTGGCTGGCGCGGCGCATGGCCGTGTGTTCATCGCAGGATGTGTGGGCGCTGGCTACAAGCTCGGAGGCGCGCGCTCCGGGTTAATAATGGACCCCGTCGCAGGTCGCACCGTACGCGTTGTGGGAGCCGCTCCCGCCGATGCGGGACAGGCGATTCAACTAGGACGCCGTCGAGGTCCTTTGCTCGGGCGAGAAGGCATGGTCAACCTATGGGGCAGCGGGAGGGTGTCGTGTTCGACCTCATGGCCAGCTAGTGGGAGCACATGCTGCCCGGCATGCTCGCTGGCTGGAAGTGCCCTGCCGCAGCATCCCCAAATAATGGAGACGCGTTCTTTGCTGTGGCCCGTGGATGAGGAGTGCGGTGCGCTTTGGAGGAAGAGGCAAACCATGGACGAGGAAGAAAGCTTCGGTTGAGGATTTGGATGGCAGCAACCTGTACGGCGGCGTCCTCGTCACCATCGTCTAGACATCCATTGCGAATTGAAGAAAAAAGAATGGAGCAAGGACGAACTGGTCCGATGCAACCTGCCACGTCAAAAGAGTCAAAACCGCCTAAAATTTGATAAGTCGTCAGCAAAACCACTCTAGGGGGATATTTATCCGGTTTTGACGATTTGAGGGTTGAAATTATACCAAATTCAAGTTCAGGGGAGTATTTGTCCCCCACAACACACTTGAGGGTGAAAATTGTACTTCTTTCTTTTTATTACTTATATATATGGCCTACAATTATCAGTCCAAACAGGTTAAATTGACCCAATAAACAACGCAGTGGGCCAAATAGCACGTGGGCCTTCGTGCCTGGCGTGTCGGCGAGTGGCCCGATTGGTATAGGGATCGTGCATGTGCTTGAGAGAATAGCATGTAGGCCACCACGGCACAGCCCATACACTATGGGGGTGTTTGGTTCCCTACGTTGCATCTGTCTCTCATCCACCGTGCAAAATCTCAGTTGTTTGGTATGCTGCATGGGCTCTTGAGCCTGGCCCGTGGATGCAAAAAAGGCCCTCTCAGCCAGGCTGAGGGAAACGCAAGTTTCGGGCGTAGCTCGCGTGCAAGCTGGGTCGTGCGCTTTTATTCTTTCCTTTCCGTATCTTCATCGTATACAGCAAGAGTCGCAGCCATGGCATCTCCTCCCCGTAGTTTGTCGTCGCCGTCGTCGTCAACTGTCACCATCATCGTCAAGCACCGCCGCCTTCCTCGACCAAGCACCGCTGCCTCTGACGTCAAGCGCCGCCGCCGCCGTCGATGTCAAGCGCCGTCGGCGCCCTCGTTTAGCGCCGCCGGCGCCCTCGTTTAGCGCTGCCGCCGTCCTCGTTCGCCCTCCAACAAGCATCGCCGCACACTGGGTCCTGCCGCCGCCGCTGCACACTGGGTCCTGCCGCCGCCGCACACTGGATCTTGCCGCTTCACGCCGCTGCAAACAAGGATCGCCGATCCTGGATCCCGTTACCCTGCGTTGCCGCGTGATTCCTGTTTCCTCACTGATTTGAGCGACATTCACAAACTCACACTGCACCTCGTACATGAATATCATACAGGCTCACCAAACACTCATCTCGGCTCGTCCTTGCATCATCTGAGCCAGGCCACACTCACCCAGGAGCCCCCATGCGATGCAGCCTGAAGCTCCACAGGGAACCAAACACGCCCTAAACGGCGTTCCCGTGCGGGTCATGTAGGACCATGCACGCTTACGACGGGCCGAGCGGGCCAGCCCATCTGTCCAACTCTGCTTCTGAGCTCCTATTCCATACCCAAACCGTGAAATTATTGTTACAACATTCATATGGGTCAGCCCACAAACCTATTGGTACCTTAGTATGTTTTCCACTCACTCCGCTTCTATCTTATGAAAAATCAATTATCTTTTTATTTCAAAAAATATTAAATAAAAATGTGCATATTTTTTAACATTCATGGATTTTTAAAAATATTCATAAATCTGAAAAAAGGTTCAGAAAAAAAGATCTAAACTTCAAAATTGTTCATAAATTTTAAAATTATTCTTGATTTTTTTAAACAGAGATTTTAATAAATGTTCATATTTTTTAATAAATGACATGAATTAACATGTGCACGATTAGTAAAGCGAATAATAATAATAATAATGCATACGTGCAATGCACGTTGATATTAGGCAAAAAAATGCATGAATTATGTCTTAATTACCTGGATGATCTATATTTGGTATGTTATTAATTGCGCGTTAAACATGTAGAGCGCTCGATATTGAAGCAATATAGATCGTTGGATTGACGTTGTTTGATGGCTGGGATTTGTTAGATCTGTCCCTCCGGCTCTTTTTGTGTATTTATATATATTTATACGTGTGGGCTACAAAATTTGTCTCTCTCATGCAAAGTTCAAAAATGTATACGAGGAAATTTGCATGAGGGCATGTACAATGGTGGCATATGGATACTGATGCCTCGTGACAAAAAGTAGTTTGAGACATCTACTTTTAGTTTTCCTCCCCAATGCAAGCTATCTCTAGTGGGCCTCATTAAGAAATAGAAAATAAAGACTCTAATACACATGCATCTCTACTTTTCATTCCAACATTTGCAGCTTTTGACATCGGACCACACTTTTTCACTTCAAGCACCCGCCTCCTGCAGAGGATCCCGCTTCCCTATCCGAACCTACTTTATCTGTTATCCGATCCTACATGGCATGTGAGGCATCACCCTGGGGCTATGCATTGTACATGCCCTGACATACCATACCAATTATTAAAAAGTCGTTGTTGAAGCCTCCTCCAAAGGCCATTCAGATATGCTATTACATGTGGCAATAAACTTTCCCCCTACTATCAGTCTATCACAAATAACAACTCGGATGTTTCACTTAACATCTTATCATCAAACAAAAGTGTCCACATTCACCATAACATAGCCCCAAGTAGGAGGAGTCCAACCTTCTCTCTTCACTTGTGTTTTTGGGTGCAAAATTATACAGTAAACCTCAAATAGACATTCCCTAAAAAAAACTCAAATAGACATAACTGCATTTTTTAGGGGAATAGACATAACTGATGGTTGTGTGGGATTGTCATGTCCAAGCTTCCTCCCTCCGTGTCCACCCAAAGTACCAACATCCCATAGCTATTGTCAGGTCACTTTGCCCAAAAAAAGACAATCTTTTTTTTAAGCAAGCAAAACGTTTAGAAAAGGAAATCGCTTGTGTGCGGTGCACCGGCCGAAAATTCCACCGGTCTCGTGCCACGCTGGCCTCGCGCGCCCAAGAAGCCGCCCCTCCGCATGAGACACGTGTATACGGTGGGTCCCGCACGGAACGGCCCTACCCTACCATATCTTCTCCACCGCTTCATCCCCTACCCCCACTCTTCGTCTTCAACGCTTGAGATGCGTTTCTCCTCCTCCCCCGCGCTGTCGCCGACCACCACAAAGCTCACTCATTGGTGGCGGGGGCCTCGTGTGGGAATACCTCCCCGCCATGCTGTAATCCACAAGGCGAAGCAAGCGGCGTGTTGCAACTGTGGTGAAATTTGTTGGATCCGACCGAGGAAAAAGTTGGAACCACGGTCACGAGGCGCTGCGACAGGGAGGCCACCTCCCAGCCATGGATTTTTTGCTGGAGCTATAGGGCAAGGTTGCTACAACTAGCTGCATAGTATGTAGGAACCCACGGGGTAATTTGCTGCATCCGGTGTCATTTGTTGCTGGAAACCAACCCTTCCTTTTTCGCTACTACCGGCTTTGTGTTTTGCTGACCAACACCTTTTTTTGATACCATCATTTTTGATCCAGTGACGGTCGTGTTGAGACGGAGCCGCGACCCTGTGCCGGCGGCGGATTTTTTTACTGCAACCATGCTCGGATTTTGCTACTACCGGCGAGTGATTTTGCTACCCGCGAAGGTGGCGACAGTTGTTGGATTTGCTACTACAGGCGATGTTTTTTGCTACATGCATTCAAATACATTTACCGGTGACTTGGACATCTCCCTTCTGGAATTCCTGTTAGTCGCCATCGTTTGAGGGAGGCAAGGAAGGTCGCGCGAGAGAGAAGAGGCGGTATGGGCGGAGTCACACGATCGGGTGAGAGATGATGGTTTTCTACCCTGACGTCCTGAGACGTGGATTCTTTCCCCATGGAAACACGTGGATTGGGGCGAGAAACCCCTAGATGAAGGGCGTCCAAATGCACACGTGGATCAAACCGGGGCTAACTTGGTCTGTGGACTGGCCAGTGGCCACCCGGGGTTTCGGCCAGGATCCCAGGAGGATTCCTGACTACCAAACGAGCCTTGAGGGTGTTGTCCCTCCACCTCAGTTCCGCGACCCCATGGACAACCAATACTGAGAGAAAGCGCAGTCACCTCCTTCCAATCGCCGGAGTTCACCGCCACCCCCGGTTGAAACCCTAACCCTAGCCGACCGCCTAAGCAAATCGCCTCTCGGTTGTTCGTAAGGTTTTCCATGGTGGGCCTGCTTAGTTCATAATTTGGAGTTCTTTTTGAATTGTGCTTAATATATAAGCTGCTAAAAAATAAAATAAAAGGCGAAAAGAAGTGGCACCAGAAATCCCCATCGTCTTCCTCGGATACCTTCATTGTTTTACTGGCCGCCGGCGCGCCTCTTTACTCCTCGCCGTACTCTCCTCGGTTCGACCGACCCACGGCGGCTCGACCTGCCGCTGCCGGTGCCCTACCTCTCCTCCTACGCTGCGCCCCCCACCCCCTCTGCCCTTCACGCGCCTCCATCGCCGTTACCCTTCCCTGCCTGTCTCAGCCGGGTCCGCAATTCCGGCCTCTGATTTCTGAGGTATGAGCATCCATCCATCCATCCATGATTGGTTGAATTCCATTGACGCCATCGAGAAATTCTGGGCGCACACTGGATCCGCCCCTGTCCTGTCCCCAGTAAAGGAAGCAACTTTTTTTTATGTGTGGTTTTTTGGGGGCTTGACTTGTTATGAAAATTTGTGAGAGAAAATCTGTTGGTTTGAATTGGGCTTCTCCTTGTGTTTTGCAGTTTATTAGAATGGGGAACATGCTCACCTTCATGCTTGGAACAACTACAGCGGTGGATCATTGCCATCCAAGGCAACTCCACCCAGGATCCACCACCACCACCAGCAGGATAGCAGGCCATCAGTTTGAACCGCCGAGCATTCTGGCTTTCAGGGCTATGTCTGAGCACATAGTATGCAGTGAAGCGTTCCGTCGAGAGCGGATAGCCGACAGCCGGTTCCAGCTGCTGAGCATTCTGGTTTGCGGGGCAATTCATGCCGAGGGAATTACAGCAACCGATCCACTCAAACTGTGTGGCATTCTCATCTGTGGGGTTTTGTCCGACTACATCCGTCACGGCACAGAGGAACCAGCAATTGATCTGCTTGGAGACCTTCCAGAGGTACCACGCTGAAAACTCGTGCTCCAGCCCGTCTGTTGGTTGCAGATTATATACTACTACCTTTGTAAACTAATATAAGAGCGTTTAGATCACTACTTTAGTATTCTAAATGCTCTTATATTAGTTTACGGAGGGAGTATGTAGTTTCTATTCTACTTGTGTGCAACTACATTATATATTTTTGTTCTGCAGGACGTGTTATGCACAATTTTATCAAAGTTGCCTCTGGAAGATGCTGTAAGAACCAGTGCCGTATCAAGGAAATGGAGATACTTGTGGACGGTTTGTCCTAAGCTGAGTTTCGATGGAAATAAAATATGTGGCAAGAATAATTATGAGAAAAGATCGTATAATCTAGTGTTCAGCCACATTGTTAATAGGGTCCTGGGACAGTGCCGTGGCAAGTTGGTTGAAGAGCTTGAAATCAAAATTGAACTGAACTCGATGTTGGTTGAACATCTTGATAATTGGTTTCGTTTTGCTGTATCGTCGCGGGCAAAGGCACTAGTTTTTGATTTAGCAAAAGAACAGCATCAACCTCCAGGTTGTGTTGATCGGTACAAATTTCCATTTGAGCTTTTAGACGAGGACAGTATATGCCGTCTACAGAAACTTCATCTTAGCTTTGTAGATTTCCAGCCACCGATGCATTTTAGTGGTTTCCCTAACCTAAGGAAGCTTGATCTGAGCATAGTGAGTATCAATGAGAAGGATATTCCACACATGTTGTCAAACTGCTGTAACCTAGAATGGCTGAGTATTGTTAGATGCCATCTCAATGGTGAACTAAAGGTTAACGGCCCACTGCCTCACCTGCTATACTTGAAAATTGCTTCCTGCAGATTAACAAATATAGCATTCCATGCCGTGAACCTTGCGACTTTCGAATACAGAGGAGTGGCGGTGCCTATTGACCTCAGTAAATCATCGGAACTGAAATGTGCAAACATATGGTATTATGGAGACACGCTCGAGCACACTATTACTGTTCTTGCTAAAGTGCTTATAAATGTGCAACATCTGACCCTTGATACGGCCTGTGAACCTCCAAAGGTTCGCTCTTAGACCATCCTTTTAAGTCATGGATTATCTATCTTTGGTTATTATCTATCTTTAATATCACATGACTGATCATGACCTTTGGTTATTATCTATCTTTCAGATTCCCTGTTTGATGCATTACCGATGCAAGTTTTCTCAGATGATGTATTTAGAATTGAGGTTGGTCTATGTCGAAGAATTCAATACATTATCTTTGGTCTCTTTTGTGAGGTCTGCTCCTTTTATCAAGAAGTTAGAGCTGCACGTAAGTACTCATATTGCATTACTGCTTCTTTCAACGCACTGGATGTCTCATTTTTGGACCATGCCAACTATCATGCTGTCAACTTAGAGGCACGTTCGAGTATAATATGTGATGATAAGTGCTGTACTGGACAGTTTCTTTTATTGCATATGCTGTCCTGGAACTGATGGATGTTTGGGACTTGCTCATGTACTCACATTATGTTATTGACATTGAATAATAGTCACAATCCTTATCATCATACTTCATTTTTGGTTCAAACTTTTTTTTTGACCATGGTTTTTGGTTCAAACTTGCAGTTTCGTTTCCCTAGTTACGTGCATTTGGTACAAGAATCCGATGAACCTATCAGGAAGCTACCGGAGCGTCTGTTCAACAACTTAAAGAGTTTGTACGTTACAGGATTTAAAGCATGCATCGGTCAAGTTGAGTTCCTTTCGCACATGGTGGAAAATTCCCCTGCACTAGAGATTTTAAGTGTAGACCATTCAGACAAATATCCACTAGAAGGCCATGAAAGGTACACGAAAACGGTTGTTGACGTGGTCCATAGAACTGCTAGAAGGTATCTCGAAGGGAAAATTTCGTCCAAGTGCACCCTAATATTACTTTAAGGGATTTGTTAGTATAGGGATGATGTACATTGTATCTCTAGCTAGGGATGGAAAATCCGTTGCGGCGGCATCTTTAAACATGTCTGCATTGGTCACTGCTATGTACACTTGTGCATTGTGACTTGGTTTTGCACGACTTGAACTCACTTCATTGTTGCGTTCCACTTGATCGGATGTGCGGTTGTAGTAATCGGCACATTATTGTGCGTTGTTCTGTGTATGATGGGGGTAGTAAATCAAAACCTAAGCATCTGTATGTTCTACTCCCTCCGTAAAGAAATATAAGAGTGTTTAAATAACTAAAACAGTGATCTAAACGCTTTTATATTTGTTTATAGAGGTAGTACCTGAATGCAAGAGTGCTTTTAATGTATGAATTCCCTGTTTGTTTTGATGGAGGTGAACTACTGAAAACAGAATTAGCAGGGCATGATTCAAACTTCTGTATACCTTGAGTGGTTTTGACTTTTGACACAAAGATGTAATATGGTTTCGAGAAATAAAATCACAGCATAACAAGGATGCGCGCCTCCAGTGCCAATCATAACGACAAATTGAAACTATGCAACAAAACCAATTTGGTTCAGTCAGTCAGATGAAACCAAGCAACAAACCAATATGAATTGGTTCAGATCGAAACTACGCAACAAAACCAATTTGATTCAGTCAGTCAGATTGAAAACTAAGCAACAAAGCAATATGAATTGGTTCAGTTTTTGCAGCAGCTCAATATGAAGCAGCAACTAAGCAATAAGCCATCTTGGTTCAGTTTCCGCAGCAGCTCAATATGAAATTGCAACTAAGCAACAACAAGTCATCTTGGTTCAGTTTCTGCAGCAGCTCAATATGAAATTGCAAAAGAGCAACAGAGCAAAAAGAAGTGCAAGAATCAGCACCGCTATTGCCCACCGGCACCAGTGAGGATGAGGGTGAGGACTGGGCCTCGTCGCAGCGCAGAGGGCGTGAGCTGAGGTTCTCGTCTATGTCGACGGCATCACGGCGCTGGAGGTGGGCCGGCACGTCCACCATCATGCTGGCGCCCTCATCCCAGAGGCGTATAGACTCTAGGACATCATCGGGGTCCTCGTGGGCGTTCTGCAGGGCATCATCGGGGTCCTCGTCGCCGTTCTGCGGGGCATCATCGGGGTCCTCGTCGGCATTCTGCGGGACATCATCGGGGTCCTCGTCGACGTTCTGCGGGACATCATCGGCGTTCTGTGGGGCATCATCAGGGGCCAGCACAGCTTCTCTGGGCACCGCGGCCGCGTGGACGGGCGTGTGGCTCGCGTGCACCCAGGCGAGGAAGACGCGGATGAGAAGCCGCCGGACGCGTGGGTTGTCGCTGGCGAGGAGCCCCGCGGAGAGGTGCAGCGCGATGATGCTGTAGGTGGGCGTGGCGGCCTCGGACGCGACCTGCTCGGCCGGGCCCGCTCTCACCTGGTGATTGCTGTAGCCACTCTTACCTGGTGTTGTCATTTTCCTGGAGAGTGCATCCGAATTGAGAACCGTAAACCGAGTTCAATTTTGGTTATGTTTTCCTCGGCTTCTTATTTGTTGGTTTCAGCAGCTACACTATGCATTTGTTAGTGTTTTGATGTTCCTTGCAGTTAACAGTACAATTCTGTAGAACTAGTAGTAGTAAGCAATCAAGGAAGGAAGGACTGCACTAGGAAGTTCGTGTATGTTTGTGCAGTTGTTTTCTTGTGTACAGAAGAGGTTTGATTTGACCGAATGGCTTGTGATCGATGCGATCTCAGGTTTGAGTAAGCAAGGATTGCTGGCATTCTGAATTTCACCTGGTTGGCTACAATTCTGTAGCACTAGTAAATTCATGTTTGTTTGTGCACTTGTTTTCTTGTCTAAAGAAGAGTTTTGTTTTGATCAAAATGACGCTGAAAAGGGGAATTTACTTGTGGATCGCATGGTTGGTTTGTCGGAAACTTGCAGTTTCCTCTAAATATATCCAGTAGCTACCTAGCTAGGCCAACCTGAAACAATGTGAAATGTGCAATTCACATTTGATGGGAGTATAACTCTGAATGTCGATCATGCACTTGGTGGGTGTATTGTATTGCCTCACAGCCAGGTTCAGTCACTAAATATTGGACGACCACAGTAGCAGTAGGTGTAAGACTTGAATTCTGCTTTTCTGATGTTTCTTCACTTGGCAATAATAGTGCAAGGAATGAACCTTGTATCAACTGAACTGAGTGGCTGTTAGTTAATGAATGTGTCCAGAGCTGAAGAGCTAGCTAGCATGGTCAATAGCTTATGATTTTTTTGTGTGTGCAAAAAAGGGCTTATATATTGCCCATTATCGGCTAATATTGTCTAAGAGTGTTATCATGTTTATGCAGATTGTTATACTAGGAAACGCATCATATTGCCCAGAAATAAGTTCGTCCTGTCAAATCTTGTTTGTTTACAACAATTTTCGAACTACTTCATTCTGTTTTTTTTTTTTTGGCGATGAAGAGTTGTGAAAACGGTGGATATGGATAAAGTACATGAGATACGGATGGTTGGCATTCTAGTAAGGATATGCATTTCAACTGAAGCTCCATTCCAGAATTAATTCAGATGGAAGCCATGTTTTTCATTCATTCATTCATTCATTCATTCTCCTGATGATCGATCGCTGGTGGCGTCTTGTGTCTTCTTTCTAATGTTTTATGCACCCATATATATATGTAATAATGAATCAACAACATCACCCCACCCACAAGAACATTTGTTTTAGCAAGATAGTCATCACATGCTTTACTATATTTGCCAGTCCTTTTTTTCTTCAAAAAGGGATATCCCCGGCCTCTGCATCAGAAAGATGCATACGGCCACATTTATTAAGAAGCAAAAAGGTGCAACAAAGGTCCTGTAGTCTGGATCACAGCTCACGCAGAGCAAAAGAACGAAAATAAATAAAGGCCACAACCGGCTATTAAAAGATAGATAGGAAAACTAATTGCCTATCCTATTACATGACCGGCATCCAAACCGATTGAAAATAACCCGAGCTACCATCTCCCATCGAACAGACCCAGTAACCAAACGCTCCCTGGCCTCCGTCGGAGTGAGTAGCGACCACATACGGATCAACGTTGTAGCTCGGAAAATAACCAGCAAAAAATGAGTATTTGTTGTTCTGTTAAAAACCAAATCATTTCTGCAGTTTCAAATTGCCCATAATAAAGCACATACTCCTACACGAATGTGTCTCACTGTGGCGGGATCTATCCCGTCTAGCCACGTCCCAAATAACGTGCTAATTGAATTCGGAGGAGTAATATTAAAAGCAATCTGAACTGACCGCCATAATTTTTTTGCCAACGTACAATCGAGAAAGAGGTGTTTGATAGTTTCGTTCCGGTCACAAAAAGAACATCTCGAAGAGCCCGTCCAGTTACGTTTTGCCAAATTATTCTTAGTTAAAATGACTTGTTTATGTACAAACCACATAAACACTTTAACCCTCAAAGGAACTTTGACACTCCAAACAAATTTCGATCTAGGAATAGAGCTGGAATTGATAACATCTAAATACATAGATTTAACCGTGAACTCTCCATTCCTAGATAGCCTCCAGCTCAACTGGTCTGTACGTTGAGATAACCGCACCTCCATCAGTCTCCTTACGAGATGGAGCCATGCTTCCCAACGGTTGCCAACAAGCGCTCTCCTAAAATGAATATTAAGGGGAGTGGACTAAAAAATTGTGGCAACAGAGGCCTCTCTTCGTTGAACAATACGATAGAGAGAAGGATATTGAAACACGAGAGACGTTTCCCCAAGCCACGTATCCTCCCAGAATCTCGTGGAGGTACCATCTCCGACAATAAACTTAGTCCTGTTGAAAAAGATTGATTTAACTCTCATCAGTCCTTTCCAAAAAGGTGAGTCACCCGGCCGCACAGTCACCTGCGACAAGGTTTTGGAGTGAAGGTACTTATTACGCAGAATCTGGGCCCATGTAGCGTCCGACTCCTTAGACAACTTATACAGCCACTTGCTGAGAAGACATTTGTTCTTCACCTCAAGATTTTCTATACCTAGACCCCCTTGATCTTTCGGTCGACAAATGATATCCCATCTAGCTAGTTTGTATTTTCTCTTCAGGTCATCACTCTGCCAAAAGAAGCGTGATCGATAAAAGTCTAGTCTTTTCCGAACCCCAACGGGAATCTCGAAGAAAGATAGGAGAAACATGGGCATACTCGTCAGGACTGAATTAATAAGAATTAACCGGCCCCGTATGACATCAGCTTGCCCTTCCAGCAGCTAAGTTTCTTCTCGAATCGATCTTCAATACACTTCCATTCAGAGTTTGTTAGCTTACGATGGTGAATTGGTATACCCAAATACGTAAAAGGTAACTCCCCCAACTCACACCCGGACAATTGTTTATATGCATCTTGTTCCTCCTTAGCTTTTCCAAAGCAGAATAATTCGCTTTTGTGGAAATTAATCTTCAGTCCACTCAATTGTTCGAACAAATAGAGCACCAGCTTCATGTTTCTCGCTTTGGCCAAGTCATGCTCCATGAAGATGATAGTATCATCATCGTACTGAAGTATAGAGACACCTCCATCAACTAGATGAGGAACCAGGCCGCTAACCTGACCAGCCTCCTTAGCCCTTCCAATGAGAATCGTCAACATGTCAACTACTATGTTGAACAAAATCGGTGACATTGGATCACCTTGGCGTAGACCTTTATGTGTTTGGAAATAGTGACCTATGTCATCATTCACTTTAATTCCAACACTGCCTTTCTTGCGTGAAGGATTCTACCTGGTGTCTCCAGGTCTAATCAAAACCTTTCATACGCAAGGCTTGTTGAAGGAATGGCCATTTAACTTTATCGTACGCTTTTTCAAAATCCACTTTGAAAACAACCCCGTCTAGTTTTTTCGTATGGATCTCATGGAGCGTCTCATGAAGGACCACAACCCCTTCTAGGATGTTTCTGTCCGGCATGAAAGCAGATTGGGAAGGCCACACCATAGAATGCACTATCTGCGTGAGTCTATTTGTCCCGACCTTGGTGAAAATTTTGAAACTAACTTTAAGAAGACAGATGGGCATAAACTGCTCAATCCTCGCAACCTCTGTTTTCTTCGGAAGCAAGGTGATTGTTCCAAAGTTTAGCTGAAACAACTGAAGCTGTCCCGAGAAAAGATCATGAAACATCGGTATCAAATCCCCTTTAATAATATGCCAGCATCTTTTATAAAACTCCGCCGGAAAACCATCAGGCCCCGGAGCTTTATTATTCTTCATTTGAGATATCGCTTCAAACACCTCTTTCTCCGAAAAAGGGGCAGTTAGAATCTCGTTCTCCTCCACATCCAATTGAGGAACATCCTCGATTCTAGACTCATCCAAGGACACAAAGTTATCCTTAGGAGGCCCAAAAAGCTGCTTGTAATAGTTGGTAATGTAGGTTTTTAGGTTTTCCTGTCCTAAAATCGTCCCCTCGTCTTGCTCAAGCTGAAAGATTCTTTTCTTTCTATGCTTGCCATTAGCGATCATATGAAAGAATTGGCGTCAAAGACATCTTGTCAAAGAACCGTGACGTGCATGCATGTAGTGAGAGAGCGTGAGAAAGTGTGTTCTGCAGTCTTGTCAAAGAACTGTGTGAGGAGAAGGAGCATGCTCTGTTCTTGTCCTACACTCTGCAAATGGTGTCATTTTCTACTGCCACAGTCTGTAAATTGTTTAGTCTATGCACATATCCACATGAACCAGAAACCATAATGGATGGTTGGGATAGTGGGTACCACGTAGGCCTAGCTACAAAAAACCGTTCTCGAGCTCCGGTGCAGCGGCCCCTTGGCCGCACTCGTCAACGCAACTACATGTACCTATGCAGACAACCAGTAGTACCGTGGTGGCTCAGGTTATGCAACATCCATTTCCGAGACAAGTAATTCCGAATGGAGGGAGTACTAAGCACGACATCTTGCCAAAAGCGACGCATGTGCGTGCACTGGCGTCGGGTGCAGCGGCTGTTCATCCTGGGCTGACGAACCTGCGTGCGTCGGGGTCAAGCACAGCTGCTAATGCTGCTGCTGCGCAGGCCTTGCATGCAAAATTAGCCAGAGTTGATTGGTCCATGAAGCCCCTGCAGCGGTGTGTGGACGGTGCCACCATGGGATCCTGCCGTACTGCTAGTCCAGCCAGCCTAAGTGCGGTCAGCCCGACTGCTTGCTGCGTGGCCGGGAACTCAGCCAGGCCGCTCGCTGCCCGTCTTGCTGCTGCAGGCCAAGTGCAGCAGTCTGAGTTGCAGCCACAGCAGGATGGTGCTCTTCCTTCGCAATCTGCTGCGGGTGCACTGCCGCCGCCGATGACTCATACTCCCTTCGTCAAATAATGTAAGATGTTTTTTGATACTACACTAGTGTCAAAAAACGTCCTATATTATGGGACGGAGGGAGTATGTCTGAGGGGATACCCACTCCTCTCCGCCGCAGCGGCCGCCATCCCGTCTTCGTCGATAGTTCTTCTTCGACTGATGAAGACGCTTTGACCAAGGCAATGCGACGTCAAGCTACACGGAATTTGGACTACGCAACAGGTTATTTTTCGTTGTACGTACTCATTTCGTATGTGGTCTATGCTACATCGAATGGGTATCAATCACTATTTAAGGTGGTGTGTATGTAGTTGGAGCAGGTGGCCATAGAGGTTTTTACCCAACATGGGTGGCAACATAATCTCCGGATCGGTTTATCATCTCCCTCGACTTAGGCATAGTGTCGGTCATATGACTCTTCTGTTGCTGATGTGTCGGATCTTTATTTTATTTAGACTATTGGTGTTTGTTGTGTGTATCTTAGATTTGCAAAGGCCAAGTGTTGCTCATCATGCCTTTGTATCTGCTTGATGCTACATTTTTGAGTTAATAAAACGTCCTTTATCATAAAATCCCTTAATAATTACTGCGTCATGACCTTTGGTTAGAGCATCTACAGCCGGGCGCCTCATACGCCTGGGCGGGTCGCCCGGTCATTGTCGGGTGACGATTTTTCGACCCAGGCAGATGGCTCAAACAGCCCTCAAATGCCCGGGCTGACTGGCACCCCTCATATACCGCCCAAATATGGCGCGCTCGGGCGCGCCCGGGCACGCCTACCATGCTGGACCCGGCCCATGCTGGCCCACCGGACCCCACATATATTCGTCCCCATCAGTTCGTCGGAGCAAACCCTAGCTACTTCACTCCACTCCCCTCCACCACCTGAGCTCACCTCCGGCCTTCACCAGTTCAGATCCGTCGAATGGGGTGTCATCCTTTGCGGGTTGGAGGAGGCAATGGTAGTCCGAGGATAGTGCCCGGCCGACAGACGGATTTGTCCTCCGCTACTCCATAGCGTCGGCACACCGGCCGATTGGGTCCTTCGGGGCTGGATCATCGCAGTCCCGGTAGCCGAAATCCCTCTCCTTCCTCATCACTGGTCGGGCAGAGTATGCGTCCGGCGGAGACCGGGCGGCCAGCCATGGGAAGGAGAAGATAAGGGCCACCGAGCCCCGTATCGTGGTGGAAATGGCGGCGGCGGAGGCGGCTGATGCGACGGCGTGGGTGGCCGCAGAGGAGGAAGTCACCCCGCCTGCATTGTGAAGAAACGACATCGAAGGAACACGTGTGCCCTCGTCCGATAGCAAAATTGAGCGGTCCGTGCCATGACCGGACTGCCACTGAAGAAGGAGAAGGTGGACAGTGATGACGAGGACAGCTCCGGCGACGAGCAGATCCAGCTCGATCCGTACTGCGTCTTCGACCGATATTTCCGCGAGAAGGACGGAAAGGGCACTGGGATGGGCAAGGGAAACCATGGATGAACTCCACCATAGGCAAACCTGCCTAATTTTGGTAGTCCCATGGCATGTTTAGTTAGTATTGATGGAGTTGGCGGATGATGTGTGTGCATCGACGTAATTGCATGAGTTTGTATGGATTTGAGATATGATAATAGAGGTATCCGGATGTGGATTACATTATTTGAGGGGTGCCTGGTTAGTGCTCGTGAACGTGCCCGGGCGTACCCACTAGCATTTGAGGGGCCGGATTTACCAAGTCCAACTGTAGATGCTCTTATCTATCTTTCAGATTCCCCGTTTAATGCATCATCGATGCGAGTTTTCTCATATGAAATATTTGCAGTTGAGATTGGTCTATGTTGAAGAATTCGATATCTTATCTCTTATCTCTTTTATGAGGTCTGCTCCTTTCATTGAGAAGTTAGAGCTGCACCTAAGTACTCATATTGGATTCTTCTTGGTAGTTCATACATTTCTTTGGGATTTTATTTTATCACGAGGACGCTCCCCTCGAGCGTCGCTCTCGCGAGCGACCGGGGGTACTCTATCCTCTGCGGCCCGACCCTTCTCTCCACTGCCCCCTCCTCGCCGCCGCTCAGCGACGTCGTCGGGCGAAGCTCAACCGGCGGTGGCGGCGGCGGGGCCTCTTCTCCTCGCCCTTCATGCACCGTGGTTGGCGTGAGACGACCGGTCGAGAGGGGGCGCGGGCTATGGCGGGGCCGGCGGCGCGACAGTGTGCTCGTTGTTCGGTGGCGGGCTGCCTGGTGGGTACGTGACGAGGTTACAGACCTAGGGTAGGGTCACAGGTCCGACCAAGGTACCCCACCCAAGGTCAGTACCCTAGAAGATCAAAAGACAAGACTTATGACGATAGAGACAGTCGACTGAGGAAGTCCAAGAAGACACTCCACTCGACTGAGCCTCACCCACAAGACGACTCAATCCACTCGACCAATTCAAGGCACTCGACCCCCGAAGGTCAAGCGTCACTTGAGACAACAACGGTCTGGTATTTACTCACCGTAGTAAACACCTTAATTACTCTTTACTACGGGCGTTATCAGTAACGCCTGCCTTAATGTACATTGAACCCTTGGTAACGTGGAGCATGGCTGGGGTCCTGGCGCACTATATAAGCCACCCCCTCCTCCAGAACAAGGGTTCGCACCTCTGTAACACACATATACACATACCAGTCGACCAAGCCTCCGGGCACCGAGACGTAGGGCTATTACTTCCTCCGAGAAGGGCCTGAACTCGAAAACACCTTGTGTACAACACCACCATAGCTAGGGCCTTGCCTCTCCATTTGTACCCCCTACTCGTACTGTCAGACTTAGAACCACGACAGTTGGCGCCCACCGTGGGGCAAGGCATCTTAGCGTCATCTGGTGAGGTTGCAATTCCTCCTCCGACCGCTTTCATCATGGTGTCAGGCGGTGGTTTGGCGTTGGGCCACGAGATCCGGCTCGGCGCACTAGTCTTCATCGCCGACGACTCCGCATGGCTCCAAGAAGCCCCTCTTGGCGTCGAGGCTCTGCCCGCCCGAGGGGCTGCACACTTTCGCGCCGGCGTCGGCGGCGTCCTCCTGCAGCAGTCATCGACTCAGTACTCATCGCCCCCCCATCCCCGCCGGACGCCGCCGCAAACGATCCGGTGGCTCGCGGCTCCAGCGGTGGGTGAAACACACGGTGGCCCGTCAAACGGCCACCCCTCAAGTCGTGGCCATTGAGCCCGACGGCTACCTCTATGGGCCGGCCGACCGGTCGACCGGGCTCGTAGATTCTGTTTCTGAGTGCGGGAGCAGCGATCCCACGGCGGAAATCCTCATGGTCGTTTCGCGTCGCAGCCCGCCGGGTTTTCCTCGCGGTAGGAACGACGGCAGCGGCGGCGACCGATCGCACGACAACGACGGTTACATTCCTCAGCCCCTCACCTCCGAGCAAAGGGCTAAGCTTTGTCACCGCAACGAAGATGCACTCTTCACTCCCACCGTGGGAGATTCCCCGGAGGCTCTGGCCCTCAAAGCCACGCGCTTGGCCACCGTGGCCGAACGCGCGCGCTTGGAAAACATCCAACGCTCACTCGACGAACAGGCCCGCCGACTGGTCCCCGAGTCCAGACAACGACCGCGGCAATCGCGCCAGCGCGAGACTCAGGTGTTCCACACGCCAGTCCTTAACCTCGAAGCCGCGACTCGCATCGCGGAGTCGATTCAACCCTCCCAGTCGGAAGCTGGGAGAGGCCTTCAGCAGATCCAAGCTTTGCTCCGAACGGCTGAAGAACAAAATGCGGCTGTTTCTTAGTCGCGCAACATGATTCACAGCAGATCGGTGGCTGCAGACACCGTATGGTCGGCCCACAGTCCAAGATCGCCCCCGAGGCATGAGGAGCATGGCCCGCGGCAAGACCGGCATCTGGGTCGGAACGACGATCCACTCGACCGTCGGCACGGACGCCACAACCGCCGTCGAGTGCCTACGCCTCCTCCGGGAAGTGGGTCACACTCGCCCCAGCGGCACGAGGGCAGGCGCCAGCGTGATGATGAGCGGAGGATTCCCCCAGATCCCCGGCGGCCTGGTTTCGATGCAAGGTCTATCCTTGTACAAGGTCGGGTCGACCGAAACCGGGCATCCAGAGAAGAGCGAGGCAGAGATCAACCGAGTGGCAGCCGAGCGCCAGCCTCTGGGCCTGAATGTTTCTGTAGTGCTATCAGAGCCGCGGAGATCCCCCCGAACTTCAGGTTGGCAGCGGGGGTAAGCAAGTTCACCGGTGAGTCGAAGCCGGACACTTGGCTGGAAGACTACCGAGTGGCTGTGCAGATCGGAGGGGGCAACGACGATGTGGCCATGAAGCACCTCCCCTTGATGCTGGGCGGCTCCGCTCGACCATGGCTCAATCAATTGGCCCCCAGCAGTATTTATAGTTGGGAAGAGCTCGCTCGAGTTTTCGTTTGGACCTTCGAAGGCACCTGCAAGCGACCTGCTGGACTCGCAGAACTTCAACACTGCACGCAGAAGCCGAGTGAAACTTTGAGCGATTACATTCAGCGATGGACCACCTTGCATCACACGGTGGAGAATGTGTCTGAGCACCAGGCGGTGTGCGCTTTCAAGGAAGGCGTGCGTAACCGAGAGTTGAATCTGATGTTTGGTCGAACAGGCGACATGTCCCTGTCACGGATGATGGAGATTGCCAGTCGGTACGCCAACAGTGAGGAGGTTGATCGGCTCCGCAGCGGCAAGAAACCAGTCGGACAGGACGACCAGAATTCCAATCGGAAGAACAAGCGCAAGGCCGAGCCAGCCGCTCAGGGAGAGGCTGCAGTGGTCAATCAAGGAAAGGGCAAAGGGAAGCCAAATGGCTCCTGGACCCCCAAGAAAGGAAAGGGTCAGGCTGGGGATGATATGCTCGACCAGCCGTGCCCCATATACACGAAGAAAGATGAAGAGGGAAACTTGGTGTATCCCAAGCACACCACTCGACAGTGTCGGCTCCTGATCCAAAGCTTCCAGAAAGATCAGTCGACTGAGAAAGAAAAAGAATCATAAGAGTCCGAAGATAAGGAAGGGGACGGAGGATACCCCCGGATCAACTCCACTTTGGTGATTTTCGCAGACGTCGAGAGCAAAAGTCGACTGAAAATCATCAACAGAGAAGTAAACATGGTCGCCCCGGCGACCCCCACGTTTTTGAAATGGTCAAAGACCCCCATCACATTCGACCAGTCCGATCACCCAGCACACATTGCCACCCCCGGGCGGCAGGCACTGGTGGTCGACCCAGTTATCGAAGGCACACGCCTGACCAGAGTTCTGATGGATGGGGGCAGTGGCTTAAATATCTTGTATGCAGCAACCCTCCGGGATATGGGCATTCCGATGTCCAAGCTGAGAGAAAGTAACATGAGGTTCCACGGGGTAATCCCCGGGAAGAAAGCCGACTCGCTTGGCCAGGTCACACTCGACGTGGTCTTTGGTGAGTCGAAGAACTACCGCAAAGAGAAGCTAACGTTCGAAGTGGTGGACTTCAACAGCGCCTATCACGCCATCCTGGGTAGGCCCGCCTACGCCAGGTTCATGGCTCGACCATGTTACGTCTACCTCAAGCTGAAGATGCCGGGACCCAACAGTGTTATAACCGTCACTGGGAACCGTCAGAAAGCGGAAGAGTGCTTCCAGAAAGGCTCGAAGATCGCCGACGAGCAAATGGCAGCAGTAGAGATGGAGGAGTACCAAAAGAGCGTGGATCCGAGTGACCTGCTAAGGGCGAAGAAGCCGGCTTCCGAGTCAGCTTTCCAGTCGGCCGGGGACACAAAACCCGTGCACATCCACCCCACCGACCCCAACGCAGCACCGACCCACATCTCCACTACACTCGACAGCAAATAGGAAGAAGCGCTCGTCCAGTTCCTCCGTGAGAACTAGGACATCTTCGCATGGAAACCATCGGACATGCCGGGTGTACCGAGGGGACAGGCTGAGCACCATTTGCGAGTTGACCCTAAAGCGAAACATGTGAAGGAACATCTCCATCGATCCGCTGCGGAGAAGCGAAAGGCAATTGGCGAGGAAGTGGCTCGACTCCTGGTAGCAGAGTTTATCCGCGAGATATACCACTCCGAGTGGCTCGCCAATGTCGTCATGGTCCCCAAGAAGGACAAGTCTCTCCGCATGTGCATCGATTTCAAGCACATGAATCGGGCCTGCCCGAAATATCATTTTCCTCTTCCCCGCATCGATCAGATAGTCGACTCGACTGCGGGATGTGAACGTTTGTCCTTTCTGGACGCGTATTCCGGGTACCATCAGATCCGTCTGTTCGGGCCCGACAAAATCAAGACAGCCTTCATCAACCCCTTCGGGTGTTTTTGTTATGTCACCATGCCTTTCGGCCTTAAAAATGCTGGCGCTACCTTCATGCGCATGAACCAGAAGTGCTTGATAAAGCAAATCAGTCGGAACGTCGAGGCATACATGGATGACACTGTGGTCAAGTCACGGAAAGGTTCCGACCTGCTGACTGACCTCGCTGAGACATTCGCAAGCCTAAGAAGCTACGATATCAAGCTCAACACGTCAAAGTGTACATTTGGAGTTCCTGGCGGCAAGTTGCTCGATTTTCTCATTTCCGAACGGGGAATCGACGCCAACCCAGAGAAGGTCAGCACCATCCTCCGAATGAAGCGCCCCGAGCGTATACACGACGTCCAGAAGCTTACTGGTTGCTTGGCCGCATTGAGTCTATTCATTTCTCGTCTTGGTGAGAAGGCACTACCTCTCTACCGACTCATGAAGAAATCCGACAAGTTCGAGTGGAATCCTGAAGCCGAAGCAGCGTTTGAAGAGCTCAAAGCCCTGCTGTCCACCCAGCCGGTGCTCGCTGCCCCAGTCAGCGGAGAGCCTCTTCTACTGTATATTGCTGCCACTGGACAAGTCGTCAGTACTGTACTCACAGTCGAGCGGGAAGAAGAGGGCAAGGCATACAAGGTCCAACGCCCGGTCTATTATATATCCGAAGTTTTGACTCCCTCCAAGCAAAGGTATCCACATTACCAAAAGCTTGTGTACGGGATTTACTTGACTGCAAAAAAGGTTGCCCATTACTTTTCGGACCATACGATCTCAGTTGTCAGCGACGCTCCCCTGATAGAGATCCTAAACAACCGAGACGCAACCGGTCGAGTGGCAAAATGGGCGATTGAACTTCTTCCGTTAGATATCAAGTTTGAAGCGAAGAAAGCCATCAAGTCTCAGGCTATAGGAGATTTTGTGGCCGAGTGGATAGAACAAGAGCTGCCGACTCAAGTCCAGTCGGACCATTGGACTATGTTCTTCGATGGATCCAAGATGCTGAACGGATCCAGCGCAGGCGTGGTCCTGGTCTCTCCTAGGGGCGACAAGCTCAGCTACGTCCTTCAGATCCACTTTGATTCATCAAACAACGAAGCCGAATACGAAGCACTTTTGTATGGTTGCGTATGGCCATCTCACTCGGCGTCCGTCGCCTAATGGTCTACGGCGACTCCGACCTGGTGGTGAACCAAGTGATGAAAGAATGGGACGTCAGGAGCCCGGCAATGACCAGTTATTGCAGTGCACCGCGGAAGCTTGAAAAGAAGCTTGAAGGCTTAGATCTCCATCATGTGCCCAGAGCCAAGAATCAGCTAGCCGATGACCTCGCTAAAATTGGGTCGACTCGGAAGCCTATACCCAAGAATGTGTTCCTAGAGCATCTGCACCCCTTCTGTCAAAGAGGACCCCTTCACGGAGGAGCCCCCGCAGCCAGTCAGCGCGTCGAATCCAACTGAAGTCGAGGTACCGGCCGTGGTCGACTTGATTATGGAGGTCCTAGTGATTACGCCAGACTGGACTGTGCCGTATATATCGTATTTGCTCAGGCAAGAACTCCCGGAAGACGAGGAGGAAGCATGCCAGATCGTTCGCCGATCCAAAGCGTACACTGTCATCCAGGGTCAGCTCTACAGAGAAAGCGTCACCAGAGTCGCCCAGCGCTGCATCGACCCAGAGGAAGGTCGACTGATCTTGGATGAAATCCACTCGGGAACTTGCGGCCACCACGCTTCCTCTCAGACTATAGTGGCCAAAGCATACCGAGCCGGGTTCTACTGGCCCCGCGCCAACGAGATGGCCAAGGATATTGTGGATAAATGCGCAGGTTGCCAGTTCTACTCCAACATGACCCACAAGCCAGCGTCCGCCTTGAAGACCATTCCGCTGGTTTGGCCCTTCGCTGTTTGGGGCTTGGACATGGTCGACCCTTTCAGGACAGGGAGGAGCGGATTCACCCACCTGCTCGTGGCAGTCGACAAGTTCACCAAATGGATTGAGGCCAAGCCCATCAAGAACCTCGAGTCAAGCACTGCCATCAGCTTCATCAGAGAATTGATATTCAGATATGGGGTTCCCCACAGCATCATCACAGACAACGACTCCAACTTTGACTCGGATGAATTCAGAGCTTTCTGTGCTTCCCAAGGAACATGAGTCGACTACGCCTCCGTGGCGCATCCGCAGTCAAATGGACAGGCAGAAAGAGCAAACGGTTTGATTCTCCAAGGCCTAAAGCCACGGCTCATGCGTGATCTTAAGCATGCCGCTGGAGCTTGGGTAACTGAACTACCATCTATCTTATGGGGTCTGAGGACAACTCCAAACCGGTCGACTGGCCGTACCCCTTTCTTCATGGTCTATGGAGCCGAAGCTGTGTTGCCGAGCGACTTATTGCACAACGCCCCCAGAGTGGAACTCTTCTCCGAAGCCGAGGCAGAGCAGGCTCGTCAAGATGCAGTCGACCTTTTGGAAGATGAAAGAGAGATGGCCCTGATCCGGTCGACCATCTATCAACAGGACATGCGTCGATTCCAAGCTCGCAACATAAGAAGCCGAGCACTCCAGGAGGGAGACCTGGTCCTTCGAGTGCATCAGAAATGTCCACACAAGCTCGCCCCGGCCTAGGAAGGTCCGTTCATCATCACCAAGGTACTACACAACGGAGCATACCACCTCTACAACGTAGCCAAGAAGAAAGACGAACCTCGTTCGTGGAATGCGGACCTGCTCCGCCGCTTTTACAGCTGAGACACTCGATGGTCGAGTTGTAATAAAGATTTCCCAATTTGTTTCAAAGACAAGTTAGCAGTGATCCTTTAATGATTGATGTTCTCTAAAAACGTTGGTCTTCAAAATCCCCCAGTGGGTGCTTAGCTGCGGTCCTCCGAGCTACGTTACAAGTATAAAGTGGCTCTGTCTTCCGAAGCTCCGCCACAAATACAACGTAGCTTGGAATCGCCTAAGTTACAAACATCCACTCCGAGTGAAGAGCGATGCTCTCACTCGGGGGCTTAGCTGCGACCCCGTGACTCGCCTAAGTTTCAAACACTTACTCCGAGTGAAGAGCAGCCCTCTCACCCGGGGGCTTAGGTGCGGTCCTCCGAGCTACGGTACAAGTATAAAGTGGCTCTGCCTTCCGAGCTCCGCCACAAATACAACGTAGCTTGGAATCGCCTAAGTTACAAACATCCACCCCGAGTGAAGAGCGATCCTCTCACTCGGGGGCTTAGCTGCGACCCCGTGACTCGCCTAAGTTTCAAACACTTACTCCGAGTGAAGATCAACCCTCTCACTCGGGGGCTTAGCTGCGGTCCTCCGAGCTATGGTACAAGTATA